>OY744532.1:81126233-81148733 GCA_963556195.1 Sepiola atlantica | reverse complement strand
TACGTTCGCTGTTTCAGTATCATATCCATGCTCGCCATTTTTAAGAACTGTTTTCACACTTCCAGACGGGATTGCTTCGCAGAAATTATAAATCTACTGTACCAACACACAAGAAAAACAACTAAAACACTGTAATTCGGGTTTCTATTCCTTTTTATATCGTACTTGGAAATAAATTGTAAGTTTCAAGTTGATTTATTTACTCATTCTATGTTTATTATTATTCTAAATGATGTATATAGGGAAAATATAAATACATAAATATATATATATATATATATATACATATACATATATATATATATTCATTTCTCTTTATATATTTATACAAAATAAGTATGTGCATATGCTAAATAAGCTAAATAAAATATTCGTTGTCAAAACTTATTATAACACACCTGCTATGTAAAACTGTTGTTAATGTTGCCTATGTTAAGTTTATGTTTATTGCATGTAAAGGAATACCCTGGGTGAAATTTTAGATTTCTCTTACTTTCGTGAAGTCTCAACAAAAATGATTAGCTATCAATTAATAAATACTTTATAAATCTCATTGTTTAAGTCTGTTAAAAGGTTTATGAGTGCATAATATTGAAACTTCAAATATTTTAAGATTTGCATTTAATGCATATGAATCTAAACTATTTTAAGGCTGTCAATTTAAGGCATTTTCAAGAATCAAAATGATGTAATAGATGTTAATGAAGGTAGAAATTGTAATTTAAGACATGATGAGTATTAGCGTAATATCTGCAGTTTAAACATCGTAAGGATACATAAAATAGTGTTCTGTTCGGAGTATTCATGTTACAAATCCTGTGATGTGTATGTCTTAGTTATAAGACACACACATATATGAATGCCTACTGGAGAGTATTTGAATGCCTACTAGGGAGTAATTGAATGTCTACGGGACAGGACTCGAATGCCTACTGGGGAGGACTCGAATGCCCCCTGGAGAGGACGATACTGTCTACTGGAGAGGACTTGAATCCCAACTATAAAGGACTCGAATGTCTACTGGGGAGGACTTGAATACCTACTTGAGAGGGCTTGAATGCCTACTGGGGGATACTCGAATGCCTATTGGGGAGGACTCGAATGCCTACTAAGGAGGACTTGAATGCCTACTAGGGAGAGCTTGCATGCCTACTATGGAGGACTTGAATGTCTACTGGGGAAGACTCAAATGTTTACTGGGGAGGACTTGAATGCCTACTCGAAAGGACTTGAATGCCTACTGGGAATGACTTGAATGCTTACTGGAGAGGACTTGAATGCCTACTGGAGAGGGATGCCTACTGGGGATTACTTGAATGCCTACTGAAGAGGACTTAAATGCCTACTGGTAACCACTTGAATGCCTACTGGGGAGTACTTGAAGGTCTACTGAGGAGGACTTGAATGCCTACAGGGGAGGACTTTTATTCCTACTGGGGGGACTCGAATACCTCCTGGGGAGGACTTGAATGCCTACTGGGGAGGACTCGAATGTCTACTAGGGAGGACTATAATTCCTACTTAGGAGGACTTCAATTCTTACTGGGTAGGACTCGAATGCCTACTTGGGAGAACTTAATTGCCTACTGGTTAGGCCTTGAATGCCTAAAGGTGATGACTTGAATGCCTACTGGGGAGTTCTTGAATTCCTACTGGGGAGGACTCGAATGCCTACTGGGGAGGACTTGAATACCTACTTGAGAGGACTCGAATGCCTACTGGGGAAACTATACACCCATGACTCATCTCTTGTTATCACGGTGTTCAGAAACCCGAGATAAGTGTTGGTAGTTTCCAGAAGGTGTTTTGTAACTTGTAAAAAGAAGGTTGTATGTGTTCCTGCGACAACTTGGGCACACATTTCGCAGACAATTTGTGCATGTTCAAATTATCACGCAAAATTGTATGTGCATAATCTTCATTCACTCCGTCTTCATATGCGACCTCCCGCACTGATGAACGACGATCTTCCATCTCCAAATTTCGCATCTTCTCAACAACAGCTGCACTTAAAGTAGTGTCAGTTCTGCCAGATTCTCACTCTTGAATGGGTTGAACAACTCCTTAATTTGTGTTAAACCCATCGCATCTTCTCCAAACATCTGCTGAAGCTTGCACATTGTTTTGCTATGTGAATCACCAAGCTTTGGCAACATTTTATGCAGTACCTTTTCTCAACATATCTAGTCATCTTGAGAGAATCGGTAATCTTAAAAACACGTTGTGTAGCACCTCACTCAGCGACAGACAGGCAGCGACTACCGCACGGAAAGGCGGTGATATAATTCCCACATGCGCAGAAGGTGTATTCCTTCACTGTGAAGACTAGGGCCGCTCTATCGTCTATATTTTAGACAAGTACTACTCTCCTCCCTTCTTCCCATGATGTCAACCCTATGTGTGCACGTACTTGCATGACATATATCTTTATATTATCATCCTGATGAAGTCTTATAAATAAAGACGAAACGTTGATGTACACATAAAATAACATCCCTTTTTTGGTTTTCCATTTTCATTTTCCCATATATATATATATATATATATATATATATATATATATATATATATATATATATATATATATATATATATATATAAACAAGTAAAGGATGACAGTAAGAATTGTATGCAATACACCATGTATTAAGCCATCGGTTTTAAATAAGATGAATGTTATTATTTCTTCCTTAAACCAATTGTCTCATTAAATAGGACTGGATTTTCCATAATAAGATCCTGCATCTACTGAACTTTCATGATGTCTTCAACGGTTATATTTTTAAGATGTATACTTTTACATTTTATGTTATATTTAGTTATGTTATATCTTTTCAAATGTAGACTTTTTGTAATTTTGTCTTACCTACTTATCTTTTTGCCTCTCGGACGATTAGATATCATTCTTTGAAAAGCCACGTCTGAAAAAAAATAATGAAATACATTTTATTTAAAACCTCTTGTCTTGAACATCTGGTGACTTAATAGATATGGTATATGTACTATTCTTATTCTCATCCTTAACTTGTGTATATAATTGCTCTATCGAGTATATTGACTATCAAGTTTTGATAGGTTCTATACATCATAGCTTTATTCTCATTTTCTTTATATATATATATATATACATATATACATATATACATTTATATATACCTATATATATACACATACATACATACACATATATACACACATATATGTATACATCTATATTCATATATATATATATACACACATATATATATATATATATATATATATATCATCAATATATATCATATCAAAATTGCAAATTGTGATTTACACCGATAAAACTTTTTGTTTAAGACAAACTAATGTATATACGACAATACTTTTTTTTGTTTGATTTCATTTTTTGCAATTTTCATACGTTTCTAAAGACCTTACAGCTTTTTCTACTGACCTATGTGTTACTTTTTAAATTACTAATTCAAACATTAAATATATATATGAAGTGTTAAGTTCGATTGTAACCTACGCTCTTAAGTTTAAATTTATTCCTTAGTAAACATGAAACTATATGAGTAGGAACAACGCTGAGAAAAGGTATCGTCGGCGATAGATATTGCACAGACATTAAGCATAGCCTGAACAACAATTCCAAATATGGAACGTCTACAATGGGATTTTAGAATGATCACAAATATATAAAAATCTGAAACAAAATCAAGAAATCTTATTTTCATTTTTAAAACATTATTATATTATATGGCATGCCATACGTATTGAATTAAATAGTCCGATATATATATATATATATATATATATATATATATATATATATATATATATATATATATATATATATATATATATATATATATATATATATAATTAACTTGTTACAAATATCCAGGGGGTATGAATCCGAAGGAAGTTGAAACCGGGTTTATGAGAGTGCTCAATGAAAATTCAGAGCAAATTTATTTTAATTTTAATTTTAATTTTATTTTTATTAAGGCTTTTATTAAGGCTATTATCACTGCGACTATCGTAGGTATGATTGGCAAGCGTTATCATTGTTATCATAATCGGTTTTGTTAATGCTAAAACTAGTAACACCAGAAAACTTCTCTTATAAAATGATTCCATAAGTATTGATCTCGGTATAATATAATCACAATTTAAAAAAAAATATAATCACAACAAAATTCACTACAAATAATAAACAAAACATTAAAATAAAATGCAGAAGTAGCAATTAATACCCTAAATTAAAATTATCAAACATTTTTATCCACATGATAATTACTTATTAGAATTAAAATAAAATAGGAATGACGGTTATAATCATAATTTTATTCTCATTTTAAATTTAACTCACTCTGGCCGTCGCCCCATCTCCCTTCCTCCCACCCTGGCCGAAATTGAGATCATCACAGCACAAACACGTGAAAAACCTCCCACGTAATAATTTGAAACACGACTTGTTTGGGGTTGGGGTCCCCTCGCATGTCCCATGTCACCGTTATAGACAAAGCCCCAACTCTGTTCCCCTCCTCCTCCAATGTATTTTCAATTTTCAATCTCCCGTTAAAGTGAAGTTAAAACTTATGCCATTTGAATTCCATCGCCAACCCAATGAGTTGGTCGCTATTTGCACCAATGAAACAAAACTTGTTTTGTCGCAACTAATGGAATAAAATCAATATATATATATATATATATATATATATATATATATATATATATATATATATATATATATATATATATATATGATGAGTTATGCCAACTAAAACTGGTGAATTTGAAGCCTTATTCATTCGGGCAGACAAACGTACCATCAATCAAGATCGATATGGAGGTTGGGGAGAAAGTAAACTGACATGCTTTTAAAATATTAACATTTTAAAAAGGTTTTAATCGAGTTTCTTAATAAAATCATAATTTTTAGTTTGCATTAAACAAGGACAAATTCACCAGTTTGAGTTTGCATAACTCCTCACGTGCCTGAAGAAGACTCATGGGAGTCGAAAACGTTATCAGTTTTGGCAAGTTCCTGTTTACACTCGAAGAGAACATTAGATCATTAGTCCGTCAACATGAAAAGATAAATCCAAAAAGAAACAACCAGGAAGTGTCCCTTGTCAAACATATATATATATATATATATATATATATATATATATATATATATATATATATATATATATATATATATATATATACCAGAATGATACATGTCCCAATATGTATATAATTTACTCTTAACAGAACACGAATGCACGATTCTGTTACCATACCAGTATCAAAAAGATATATAATACTACTAAACGCTTTGTCTCAAAACGTTATTACAATTTTGATAAACATCCATGACATTATTCTGATTGTAAAAATGTAATTCTCAATATATTGTTGGCTTAAAAAACATTCACATCATAAGAAACTTCATTACTTGGTGTCTAATAACTATGGATACATGTTATGTCAATCTGAAATATTTTAATTTTCACACGGGAGGATGTCATAATATTATGCCCACATACATCATTTAAAGTATTCTATTGAAACAGAAATTTAGGGAATATTTATGAATTGATGTCTAATATGTTTTGTAAAAAATTATAACTAAGATCCCTCTTTTGTGTTTAGCTAAATTCAACTATCCATGCCCTACATCATGGCCAATATACACATAACAGCTGCGTTTGAAAAATCATAAAAATGGGTTAATAAGTTTGGGAGTTAATCATGCATATACAAATATAACTATATTCACATATTTATATACAATTATATATTTTTTTAACAACTAATATAAGTTAGTAAAACATTTATACGGAACAAAACTTAGGTTTAGCACACGGAACGTTTATGATTTTGTCTTTTAAGGGAAGTGGGGTCTGATAAACTCTGCTGGGAAGCTATGAAATTAAATACTGTCTTGTTTTTAAATTGCCGAGACAGTTTTTCATGGTAAACAACTGATAATCCATTAAATAATGTTAGAAGCGAACTAATATAATAACTGTAAAAGTTAAATTGACTTACATTAGTGATTTTCCACTGAACGACTTAAGACTTAAGGGTTTTTTGGGGTTTTTTTTCGATATAGTTTTAATGGTTGAGAAACTTCCAAGACTATACATATATATATATATATATATATATATATATATATATATATGTGTGTGTGTGATGTGTGTGTGTGTGTATGTGGGTGTGTATATGCCGATCAAGAATCAGGTTAGATAAAACTATATCTGTGTGGACTTATCTCAATATATGTATGTGTAAAGACACGTTTACATAAATCCTATTTGATGTCTGATGGCTGAAAAGCGTGTAAGTGTTACGATGGAGGCAACTGTTTTTTACTTTTATCCTACTTTCAATTTTATATACTTTTTACTCACACTTTCTATTCATATTTCTACCATTACCCCTTACTCACACCAGAAACGACTCCTATCGACGCATTAAATCAACTCCAATATTTTTCCACTTCGCCTCCTCGTTACCCTGTCAGACGGATGCCGATAAAAAGAACCGGATATAGAGCGAAAAAAGTTTCACTTATCACTGTGATGGTGACACCCTATCAAACGTAGTGATTGGTTGGCGGGATGGAGCGTGCGAAGGTGCATTAGTCTCGAGATCAACTGATCAAAGGTCAACTTAGCATAAAAAGGGCAATGGAAGTAGAAGAAGAACGCCAGTACAGTGACGAAACCGAACAAAATCTATGGCTGTTACTGTAAGGAAAACGGTAATGGCTTGTGGTGAAATCATAAATACATATATATATATATATATATATATATATATATATATATATATATATATATATATATATATATATTGTGTGTGTATTTAGGCAGCATATTTTCATTTAGGCAAACATTATTAAATAACACGGAGTGGTTTTGTTTGATGCGACTTTTAAAAAAAATTTTCAATTTTCCGAATTGTCCATCTAATGTTTCGGTCAAATTGATGTAAATATAATCCATGGCTTTCTTGTTCCATTCTTTTTTTTTTTGCAATACTTTCGATTTGAATCGTCAAATCATCTTCAGGCGGTATTAGTTTTAGTGTCTTTACTGTTGTGCTTATTTTTGAATTATAACGGCAAGTAGTTTATATTTGAAAACGCGTCTGTAAAGTTGAAATGTACATGAGAGCGTGATGGCGTTCTACACATACGAGAGATTTAAAGTTTGACTGTTTAAACCGTTAGGAAATTGATGACGTTTAATAAAGTGCATACAATTCAAACGCATAACTACCTAATGGCTAAGAATTTGGTAATGTTAATTATTATGCTAGACACTTTAAAATGTTGCGACTAGTTTCATAATTGACATTATTAATTGTGGGATGTTTAGTTTTTATGTAGAGGGGTTCGAGTATTTTTAATTTTTTGATATTGGTATCATGGTGTATTATTTTGGTATTGTTAACAAGGATGTTTCTATATTGGGAGGGGGCGCAATTATGTTTTTTTTTGTGTTGGCATATAGAGCTAGTGTCGGAGAGATGTAGGGTGATTCTTCGGGATAGTGTTGTGGAAGTGAAACCTATGTTAATTAGTTTTTTTTTATTGTTGTCGGAGATACATTCTCCCATAGGGCATTGGAACTGATATATTACATTGGTTCTTCCTAATGTATTTTGGGTTTTGGAAGTGTTATTTTTAACAACATAGTTTGATGTTTTCATTTTTTATAATAAATGATAAATCGTATTTTATCATCAGAATTGGTGGGGGATATATAGCGATGTATTATATTTTTAAGAGCTTTTTAATCCAATTTAAAGTTTGGATGCATTTGGTTACAATAGAATAGATTTATGTAGTGGGAATTATTTAGCTTATTATTAGTAGGATTATCTAAATTTCTAATTATTAATTTTATTTGTTCATCAACCATATAATTATATATATATATATATAGAGAGAGAGAGAGAAAGAGAGAGAGGAGAGAGAGAGTGATAGATAGATAGATAGATAGATAGATAGATAGATAGATAGATAGATAGATAGATAGATAGATATTCACTTAATGTTTAGTTTTAATTCAGTCGAAGTTCTCAGAAATCAAGGGGCCCTTTCCTGGGGCTAACACTTGATCTCTATATGAGATACATAGATACCTGAATATTCTATTAAAATTCTTCTTTATTTCTCGAACATTGAGTTAGTAAAAAAGTTAAGAATAATAAATTTATTCTCCCCCCAACTGACCAGTGAAGTATGGCATAGTATATCTTTCTTGTTGTCTGTTGGTCTTACCGGATTCCAGGACAAGAATTCATCTAGTCTGGTGGAGTATTCAGCTACGTTATGGTACTTGAGGTAACATCACTAGGCGAAGATGAACTATTCCTCGTATGAGCAAGTGTATAGCCGTGCTGAGGGGATCTTATTTATACTGCGGATACTATGTAATTTTGAATATTTGGTCAGAGTTTACTTGTAAGGGTAAGTATCCTAATGTCAGGTTGTCCTGACAAACCCTTGTACAGAGAGACCGACGACACTCGAGAATAGTGTCTAGTAAATAATTCAAACTCCCCTTATATATATATATATATATATATATATATATATATATATATATATATATATATATATAAACACGTGAGTGTTTCCACAAATAAGGTGAGCTCTTAGATCGGAGGCGATGTAATGTATTACTATCCTATTTATTAATAAAGTATTATATATACACTTTTTTTCTTTTAACACTTATTAAACAAAGCTTTGCTCATTTAACAACCAACACCCGAACTTTTTTCTTGTCCCAGTCTAAATGAATGGCTACTTCTGTAAAGAAGGTCCCGTTCTGATATGCTTCTAGGACAGCCTCCTAATTGTTATATAAACTAGAATACATATAAACATCTATTCTTGAGGTAGCTATAAACTATGTGAATCACTATACGGCTCAGGAAACTACTTAACTCACGAATCAAGCGGCTTAATGTATCAGCTGCGAATAGGTCGTTAGATGGAGTAATGCGAACACGCCTGGGTTTTAACGTTTAGATACTCATTGTTTGCATTGAGAGAGTATATAATAGAGTTTACAATGTAGTCGAGTCTGATCTCGTCTTCTCACTACGAACCCTTTCCCTTAGAAACGTCCCTAGTATTTCCATACTTTATCCAATGGAAGATACTCGACATAGTTTTGTTCTCTAGTTGTTTTTTTTTTAGAAGTAACATAACAGATGCGTAATTTTAACACATTCGAAAATCAATTTAGTTTCTTCAGGCGTCAGATTGATATTCTGGAGGTTCTTTCCAAGAAATGCTAATATGGCGAAAATATTTCCCGAGACGACTTCCAAGCAAATTATAACATAGTTATCTTTAAATCCAATGCCCCAAATACTTGACCTAAACGGTTCTCACGTCTTAAAAAGCATTGTTAGTTCTGTTTATCATTTGGAATTATCTCTTAATACTCTTTTTCTTAAAATCGACGATCAATGCATGCCATCAGCTATTAGTAGGTTTGGCCTTGATATGTGCTGATTTTTTTGTTTACAGTGACCTATATTATTTAATATTTTTTTCTCCAATTCACTTAATTTGAACATATATCTTATTTCAGTTTCGAGACCATATAGCGTATGTAACAAAATATGCCTCACGTGAACCCGGGTATATTAGACTATGTATATGTTTCTGCAAGCCTCTTAAACCATACATCGTCGTAGGATGAACCATACAGAGGTGAATCGTACCGATTTAATTAATTCAGAATATATCCATTTTACATTCTCGTCACATCTGAATATCACATGAGGAGTCAAAAATAATATCATTCATGGATGATCGCTTGCAGTATTACTATATAAGCATTCATGTTTTTTTGAATGAATGAAATTGTTTTTTTTTGTAAGAATACCATGCAACTAATACCATGTTGAATCGGCGATTTATTTTAATTGCTTATTTTACTTGTTATAGCTTCCTAAATTACTGAATTTTTATATGGTTTAAACATTTGATGGGTACCGTGATAAGTCCGACCATCACCGAATATAGCATTTTTACATTATCGACAAATTGGAATATATCCCCTATTTATGTTTTAAAATATTGCGTCATTGGCCTAGTTGACGATGCTCGCATAGCATAGTAGCAGTTAGACTGGTTTATATATATATATATATATATATATATATATATATATATATATATATATATATATATATATAGTGTAGCTGTTTATTTGTAACTACACGCATAAACATTAATACATAGTATACTACTTGCTAAAGAGTAGGTATATCATTGCACGGAGACGTTAAATTGCAGTGCAGACAATTTTATGAATTATTTCTTGAAATAAAAGTCTTACTTGTGTATAGTACATTCTTTTTCAAATTCATTATATTATGAATCTGTTACAAGGTTCACAGGGGTCATTTTCGTCGGGATTTCGGCACTTTTCCTCAAGTGGATATGAGCATTATCTGTCGCTTGAGGCGCTCTCATGCGTGAGAGAATGCCGACGGGACCGACCAATAAGTTTTAGAGAGTAATTCAATTTTATCTGTCTCTTCGACCAGTAATTGGCTTTAAATAGTTTTCTTTCACCCACTGGGCGCGCACCGTATCACTCGCTTTTTCTCCATTCCGACCTGAAAAACACAGCGTTTTAGTGTTATTTAAAATATATAACAGCTGCTGAAATGATGGGAGATATTTATTAGCAGACATGAGTTTATTGCCTGTCGTTCGTTGAAACTTAGTGCCGACATATCTACCAGGGGAAGTTGACTTTTAACGGCGTTGTTACTCAAATGATACGTGCAACGTTATATTAATTCTGTGGCATATTGCTACGCTGGCTTTTTGGCTAAGATCAAAGTGTAGTATCTGTTCCTATGGATACTGCACCCACATAGACTGGTATTGTCTTGGCCTTCTAGCTTGATATTTACGCCGGTCTATGGGTCTGTCCTGTGCAGTTCTAGGAGGTCCACCCTCCCAGGCTTCGCCTCCCCTCTTAGGGGAGGAGTAAGTTTATTGCTTACTGCCTGAGGCGCTCCTTCTGAGGAATGCCGACGGGGTTGCCCAGGTAATTTTTAAATACCACTTTCCCGACCCGACCTTGGGTCACATCTTACTTGTGGGAGTAAGGTAAGATAAAAACTGGCCTTGTGCCTAACTCCTGGAGAGGAGTAGATCAATACTCATTGCCATGCGTAAAGACGCATAAGTAAACAAATATTAGTGAATATTAAAGACTATTTATATCCATGTTTACTAAATAAAAGTAAAATGTGTTCTTTTCATACCTTAAAAGTATACACAATTGGTATAAGTATGTTGTTTTGTTGGCTAATAATAAAACATATCTAACTGGAAAAGGAGCAAGAAGCAATGCCGGAACCATTTTTCTAATGTTATTTTTACAAGGTTCTAATACATCGATAAAACAACGGATCTTTAGTGCTGATTCAAAAGTTGCGATTAGTTTTGATATTAAATAGTTTTACTGTGATGGCGCGACACGTAAAATACATTTTAAAATAACTAGTAGTTTTTTTATATATTTATTTAAGGGATTCATTTTTTTCATCTGTTTAAAAGACTATCTATTTTATTAACTGGTTGAAGTTATATACCGAAACGATCTCAAGGCATAAACATGTTAAAATCTTATAATAACTACTTGCTGACGTTACGTCACTTATATACAGCTGTTAAACAATGAGTATTGATTTACTCCTCTCCAGGAGTTAGGCACAAGGCCAGTTTTTATCTTACTCGCACAAGTAAGATGTGACCCAAGGTCGGGTCGAGAAAGTGGGGTTTAAAAATTGCCTGGGCAGCCCCGTCGGCATTCCCCGGTAGGGGCGCCTCAGACAGTAAGCAATAAACTTACTCCTTCCCAAAGAGGGGAGGCAAAGCTTGGGAGGGTGGATCTCCTAGAACTGCACAGGACAGACCAATAGACCGGCGTAAATATCAAGCCAGAAGGCCAAGACAATACCAGTCTATGGGGTGAAGTATCCATCGGAACAGATACTACACTTTGATCTTAGCCAAAAGGCATCGAAACGTATCTGTTGGTAAAAGTAGCGAGTACAATAAATATTTAAATTCCAAACGCTTTACATAATACATTCTTCATTGGGATATTATTTGTTTAATTCTACTGTTTGGTCATCATACAAGGAAAACATATTTTATAAAATAGATTTATTTTCTTTAAGTTCTAGAACATTTCAGTATTAAAGTACCTATGCGATTGTTGTCCCTTGTGACTCTTGATAGAATCGACGGAAAGTTTAAACGGTGTTTATAAATTCTGTAAAAAATGAAAACTTTTATGTTTAGTAGTCATACATTTTCTATTCCGAATTACATTTGAATGTTATGTTTGTAGATTTTGGTTGTGTTTATTAGCTATTCATATTCTTTTTTTTTACAAATAGATTCAAGTGTGTTCGATATACATGAGGTTGATTATACTACCGTTATTTGTTAATGTGTATGGGAATTGTCTTAAGTAGCATCACGACTATTTTGAACTATTTAGAGGCAATGGTTAGTCTACCTGAAAAACGTATTTCTGTATTCGTATCTAAACTATCTCTTCTTCTGCGGTTGTAAGTTCTAGTTTGGATTTTTTTTATTAGTTTCGTTATAAGATTGAATTCTGAAAGATATATTGTAGTTCCTCAATCACTTATTTATCTATACTCTAAGGCTTCTCTCGTGGGGTTCTAATAGTCGATCTGTTCTGTGACTATGTTCTTATTTTTGTTTTAATCTCTTGTAAATTCTTTCATCTAGGTATATCAGGTCATATGTTACTCTGTTCGCATTCCGGCATTTTGTCTGTTCTGCGGAAGCAGTCCAGGATTATTAACGTTTTCCGTGTCGTTAGTAGGCAAGTTATTGATTTGAATTTGCTTTCGGTGTTTTTTTTTGTATAAACGCGGTTCTTTTACTGATCATCAAATATGTATATATTTTAATTTCGAGTATATGTATTTTCTGTTTTTTCAGTAACACTTCATCTACGTTCCTGAATTAAAAAGGACGTATGCCTCCATTCTATCGTTACCTGGTGCACTCTATTTTGCTATTTTCCTGAGCCGCATTAATTCCTTTTTCACTTATTTCGTTGATTGTTTGTTCGATATAGTGAGACATAACTGTCTTCTTTCTGTCGACTCTGTTTTTTTTTTCATTTATGTTTTGGTAAATCTGGCTTTCATTTTTCTGAAATATTTTATTATACTAAGACTTATTACTATATCGCCTCAGTCGTCATCATGGTACTAGTAGATTTTGTTTCAGCCCTTTATGTTTCTGAGGTAGTCTTTTTCGCAATCATTTTTATCTTCCTTCATTGTCTTTTGTTGTGTTTCCCTTGATCTTTCGGCCTAGTCTGTTTATTGTTTGTATACCTTAGGTTTTAATCTGGTTCCCATCCAGCCTTAATTAGTGTTATATTTTGGTAAAATGTAGTTCTATTTTAGTCTTGTAATTACAGATTTAGCTGATGCATATATTAAATTGTTTAGGCATGTAAGAGTATTTGTTGAGATATATAGACTAGAGCGTTCACATTTTTTAATTTTCTGGTTTTAATTTCTACCAGTTTCTTATGGTTGCGCGTTTTGTTTGATTCCTGTGTATTATATGTCTCATGTCTTAAACTTCTGCTGCTGATTTCTCAGAGAGTTTCACAATTTCGTAATTATCTGTCCCTGCATTCTCAGTGCTTGTGTTTTACTTTTATTTTCGCTTCACCAGCAAATCTTTCATCTGTTGCCTCTAAGTAAGCAGATATGCACAATAGATGGTTTTATTCGTTTCCGAATGATTATTCTTTTGCCGGTTGTCTTCTGTAATAGCATTCAATTATCAGACTATTTAATTGTTATGTATATTTGTTCTCCTGTGTTAAAGCTGGATGTATTGTGTATATATGCTTCCTCGTTAATACAGGCACTCCGTGCTTTATTCTAAGTCGACCGCTTTTATTTTAGTTCGGTTACATATGTCACATTTTGGTGTAAGTGGCAACACCAGGCCGAGGTTAAACTTGCGTGTGATGCATAGGCTTCATAGGAATAGTAGTTTTATCAAACGACAGTGAGAGATATAGTGCACTAGCACACGATTAACAGAATACACGATATTTTAACCAGATATACAATATTATTTAAAAGAGTTAATAAATATGCTTACTTATTAATAGAACATGCAATCAGAATCTACTTATCAGTTATTTTCTATGCTTCTAACTCTGTTTTGTAAGGAGTATTTGTTTTTTGTTAATATATCTTTTTTATTAAAGTATTATAACTATATTTATTATTATTATTATTATTATTATTGTTATTGTTATTATTATTATTTTTTTTATTGTTGTTGTTATTATTATTATCGTTATTATTATTGTTATTATTATTATTTTTTATTGTTGTTGTTATTATTATTATTATCGTTATTATTATTGTTATAATTATTTTTTTTATTGTTGTTGTTATTATTATTATTATCGTTATTATTATTGGTATTATTATTATTTTTTATTGTTGTTGTTATTATTATTATTATTATTGTCATCATCATCATCATCATCATCATTATTATTATTATTATTATTATTATTATTATTATTATTATTATTATTATTATTATTATTATTATTATTATTATTATTATTATTTTCTTTCTTTATTTTTTTTTTTAGTCTGAAAATGATAGAACCATAGAAAGTATGAGCAAGATATATTGCCGACCATCTAAATTTGACTTTTTCATCATAATATAGAAATAGTGAATTTTAAAAATTACATACGATTTAAACATCTATGCCTTCATTGCTACCGATGTACCTAAACTATGTGTTACCTAATACGAGTGTTTATTCAAAAGACGTCAAAGAAACAAAACACAACTAGAATTATATATACGGGGGTTGAGCATCTTTTATTTTAATCAATATACCAGTTCCGACTGTTAATGAACATGTTATGAGCTTGCATTGCGTTAAACTTAGAATTAAGTAAGAATTCGATAGTGAAATGTCTTTTTTCTTCCTGAGATTCTCATAGATGGTTCTGTTCTTGAGGAGGAACCGACTTTGAAACTTATTGTTTTTTGTCGTATTCTCTCATCGAACCTTTTTTGGAGTTCATACATTAGATCCATTGCTTTTTTCTGATATTCGTAAAGTCAGTTCTCTCTATTGCTCCACACACCTTCTACCCACCTGAGGTTATTCTCTATCTTTACAAATCTGCAATCAGACAATATATGGAGTATGGTAATATTTGGGCTGGTGAATGGCTGTCCCATTTCAGAGTGTTTTGAATAGGTTCGAAAGCGTACCTGTAATTTAGATTGCCACCCCTTTTATTCATCTCTGAACTGTCTCTCATCTCTCACAGACATGGTGTTGCTAATCGTAGTAGTGCCTATAAATACTATCGTGTGTTCTTCAGAATAATCTTATCTATTACACGTTTTCTTTTGCTCAAGCTCATTTAACTCATTGGTCTCGTGTTTTTCACTAATTAGCTGTTTTGATACCTCGTTATAATACATTTCCTATTCCAATAGCTTTTTTTCCAAAAAATGCGGACTTGTGGAACTATTGGTATTTTTATTAATGCTTCAGATTGAAGTTTTATTTTTCAAAAGAAAAAGTTAAAATTAAAATATTAAACTTATAGATCGATATATTTGTGTTATCATTTTATATTCAAAATATTACAAAACATCAATATTGAAAGTTTTAAAATTGTAAATCGGATTTTAAATTCTTACATTAAAGTGGTTACTGATTCGCATGAGTGCTGAGTACCCAGCAAAAATAGTATATTTGTATAAGGAAGCGCTTTATGTAATATGTTGGCATTTATTTTGTATGTTTTTTCTATCATTTTAAGTATGTTCTGGCTAAAAGACACACTAAATGTTGACCTATATCAATCGGTTATCGGTAAGTTTTGTCATGAATTGGTGTTTATAACTATAGTGTGGCGGTTACCAAGTCAAATATTTCAGTTAACTGTTCCTTTTTATTATTATGAATATTGTAATTTGTTATTATGATTTTGTGTGACGTACAAGATATTTCCACTATATCAATGTGTTCTTATCATTAATATTTGTTCGGGTGTTCTTGATTTGGTAATGGTGATGTTCATGCTATCATATATATATATATATATATATATATATATATATATATATATATATATATATATATATATATATATATATATATATATATATAATTAACTTGTTACAAATATCCAGGGGGTATGAATCCGAAGGAAGTTGAAACCGGGTTTATGAGAGTGCTCAATGAAAATTCAGAGCAAAATATATATTTTTTGATTTTATTCCATTAGTTGCGACAAAACAAGTTTTGTTTCATTGGTGCAAATAGCGACCAACTCATCGGGCTGGCGATGGAATTCAAATGGCATAAGTTTTAACTTCACTTTAACGGGAGATTGAAAATTGAAAATACATTGGAGGGGGAGGGGGACAGAGTTGGGGCTTTGTCTATAACAGTGACATGGGACATGAGAGGGGAGGGGGGAGGACCCCAACAAGTCGTGTTTCAAATTATTACGTGGGAGGTTTTTCACGTGTTTGTGCTGTGATGATCTCAATTTCGGCCGGGGTGGGAGGAAGGGAGATGGTGCGACGGCCAGAGTGAGTTAAATTTAAAATGAGAATAAAATTATGATTATAACCGTCATTCATATTTTATTTTAATTCTAATAAGTAATTATCATGTGGATAAAAATGTTTGATAATTTTAATTTAGGGTATTAATTGCTACTTCTGCATTTTATTTATTTTATTTTAATGTTTTGTTTATTATTTGTAGTGAATTTTGTTGTGATTATATTTCTTTAAATTGTGATTATATTATACCGAGATCAATACTAGTGGAATCATTTTATAAGAGAAGTTTTCTGGTGTTACCAGTTTTATCATTAACAAAACCGATTATGATAACAATGATAACGCCTGCCAATCATACCTACGATAATCGCAGTGATAATAGCCTTAATAAAAGCCTTAATAAAAATAAAAATAAAAATAAAAATAAAAATAAATATAAATAAAATTAGAATAAAAATAGAAATAACAAGTTTGTAAGAATATTAATGATAATAACAACAATAATAATAATAATAATAATAATAATAATAATAACAATAATAATAGTATTAAAAAATAATAATAATAATAATAATAATAATAATAATAATAATAATAATAATAATAATAATAATAATAATAATAGTAATAATGATAAATATCACCATCATTACCATCTTGCTACTTGTGAAGTCATTGGGCGAAATAAGTCGACAAGTGATGGTAGGCTTTTTTGTTCTACTACCAATGACAAGGACTAAGTACCAGTTAATAATTAAGTGTTCAAGGTAGTGATCGAAGGGTTAAGTAATTGAGATTAGATTAGTCCAAGTGATATCAGTGTTAATAGCTGTCCCAGTTATGGGTTTATGTTAGAATTGGTAGTATGGCTGAGAGGCTATTGAGGCTGTGCATTATAGGTAGTACGTAGAGATTTGATGTTATTGGTAGTTTAGAGGGGTGGTTATATATTTATAGATTCATCATGACTTGTTGGGGTGGGATAGGGTGGTAAATTTGGGTGGGTGGGTAGGGGGTTATAGTGTGTTTTGGGGTAGTGTATAGTGGGGGTTTAATGTTATCATTCATTTTTGTAAAAAAAAAAAAAATTTTAATTTTATTTTTAAGTTATGTGGGGTTGGTGTGAATGTTAAGGTGGGGTATGTGGGTTGCTAAGGAGGTAGAGTCTACTATGTTTACAGTTGATAGATGTCTCTTGTTTTCTATTTAGGAGTTTGTTTTTGTCCTTAAAGCGGATAATTTCCAGTTTTTCATTTAAGCATAATCTACATGGAGAGTTTATTGATTTGCAGGTGCTGGATTTTTTCAATATTTTCCACTTTATTATGGGAGTTTCTTTTTTGGTTTTTATTTTGTGGTAGTGTAGTGAAAGTCCAGTTTGGCCAGGATGGTCTGGGTTGTTGAAGGAGAGTTTATGGTTGTAGAATCTTTCCTTGAAGTTGTTGCCTGCCAGACCAATATAATAGTTAGTCTGGGATGGGTTTTCAGTTGAGGAGATAGATGCCTCATAGACCACTTGGGTTGATAGGCACTTTTGATTTAGGGGGCAGTTTGATTTGTTATTACAGTTGCATGTTCTTTTAGAATTTGAGGTTACTGGGGTGTTTAGTATTTTCATGTTGTGCTTTTTATGATTTTTTCTAAGTTGTCACCACAACAATAGCTGAGTTTTAGTGTATTCTTATTAAAAAAATTATGGAGTATGTTGTTATTGGGGAAATGAGTGTTTATTAAGTTCAGGAATTTATTCCCTAATTTGGTTTTAGTTGAGTTGTTAAATGGAGGTGTATACCAGATAATTTTCCTATTTCTATTTTTGTTCCTATTAGGGTTATTTTGTGTAGTTGGAATATACTCTATTTTGGTATGTTTGTATCCACTCTCCTTTAGTGCTTTATTATAAAAGTTCTTATGTTTATTGAAGATATCTATATTGGAGGAGTTGTTGCTAATCCTTCTACTAATTGATTCCGGGATGTGTTTACTTACAGATCTAGGGTGGTTAGATAGTGGGTTGACATAAAGGAGGTAGGAATTATCTTTAGCATAGGGCTCATAAGTATCTCTATTGAGGTTGAAGGTAATATCGAGGAAATTGACCTGTTTAACATTTGATGTTATTTCAGCCTCTAGGCTAATTCGTTTCATTTCTTTGGATATTATTTTTTTGGTTTGTTCACATTTTTGTCCGTTTGTGTTTTTAACGTACATTAGGCCATCATCTCTGTAGAGGCCGATTGATCGACTTCGAGATCGTTTGTTAGGTTGTATAGTAAGTACAGGCCAACCAAGTCTGTTACCTCGGCAGAGTCAAGAGAGCCCAGTTAAAACTTGAAGTTTAAAATTACAGCAAATTCTCAAAATTTCCCTATTCGTTCGACATGCATAGCTCCATACTATTTTGCAAAGAATTTACAACTCTTTGTAGCATATTTGATTGATTATGGTGTGTTGCGTTGGAGGCTTTTGCTCACATCACGTTTCCATTACCTTTCAACAAGTGTGGGAGATTCATCAAATTTGGTCATTTGAATAACAATAAAAAATCGCTCTTCAATTGTAAATGACATTTAAAATAGCTAAGTGAACTGACTTATGAATTACCCTATATATATATATATATATATATATATATATATATATATATATATATATATAGTTTAAACACAAAACTATTATTGTATATGTATATATATATATATATATATATATATATATATATATATACATATAATGTATATATATATATTATGAAAAATTATGAAAAATAAAAAAAAACAGAAAGAGAAAAATCAACTTAATTAAGTCTAAATGTCTTAAATAACACCCCACTACCAACATTCACGTCGAATAAATCCAGACGGATTACAATTGTTCGTCTACTTTTTTCAACATATCGCATAAAATATCTGCAGATTTCCGGATATCATCTAGAGATAAGAGAGCTTTGAAAATGACCCACGGGAAATTGTTACCTTCGAACATTTAATTTGGAATTTCGTTTTCTTTTTTTTTCTTTATGCACTTCATGATTTCTCAATATGATCTTAGGGAAGGATCAGATATCTATCCACTTAATGATATCCCAGTTTCTAACAGCTATTGATCGATAACATCGACATGTCAGTGTCGGGGATTGTGCATTTTATATCAATAATATATATATATATATATATATATATATATATATATATATATATATATATATATATATATATATACGCTTTATTGAATATTGGACACTTTATGGGACGAGTTGAAGTTTTTCGGATTTTATACTGGGCAAGTTTAATTTACATGGATGTCTCCCCCCTCTCTCTCTCTCTCTCTCTTACTATATATATATATATATATATATATATATATATATATATATATATATATATATATATATAAAGAGAGAGAGGCAGAAAGACAAAGAGAGAAGGAGAGAGAAAGAGCAATAGAGAAAGAAAGAGATAGAGTTGGTGTAGAAATTACTAGCAAGTTTAAACAGGTATATTTTCTTAGATGCCAGATTTACCTTAATAACAAAGATATTTAATCCATTTATGAAAGAAAATTCCCACCCTATATATGTACACTCGCAGGCAAACCACCCACTATCGATAATTAAGCATAACTAAGTCAAAAGAAAGTAGAATCAGCAATAACTACTCCGTCGAAGAAACCTTTAATTACCATAACACATTTATAACACAACCCTGAAATATAGTGGATACACATACGTTATATAGAGTATTAAAATATGGAAACCAGTAAAATTTAATCCGGAAATACAGGTAGAAATATTATTTGGTTATCACATACTTCATCATAATGTTAAACACAAGAATAGGGAATAGAAGTTTGCACCTTATTAACAAACTCTTTCCACCTGGTTATGTACTACACAAATATATATAATAAAAACTCACTAAAATGAAACTTTTGCTGCAAAGACAACATTGGAAGAATCATAAAGAAGCACAAAAAACATATTTTGAAGCAATGACACATGTATTAATATTAGTATTGATAGAACCACAAATAATTGCAATTGCTGAAAACCGAATGAGTGGCATTTGCAGAACAATGTTCTTACTTCCGCTGTTATATATCGCACACAGATATATAGATTAGCACAACCAGGAAAAAATCCATATGAGAAGCACGCTTTAATATAGACTTTAGCGATATAAATAATTATTGAAACATGAAATATATACGATACACACTACACTATTCTTATACTTCTGACAATTAATTTACGAAACAGACACCAGTAAGTTAATGGGAAATAATTAAGAGAGCCGGCGCTTGTGAGTCACTTAACTCACTTTGATGTGTGTGTCTTAATACACATTTTAAGATGATAAGAATTAAAAACAGAATTAGTAAAAGTTAGAATAAACACACTTTATTTCAGGCATTTCAAAGAGCAGGCAATGAGCAGATTCTGAACAAAAAGGGTTGATGAAACAGAATAAAGATTCCATTCTCAGCCTCTTTCTTTCATTGCTTTAAATCTAATTTTAAGTTATTAATTTTTATATATTTTCAATATTTTTTTTTTAGTTTTTATTTAGTTTTGATTTGGATTTTTTACATTAAAAATTTTCGATTTTATTTTTTTTAAATTGATTTAAATTTGTTATTGTTCATTTTCATATTTAACTTTTTTATCTACATTTGTTTTATATATTTTACATACATAAGTCACTTTGCATTTCGGCACATTAAATTCTAATTCCAAATATTGAATTACAGTGTTTTAAATTAATGTTTTTTCTACAGCTTACTTGCATATAAATTCGCAACCCTCTTCGTTTCAGAAATTCAGTGCAGTAGTAACACCGGTTACAACTCTATAGGCAAGGTATGTGTTTATTTTACGTATATTGGAAAATACACCTGGTACGGGATTTTATGTGGATACGAAGAGTGGTATATGCATGCGTGCAGGTGTACAGAGATTCATGGTATATATATATATATATATATATATATATATATATATCGCTATGATATTATGTGTTGGGTAAAGTATGACTTTACTTTTGGAACTTTCAATATTTCTTGAATTATCTTTGAGTTCTTACGAATTTTTTAAAGCTTTTTCTGAAGCTATTTAGGGGGTACTCTGATTCTTACACAATCTATGCCCAATAATCAGGTTTTTCTTTGAATACCAGCTAAAGGCTATCTCACCGAGTATAGGGATGATATTTAATGTACACGTATAGTTGCATATATATATATATATATATATATATATATATATATATATATATATATATATATCGACAATAAGCGTGTTTATATGTTCGTAGCAAAGTGGGGGTCCAAATCTAACTGGTAAGTATCTCTCTCTCTCTCATATATATATATATATATATATATATATATATATATATATATATAATTATGACTATTTAATGTAGAAGATATATTTTTTTATAGCTAGGTAGTAAGCTATGAAAATATATGTATGACACTTTAGCTACACATACGCTCCCGCGTTTCATTTCCGGAGGGCATCTACAGGCTAAAGTACATGGAGTTATTTTGACGGGTGTTTTTGATATAACCGGCTAACTATTCAGACATAATCTACACGGGGCTTTTAAATTTCTACATGCACTGGCCTGTCGTATTATTCCCCATGGAATTATAGGTGAGCTTCCATTTTCTTTTAGCACTCAATAGTGGTTTGCTAGTGCTGTCTTAATTCGACGTTCTCTGATTTTAAATGTGTTTTTGTAGTCATAATATCTGGTTTGAAACTTACGGAGGTCATATCTACGTAGTACTTCTTGTTATTCGGTATTTCCTTTGCAAATATTGTGGCTTGGTAT
>OY744532.1:81061233-81121233 GCA_963556195.1 Sepiola atlantica | reverse complement strand
TGTATATCTTAGAAGAATAGCCGTCTCAGGATGGGGAAAATTAATTCTCAGAAGAGAACACTTTTGCATCTATTTATATCCTTTTAGAAATATTAAACCTCTAATATAATGATACTACACCTTGTTTCTTAAATCCTTATATTTGATAAAGAATTTATAAAATAAGCACTTAATCTTAATTATGAATTAGAATTCTAGGAATGTTACTTTATTTGTATCGAGTGATTATAGATAAAATTCACTGCAAATCTAGAATATTTGATTTTTTTCATAGAAGGGTGTGCCTATATTGTGCAGCCAAAACATATTTACAATGCGGCAAAAATAATATTTAGTGGAAAGTATATTAATCAATGTCTATTGATAACATTTCACAAACATTGGCTCTATCTAAATTCTTATAAACGCTTCTAGCGCCCCGGTTCAGTTTTTTTTCAGAAAGCAATATATATATATATATATATATATATATATATATATATATATGTATATATATATAAATATATATATATATACAGGGTGGGCCAAAATAAGGGTCCTATCTTTAAATTTGAATAACTTGAATTTGAATAACTTCCACAAAATAAAAGTTAAACTCACCAAACTTTATGTGTGTGTAGACTGACCCTTCCGATATTTTTTGAAATAAACAGAACAAATTTTAGCCGAAAAACACTTCTTAAAACTTACAAAAACTAAAGTATTGTTTTTTACACTGTTTTGAGTTTTTTAAGCAAAAATAATGTTTTCTAAATGAGGGTACGTTCCTTAGGGCTAATACGGTTCATGCTTGCTTCGGAAGGGGTCCTGTACTTATTCTAAAAAAAAAATTAAAAAATCAATAAATAAAAAAGTTATGAGTTTTTAAAAATAGGACCCTTATTTTTGCCCACCCTGTATTTATATATATATGTATATATATATATATATTTATATATATATATGTATATATATATTTATATATATATATGTATATATATATATGTATATATATATTTGTATATATATATATATATATATTTATATATATATATATGTATATATATATATATGTATATATATATTTGTATATATATATATATATATATATATGTATATATATATATTTGTATATATATATATATATATGTATATATATATATATATATATATATATATATATATATATATATATATATATATATATATATATATATATATATATATATAAAGTATAGCATAAAAACACCCACAGGAAACATTCTACTTAGAGATGTACATAATGTTGTACTAATATACAAACACCATGACTCTCGCACCGAAATTGTATGTTTTCTTACATCAGAACCTACATAACGTACTCTTCGTATATACACCGTTCTGGCACGAATGGAAATCATAGAAAAGTTTAATTTATGTTACATATGGTTTAAATTTAGCATGTTCAAAATAAAAACACCATTATAGAGATGTGTTATCATGTCTATTTTGTTATCATGGCGTTAACAGATGTTTCCGAGTTTTTATTAAGCATCTTTTTTTATTTCTCATTAAACTTCATTATTTATTATTTATCATTAAGACGGTTTATTTAAACATGCACATATTAAATACTTTACTGGAAATGTTGTACTTTCAAAAAATTCCATAAATATTTGCGTAGTGATGCGTGGTCTTGTATTCATGAAAGAAGATGGATCGATGTGAAATTTTGTGTGTGTTCACTGCTTTCTGCCTACACATTATTTCATGTATTTTTCATCAGTCGAAATTATTGCAAAATATATTAAAGTAGTTGACAATCGGCAACTGTTTTACATTTACAATTTTCACGTTTATTTTATTCGTCTTATGTACGTTATCACAAGATCCTTGTTCATAATAGTAAGATTGCTTTATGATTGTTTATACTTTTTAATTCAAAATTATCGTTAGAGCAGGACCTTACATTTAATGTATTTTACTAAATATTTTTGCGTCAGCTAAAATGTTGGAGAAGTGTTTCATCTCTCAAAGATATTGTCGTCTTAGAAATGTAACTAACGCCGCGACTAAAGTTGAACATGTTAAACTTTAGTCGTAATAACCGCGTGATTGCATGGTTACGTGGCCTAGTATCACGCGATTTCATTAGCACGTGACCTGGTAAGGAGATTTTATAATCACCTGACCTAGTATCGCGAGATTTGATGATTTTTGAAGGCCGAATAGCGGCTGCTACAATTCAATTTTTCCTTCTATAAACCTCACAGTCATGCAGTGTTTTGTGATGACATACATTTTTTTTTAATTGTCAGCTCATGAAATCAGTGGATTTTTGGATATTTACATCAACTACGAAGTTTAGTTGCATATAAACTAAATACAGTATATGAGAAAAATGCGAGGGAGTACAATTTTAAATATTAATTTAATTAATTAATTGAGGCTGGTTTTGAGATTACTTGCGAATATCATTTGAAAAATAAAAATAAAACATGCATATAGTAATGAAATTAATAAAGTGGAGAACTCTATGAAAAGTAGAGCAGGAGCTGACGATGTTTATACACCAAAGCTTGTTTGGTTTCAGAAAAATATGGCGCCTAACCCACGACATGTCTGCTCTGTAAACGAAGGCACGTAACTGCTAAGGTGTAGTCAACTCGCTACTACAAGTAGTGGCGTGTGACATCGTCTAGTGTCACCAGCTTAGTCGCTGCGACGGATATTCGATGCATAAAGTAGCGGCGAGCGAAGTCGCGTCGTGTGACTGAGGTTTAATTAAAACACATTTCTTACAGTTAAGATCGTTCGTGATACAATGAATTTTTGACAACGAGCATTGTCTAAAACCGGTAGCTGAAAATTTACTAAAATAACGGTCCACGTTCCATATGTAAGCTTAATGTTTTATATTTGAATGAGACGACGACAAACGTACAACTTACCTCGTCTGGGGAGCCGGGCACAAAGAGGGAAAAGAAAGAGAAGGAGCAATGCGTTTTATGGGAAGGAAGTGCTTCCGGCGGAAACGGAAGTGCTTCCGGCGGAGACGGATTGTGGGAAGGAGGCTGCACGATGAGAGCAGTCAATGTTTGGGTAAAAGAGTGAGCAGTTTGCCTGAGCAACAGGTGGTGCCGCCGTCTAAAGTGATAGAAAAAAGAAGAGAGAGAACGAAAGGGAAGAAGAAGACGGAGAGAAAGAGGTGGTTATTTTTATTTTTATTTCGGGTTGCTATCTACTGCTCGAAACTTAAGAACACTTAATAACTTTAGTAATGTAAGTATATACGCTACAGCAGGAATCAGTAAAAACTTTACCATTCAACGGGTTCAACATACATTTGTGAGGTCGTCGTACTTTTAACATGTTGTAGTATTATATCGCTGAATTATTGTTTTACGATGAGTGTAAATCGAAATATATGTCAAGCGGTTCAAATGTGTCATGTACGTACTATTCTCGTTACGGCTATCGGCGTGTACATCGTCATGCAAACATATTACATACAACAGAAAATATCTACATAGTTGAGTTCTTCCATCGACCGTCGGACGTCTAGCATTTGAGATTCAATACCGGCAGGTTTGATAAAAAAGAAGACTCGAATAAAAAATAGTTTTACTTTGCAATCTTTTGTTTCTTACTCTCACACACACGTTCTATGTTCTATTTGAAAAAAATAAATGAAACATTCGGGAAGGTAAGAACAGGACGTCATCGCCTGTCGAAATCAAGTAAGTGTTTCACGTTTTCCTATGAGTTTATCAATGGTTCTTCTATTCCTACATGTTTTCCTGACGACACAACTTTTATTTCCTTCTATTTGTATTGACAGAGTAGAAAATCGACTACGCAATGCCCCCCCCCCCCCAAATAACGTTAGATTATCCATCCTATCTCGTTATGTTTATGGTTGGTGCTTTACTGACTTGGAGTCTTTTGTTGTACTGCAAATGTTCACAGAAAGACAAAACACTTGGTGGTCTATTGGGTAAAGTTTAACTATCTTGCGGGAATTGTAATCGGATCTATCATTAATGCTGAAAATGTGTCCGACTTCAGCATTTATTTATTTAGAACAGGCGCGTCTTTTATATATGAGTAACACTGAAACTTGGCCAACAAACGGAGTTGCTTATAGTGTCTACAGGATAGGCTTGATACAGAAAATTGACAAAAACTGTAATCAAAAGAAACAATATAACGTAATCCACAGACGTAAAAGGCGAAGGAACAAGAAAAAAGGAACAAAGAAATAATAGCCAAAAAATTAAAACAAATGACGAAGACAATAACAACACTGACATACAAAAACTTTTCAAAAAATATTAAAAATAAAAATGAAATATAACATGACGAATACAGATTGAAGTAAAATGATGAATATTTTCTAATTTAAAAAGTAAAATGTTGATGTTTTAAACGATATACGACAACAATATAAGGACATCAAGGGATACACTGACCAAAGCAAACGATAGATGGCAGAATTGTGATACCCAAATCTTTCAGAGAAAAAGTACTACGATATTTACACTCAGTCCACGAGGGCGTGGTTGTCATGAAAGCGCATGTCAATGAATCGGTATATTGGTCCAGTATGAATGCAACCATACGCAAATTTAGAACAAATTGCCTCGTATGCACTAGCATTGCCCTAAATTAGCCACGGTAACTGCCCTATTAACACTAGCGCTAGATTGGGCCTTCCAGTAGACAGTGATGAACCTTTTTTTACGTACAACACATTGCATACCTTGTTTGTGCAGACAGACTAAGTGGCTGGATTATTGTATACCGTCTATAACCAGGCCATTTAATCACCTCAATACTAAAATCTATTTGTCGGAAAGTAGTCTACACATATAGCACCCCGGAAAATCTAAGCAGTGGTGGCGACTCACCTTTTAATTCTAACATGTTTGAGCAATTCTCTAAAACATAGTGTGTAACGCACAGAAAGTTGCATACCCCCAATCTAATATTTGAGCAGGGTTTGCTATAAAAACATCCAAAAAGGATTATACATGAGAATGCAAGTCTCCAGTACTCGTCGAATCATAACATTGTCGCCCGAGCCATATCGTAGCACACCTATCCATAGCAGAACATACGCACAATATAAGCCGCACAAAATGCAGCTAGAACCCGTTAAATAAGCGTATGTCAACGTGAAACTCAACTCACCGAACGATAAACCCACACAGCGCATACTATATGCTCACCCGAAAAAGATCAAGAGTATTATCACAAAGCTAAAACAATCGTCGATAGACACTAAGATGTGTTGTCGAGAAACACCCTAGCCGTCAGTATCGGATTAGGATTGACGGATCAGGCCGAATGGATTTGCGAAACCGCAGATTCCTCAGAAAACTTTCAACACTTTTAATTCTTGTTGCCATTACCAGTGCTTTGTCTGAATCTCCCATACACTACATACCATGTAAATCCTATACATCTGGTATACCAGTGCCGTAAAAGAAATGACACATGATGGCATCGCACAGACAGTCAAAATAACCTAGGCCTGCTAAACCAATCCCAGCAAAATCCACCCGGTTGAAAGGTACTTATATTTTTCTCAGAAAACAGTACATTCACGTACTGGGTAGTGATGGGAAAAAATATATAGATTAAAATTAACATTTACTTGCATAACAAGCTTCGATATTTTGTATGCAAATATTGCTTGAATGAAGCAATATTTATATAATTAATTATCCACTCGTAGACTGGCAGCCAAACAGAGCTCAGATAATGAACTTGCCCATATTGGCATAATGGCACATTCTAAGTCTCAGAAAAGATGGCTTTTTGTGGTCCCTTCAGTTTTATTTATTTTGTTACTCAACTGGTCACACAATTTAGCTCTAAGCCCTAAATTCAATAGTATCGGCGTACTTATCAAAACTAAGTGGTCATAACTATAATGTACTATGTATATATGTATATTTAATTTTATATCGAACTCTTAATTTGTGTATAATCTTTGTGTCTCAGTTCGGTTTTAAATTGATATTAAGAGATTTTATTTTTAGAATTGAGACAACGCATACATACATATATATATATATATATATATATATATATATATATATATATATATATAGTAAGGAGAAAGAAGTCTATATTACATCACATATAAAAACATAATAAAACATATAGTGCATTGATCCATTCGGTGGAAAAGTAAACTGTAAGATTAATCATTCAATAAATAATTAATAAATCTTTCATCACTTTGACATTGTTTAGTTGAATATCAAGAAATCCCTATTTCTTATACATAATCGTATCATAGTCAATACTTTTTCTCGAATGTTCAGCTGGCTTGACAGGCCGAGAGCAGAGTCAAGGCGTGTACATGAATAATGGCGATAGAGAGGCGCTCGCAAAGCCAAGACAATTCGCAATTGTCTCCGGTGTTGCGCGCTATTAATAGGCCAAGGATTCCGAGGAAGTCGCGTGTGGCAGAGCCAATCACTCCACTTGTCTCCACAGCGATCGGTTGAAATACAAATCTGTCGAGAAGATCGGCATATATTGACAGATTGCGGCTTTTTGCTGACGCTGTTGTTGACGCCCATATATGTCGATTTAATTTGTATGTTTTTTTTCACCATGTATGTTCTTCTCAAATGTATAGGGTTGTTTAGTATAGAACAAAAGCGCGTCTATATTGTTACTAACCACATGCCTAAACACACAACACGCATAAATAGATCTAAATATATTTCACTGATACTCGTATTGTTTATTTTCTGTTGTTGGCTCCATTTTCTACTTACTTACGGATCCTATATTTAGTGTACTTACATTTGTATTTACCATAAACTGCACCAACCAAGACTTGTGATATACAGTAATTTGAAAAGTTAGATAACAAAATAATTTATATTGAATGGTTTGTGAGATAAAAAAACCAAAGTGCAGCTTCAAATAAAAAACGTAAATAACGAACGCTCATTTTTAAGTACAGCGAGATACGAAAAGAAAATATTTGAAGAAAAAAAAAAAAAAAAATAAATAGAAAACATATTCTATGACATGCAAAAATAATTAAATTGGAAAGTTAAAAAATATTTCTCAGAAATAGAACAAAAATAAAAGCAAAAAAGGCGAAACCAAAAAAGATTTAACCTAAGCTGAAAATGCTAAGTCGGCATAAAAAAAGATGGAGTTTTTTTTCAAAGTCGACACACGAAAAGAATTGCGAAAGCAAAATACATTATCTATAAAACAGCAAAATGGGTAAAATCAACAAAATATATGTTGAAAACTAAGCAAAAGTATAAAATAGTGACAGAAAGTAAAATAACAAAACCATTCAAAAAGTATTTTCAAATGTAAGGAAAATAGTGCATGACCTGCACTTTCTAGTAGCCTGTCGCTGATTATGTATGACTCAATCAATTAATTTGGATTGGTCCGGCGATTTAGTCTACCGCTTCTACTATTAAATAGGGGAACTGTATATATATATATATATATATATATATATATATATATATATATATATATATATATATAAAGTAGAGACGATATTTCCCCTGTAACTTCACGGAGTATAGAAAAATAATCACATGCATCACAGGCTACTAAACTCACCTCTATATCACACGTATTCACTCGAGCGTGTTTTAGTAAATTTCTCATTTTTTCCAGCTAACACTAAATATTACGTTTGGCCCGCCATCTCCGACTCTCCGACACACCAACTCCATATAGGTGGTAGCCAAAACTTTCCTCCCTAACCATTATGTACTGTCACTTCATTCATCGACACCGGGAACTAATTAACACAGTTGACTTTTCACAAAACAGTCCGTCCTTATCATTATTTGCCTGGTATAAATTTACTACATAATATAAAGCAATACGCAAAGACTTAATGACCGATGTCCCATATCAGATTACGTTATTTCTATTTCTACCTATGACTTCTATATTAAAATTCATTTTGGATTTCAGCGAATGAAATTAACGAACACAGTTCCTGGTACATTTAAGCATCTAACACGGCGGCTACAATTTCTTGATCGAATCGACTTGCTATTTAATTCAATAAGCGGCAAGATACTGGTAGACCCCGATGCATTTACATTTTCAAAATCATACATTTTTAACACGAAAACTTGCCGAAATAAATGACGTAAACCGTGTCATTTTTTAACTTTATATTTGTCTGCAGAATCTGCCAATAAAAAGGTTAGCTTAATTCGCCTATTTTCACATTCCTTTTTATCCCGAAACCGTGGCGCAGTGCTTAATAAGGGAGGTTTCATGATCGCCAGTGTCAGCGTTCGATCCCATTCAACTCTACCACTTTTTCGTTTTTTTTTTTTTAATTTAAAACATTCACCAACACGGTAGTGGTGGGGAAGAACAATATGCCGTTTCTTTTTTATGCAATAGGTAGTACTTTCTCCCGTGCAACGCCGGGCGACGGGTTCCGTTAGTGTCCGGGGTTTCGAATCGCATGACCGGTAGTGAATTGTAATATCTCTATGCTGATGAGCCACGATTTAAAAAGGACGAAACGTATACGTACATAGCTAATATACAATAACAAGTATTTATCATTTGTCGCTCCTCGAAAAAGTAGAGCACTGTAATGGTAGTATTTACACAGCATGACGTCACTTGCTTTATAATGCATCATTCGTTCCCTTAAAAGAAGTAGAATTCTGAAACGTTAAGCCCGCCAATAAAGTGTTAAAATTATTGTTGTTTATTCGCTGTTTAAAATTGGCCGAGCGGTTAAAGACGTCGGATTTGAGTTAAATACTTGTAGTCCGGGGTTTCGAATCGCATGACCGGTAGTGAATAGTAATATATCTATGCTGATTAGTCCCGATTTAAAAAGGACGAAACCTATACGTACATAGATAATAACAATAACAAATATTTTTCATATATATATATATATATATATATAAATAGTATGTTTAAGAATGCTGACTGCAATGCAAATTACCGGGTAGGTTGTAAGTTGGAAAGAACAAAAATAATAAATCGAAATGGGACCCACTATTTATTTTTTCTTAAAAGCTTACATAGAGAATTCACCAAAATGGATGCCAGGGAGTAGGGTAGGGGCAAACCAGTCCCGAAGAGAATAGAAATTAATACATTTTAAGTTGTGTTTTGTATATAAATGTAGTGTTCAAATATATGTATGTAATATTAGATAAATGATAGGTATTGTATGGTGATGGATTAACTGTTAGTTTTGATGATATCTTTTTTTTTTCTGTGTGTTGTTTTATTTTCGAATATGTTTGTTCTTGTTTATTTTGTTTTTAATATGAAGTAATTGATTAATCTTTTTTATTATAATTTTTTCAAAATGTTTGCTTATCATATATTCAAAAAGTATTATAAATTTTGAGTGTCATTAAATTAGTTTATCAAATTAATCAAGTATGTTACTTATTATATAATTGTAAATTTAGTTTAGGCTTACATTAATCTAGTTAAATTCGGGTATTGTAATCGCAAGACAGTGTAAGGGGAATAGTTCTGCCTGTTATTAAATTGGGTCGGGAATGCGTATTCATTTATAGATTCAGTCGGTAGAAGTATGTGTATTTAGTTATATTATTTATATATATATATGTGTATTATTGTTAATTTATCTATTCTTTATTTTGTGTTCTTGATTTTATTTATTTATTTCATGTTTATTTATTTGATTTATTTATCATACATTTACTTCTATATTTGTATATTATTTGTATATATTTTATATGTATTAAGATGTGGGGTGATAGGAAGCAAGTTGTAAAATTAATTAATAATGCCAGGTTATGAGATGAATTAATTTAGTCGGATAGTAAGAGTAGATCGGTTATAGTTTTTGTTTTAGGGGTTGTTATTCTCATGTGGCTGCATGTATTTTCAGGTGGATGTTCGTATGGGAAGGGGGCTACTTGATTATTTAGGTGCGTGGTGGTTGTAGTAGTGGATGGCTTAATATAATTGGTAAGTAATGATGAAATTGAGAGGAAAAGTGAAATGGTGGAATTTAGAATGTAATAAGTGTTAGATATGAGGGTCGGTCAGTGGGTGAGAGGGTAGATTATTATAGAATGAACGGTGGGTAGAGCTCGTGACGCTGATTGAGTAATGAGTGATGGGTGTAATCTGAGGATGAAGATCGATTCTGTGATTTGTAGGTCCCCAATTTTTCTGACAGAAACAAGGATAGAGACGTGAATGTCACGTTGTATCATAATATTGTGTGCTAATGGGAAAAAGATATACGGGCGTGTATATGCTCTTTCATGCGTAGGTGTAGCGGTCTTTTCGTGTTTCCTATGTAGAATTTGTTTCATCTGGTGCACTGTAGTTTGTATACACGGTTGGTGCGGTAGCATAGATTAGTGTTGAGGATAGGGAGATTTGTTAGGGAGCAGGGTTCGGGTGTGTGGTTTGGATGTTTCTTAGATAGATGTTGGTATGAGGAAGTTCCATGTGTGCGTTAGTTGGATGCAAAAAAAGTTTTACATATGAAAACACAACAAGCCCGCTACACCTATGCATAAGTTAGGTTCATTTTATATTCCAATAACCATGTTTTTATTTCATTATTTTTATTTTTTTACATTTCCAAAAAACATGACATTTGTGTGAGATATATGTTTTACGGTCCGTTTCATTTGCCGTGGGGCAAACAACCTTTTTATATTAATATCGTCTCTGCAAAACAACAAAATCATCAGAAAAATTCACAAAGAGTAAAAAGTTGTTGGATTAAAGTGTCTTTAAAAAAACTACATAATACAGTGCTTAACTTTTGGGTGAAACCAAATGAAAAAAATGTACACACAACTTTACATATGTACGAGCTCTGAACTAAAAAATTAAAAATGACGTACTAGTGGGTTCCCCCACATGTGAGTTTGCTTTGTTTTTTTGGTTTAACCCAAAAATAAACCATTTTATAGCATAGGTTTTTTCAAGACACTTTCATCCAACACATTTTTACGGTTCGTAATTCTTTCTGATGAGTATCGCTTCGCCAATTTCACAGCTGGACATACTTCAAACTGAAACGTTGTTTTTTTTAATAAAAACAACTAAAAGTCTTTCACACATTCGCATAAAAAGATGATAGATTTACATATTCATTATATTGATACAAATGTATTTATTGTTAAAATACGCCATGATGAAACAAAAGAACAAATAAATCAATACGCCTGAAAAATTCGTTGTGCGTGGATGGAGCTCTCTTTAACTTACAATTTGGAAACGGATCGATACTTTTTTTTTTAAATAAAGTAACTTAATATAAAAGTCAGTAACAAACATTTCAACACAAAGTTAGAACCTTTTTGTTTTCGGAATCAAAACAATCATTTAATTTTAGAACAATTTAAAAAGCGACGTTACTGACAGGGGAAAGGAATAGAGACAAGAAATAGATTGAAAGAGAATGTTGGAACGGTTGCAAACTAGATAGCAAGTAAGACGTCCAGTGTGTGATGTTCTTCCTTGCTTTGTTAAATTTTTAAAATCGCATCAATCCATTTCAATATTATGCAAAAAAATATGTCCTTATACACACATATAGTAATACAAAGAGAGAAAAAAGTGTTGTGTGTGTGTATGTTTGGTCTTTGAAATATACATCCTGACTACTGACTTCTTCAGAATATATGTTTCTTCAGGATAAATCATTGAGGTGATGTGAATACCTGAAGTATCTTTAGTCTTGAATTTCATAGTTTTATTTTGGCTTACATCAAATTTTATTCCGTTTGTTTATCGTACATTTATACACTACTCAAGTTTTTACTTTTGACTTTAATCTTATACACCCACATACACACAACATATATATGTATATATATATGTATATATATGTATATATATGTATATATATATATATATATATATATATATTTCATGCCCACTCCCACTTGTTTACCCTAGTCAGCTCCTCTTTCTATCTTCCCTCTTGTCGCCCTTCCCCCTCCCACACTTCATTCTCCATACTAGCTCATTAGGTATGAAAGTAAAAAAAGAGAAAGAAAATAAATAAAAATATAAACAGAAGAATCAGAAACATAGAAGAATGTGTATCCCACTCGTCATATTTCAACATCACTTAATGTCTTCTCATATGGTCCAATCAGATCATCCGTCCCTAATCCCATGTATGTGCCTTCAAAATAAAATTATTTCCATGTCTTCATTTCTAAAGACGTTCTCCAACGGAACGAAACCGGTCAAAATGTGTTGTTTTTGTTTTTCTCTTGCACTTAAACTTGTTTTCCGTTTGTCATTGTTCACACATTTTGCCCACCACGACATTTCTTTTTCATGAATTATCGTTTACCCTTCCCCATATATATATATATATATATATATATATATATATATATATATATATATATATATATATATATATTTATATATATATGTATATATATGTATATATATATATATTTATATATATATGTATATATATGTATATATATATATTTATATATATATGTATATATATATATTTATATATATATGTATATATATGTATATATATATATATATTTATATATATATGTATATATATATATAAATATATGTATACATATGTATATATATATATATGTTATATATATATATATATTTATATATATATAAATATATATATATATAACATATATTTATATATATATATATATATATATATATATATATATATATATATAACATATATAGCGGTATTTTGTTCCTCAGCTGTTGTGTATAGTTTGTGTTACCGGTAATATGAAAAATGTGGAATGAAAATAAATCACGGGGAATGAAAATATCTACCTTATTCTTAAAGAATATATTACAATAATATCTAAACGGTGTAATACACTATCTTGTGTTGCTTTGCTCACTCTTTCCAGAATCCTCATCTGACATCAGCAAAATTATATGAACAGCACTATTTCCGTTGGGAAGTCTAAAATTAAAAATATAGGGCAGGAAAGAAATATTAACGTCTTTAAAGTTAACACTTTCCAGGCTATATATAGTGTCTATTATTGTATATGCAAGTATAGTATGGTAGGAACAAACTATGAACATTATACCAACGTTGATTTTGAGATTGTATGCGTTACAAATTGAAAACAGAAGCTGATCATCTTGTCTCATTACGTCACGAGATGGAAGCAAAATACAATATAATTTTTTTATAGAAAACTCAAACCTTACGTTGTCTATAGGATTGCCTTTCCTGTAATTAGAGGATAGTATTATTTTATTCGCTATATTATTAAGTCATGAACAATTGTTAGTTTTCCTTACATGAAATAAAACAATACAGACACCTCCGGATTAGAAGGTACGTATAGAGTACGAAAGCATCTATGAAAGGTCTCACTATTTTCAAAAACAATGTAAGAACGCTTTAAGAAGCTTTTTCTTAAAATTCAGATTTTGAAATATGATATGAATGACGCTGCAAGTATTTTTAGAGTTTACGAAAATAATGATGAAATTAAAATTATTGTGGTGTTCGTCGCCTAGTAGGAATAATCAAACACATTGCATATAAAGCCTTGGTTATTGTCATACTAACATTTACTCGTATATTTGACAGTAATTACACATACGAAGCAATGATTAAAGATAAACTATATAGCATTTCAGTTGAAGTATTAAGACGATCCTTAATTTTATTTGCGAGCCAACATTTTTAGCGTTTACAGTTTTTCGATTTCTTATCGAATCAACGCATGTTTAGAGAAACTACAACAATTCTCGATGCACGTGGCTTAGTTGACTTCACGGGTTATCGTTCGAGCAATAAATACGACGTGTCTGTTATAGAGAAACACGCGGTTAAGAACATGTGCGGTGACAAATATATACTTGATATTAATAGCTTATCTACGACAAAGTATAAATACAGCAATGACAGACGTTAATGAAACAGATTAGGCATATAGAATCCATTATTCGCATAAAATATGAGAATGCACACGCCATTTCTTTTCACAAGGAAGAAGACAGTGAAAATAAAATTACATAGCGGAAAACTAATAGTTTCCCGTGTTGTACTGTGTAATACTTTACATTCTCGACCTCAGCCGCGTGGGTGGTCGAAGGAAATAATTAGAATACAATCCTATTTCAATTCTTGACCACACGTTAACACAAGTTTTCTCAACAAAAAATACTATTTACCACGTAATAATTTAGATCTACTTCATTTTTGTCTATAAGGGAGATAAATCTGCCCGGAAACCAGTTTCTCTCTAAAGTAGGTAAATAAGATGAAAGGACGAATTTAAAAGACGAATTACATATTTTTTTTAATGAAAACAAGTTGAAACAGATGAATATAATTAACAAGCCAAATATGTGTTCTGACGTTAGCTGAAAAAATTTAGAAAACAGAAAAGACACTGCATGTTAACCCTTAATGCATATAAATGTTATGCAAAACGTCAATGTGAATCGCCTAAATACGTTAGAAGTTTTCTTTAAGGCAAGATGTATAAAAATAATCGATTATAAGACTCATCTCTAACATGGGTAATAACCGTAGCATGGTTATTATTAGTAGTATCATCGACATCATCAGTAATACTTAATTATTCTGAGTAGTAGTAGTTGTACAAGTTCTTGTGATAGTAGTATTATTAGTTGCTCTACACGCAACAGTAGAAGTAGAAGAATAAAGAAACGTAGTATTAGTGGATTCAGTTTTATTATTACGATGATTGTACTAATAAATAAGCACAGTGCATTATATTATTAAATACATTCTGATAAGTTGGTTATAAATGTGTATGCACATTACAGAAGTAAAGCATTTCTTAATACAATGAAGGTAAAAAAAAACACCTCTGTCTCTTCAAATAGCGACTTTATCGCCAAACTTAAAAGAAGGGGTTTATATCTTATTAACATTTTAGTATACGAGTACAATGTAAATGTGTATAACGATATGATTGATCTCATTATAATAATCATCAAAACCTATACTTTCTATACATTTATGTTTCTCTTTTTCGCTCTTTCCCGCCTTTCTCTATTTTCCACACTATACTGTAACTAGGACTGATTTTCTATGAACTTGTATTATTGCAATAGTGATTGTATTCCATTGATATTTTTCTGTAGTTAGCGGATGTAAAAATCGTACTCAATAAGTTACATTGTGTGAAACAGGTAGAAAGCAGACAATTTATCGTGATTACCCTTCGAGAGTCAGAAAAAGGAAGGTCACAGTAGAAACAAGTAAAGGAATGCAAATTAATCCATCTTTCTCTAAAAAATAAAATCCGGTCTAAATCGGAATATATGATTGAAAATTGAAAGTGTCTTCCCGGAACGAATCATCTTAGGGCAGAAAATAATGGTAACGGTAAAGGTCGCATAGCCTGGACGCGCACGAGTGTCGTTGCCGACATCGCACACTGCCCATGGCCGTAGCGGCGGTGATTTGTTAAGAATCACCGTCTCCAGCATATGGAAGGCGGAGCCCATCCCTCTCCTTCCGCTGCCTTGAACCTTCCCTGAGTTTTAGTCAGGTACCCATTTACTGCTGGGTGGACAAAGGGAGTTTTCAGACCCGGAAATTCGCATGCCATGAGTGGGATCGAACCCGGGTCGTCCAGCCCAAAGACAAGTGGTATAACCACTCGTCCTCCTGAATGATAACACACTTTATGCAGCTTCTGTTTTTGAAGATACAGCCACCAAAGGCTCATAGTAAAAATAACACTACTTTACATATAAGAAAATACATACTGAAAGTGCCATCTAAATCAGATAAGTCCGTGCTATTAAGCGAATATTAAAAGCAATGTATCGTTCTGGTGTTGTGGTTGCTCAAAACGCGTTGATATTATATAGCGATGACTGCACTAGACTATTACTAAATACCGGCTGTGTGAATAGATGTTAGTAACAATCCGATAAATTGATATTCACCAACAAGAATTCCCAATTGTCAAGAGTGTTATTGATTCCTTTACAGTCATATTAAATATGGACACTTCGATATATCGAAATAATGGAAATGGAAGCGTTATCTACAGGGAGTCTATGCTTCAGAGAGCTTCTTGCAATTACAACTAAATGGTAAATGAATGCATGGAAACTGTATTTTGTATGTTTATGTATATACAGAAGTATATGTATATGTTTATATACTTCTATGGTAAGGAGTTTTTCCAAAGTTAATTAACTGATCATGCGGACTTTTAGAACACAACTGCTAGGCATGATAGTGGGTAATGTTGTCTATATTTATTTGAATTTTATTTCATCAAACAATTGATTTTACTTTCTTTTAATCTATCAATTTATCTCATGTGCCGACTTTGGCCTTACTGTTTATGTATTATCTGTTATCCAATTAAAAAAACACGAATAGTTTTTTTTCAAGTTAAATTGAGAGATATGTATGTAATATCATATTGCAAATGTAACGGTGTTAATTACTATAATATTATGTCGTGCTTTTATTTCAATATTGAAATGTATGAATACACAATTTTATTATTATAACACCAACAGAGGTCATTCAGTGCTTATTCATTTGGAAGTACACATCAGCAGTAGCGTATTGGGTATTTGAATTCTTTGTAACGGAAACACGACGATAAATGTGTTTTACAAGTTATTTATTAATAAAATATGTAAGTTGTCTGGACACAAAAGTGTGCAATAGAAACAACGTTTTGGTTTGGTCTATGATTTTTTTTAAACATATGATTCTGTTTCACAAAAATTAATTCTATAATGTACTCTGTACATGACAACACATGTTTGTTTATGTTTCAATGTGTACATATATGGTCACCAAACGACATGATACTATAACTACTATTTTCAAATTAGATTACATTTCTTCTGTGATATTTTTTATTGTTAAGGGTGTAAATTATTTAAGAAATTATAAAACTATCCCGTTATTTATGACTACTATGAACGTAGATGTATCTGAAAATAAAGTATCTGCCGTTATAGTAAAATACGTAGAGAGTAGTTCATATTGATGAACTAATAGAAGCGTGAATGCGGATGAAATTATATTCCGCCGAAAAAGACCTTCATATCATAACCTCCGATATGTTGCGAGACTATTTTGACAGAAGTGATTTTCTGTGACAATGTCGGAATGTTTATGTTGATCGTTATGTTTTCCTTTAAATAGTTACTGTCTTGACAATATTCTTGTTATTTTATCCGGTATTCGGAAACCGACACCGATTCACATCAAGTTAGTCAGTGACATATATTATATGCGATATTTCTTAGATTCTAGTTGATAATTCGACATATGTTCACGATGAAAAAAAAATAACAATTAAAAGAGACATGTTAAAAGTGGTTGACCGTTTTAGACCACCAGTAATTTACGTTGCCGTATAAGGTTATATAAATGAGGCATACACAGTAAAAATATTTAATCAAAATAAAAAAATGGTTGTGTGGTTTAAGTGAATGCGAATAACGATAACATAACTATAACTAAATAAAGATATTAGTTTTTAGTTTTTGGAGTAAAGCTTTCATCATAATTTCCTGTATGTTTATTATAGATAAAATCTCATTGCATCCTGAGTTAATACACTGAAGAGGAGAGATCAGCCGAAAGTTATATAAACTTTTACAAGGTACAAGAATCACGTCTGTGAAACACTCTGGTATTGTGGAAGCTGGGTGAATACATGTAAAATTGGTATATATATATATATATATATATATATATATATATATATATATATATATATATATAGAATACAAACTTGTTATAGTGTAGAAATATCAGTTTGTTTCTACATAAAATGTTGTTTTAAGGAAAAAGCTAAATAAAATACAATAACGACTAAACTGTAAGTAATGATGTCCGTTGATCACATGAGCAATGTTTATATATATATATATATATATATATATATATATATATATATATATATATATATATATATATATATCACTATAGCACTAGATGAAGTGAAATATTAAAATAAGGTGCGAATCAATTGTTATTAAAATTCACAGTTCAAGCAACGTACTTTAAAGTCCTTAACACATGATTGTCGAAGAAAATCTTCTCCTCAGAGGACCATTACCGAAATAGCAATACTGCAGGTAATAAAATTAAACTTTTAAAATATATAAAAGGATATACATAAAATACATAAAACATCAAATATTTTGCGCGGCTGGCTTACCGGGGAGCCGGTTTGCTTTTTGGATTCGTTGCGCTGTCTACAGGGTTTGCGGGAGCTTGATTACCTTCGAATATTATTTCTCACTGGAGTAACTTTATGGACCCGGAAGAAAAATGTGCCGAACACATCATGTCAGCTTAATTTTATTCGAATTGGCCTTAGCGGCGCTTGCATCTAACCAGGAAGTCATGGTTTTCACAACAATTATCAGCTCATAAGAACCCTTAATTGGGCATTATAATATTCAACCCCGAGTTAGTTTTCTGAACTTTTTATATGATTTGGTTTTTTTTTCTATCGTTTTATCAATGTGCATACACCTTCAATACACTTAAATGTCATCTACTGCATCGATAGCAAAATATTTCCCGCCTAGAAAACTTTTTCGTGTTTAAACTACTATTCACCACCTGGATTGTTTTTTAATCAACCTCTTTGACATCTTTCTTGAAGCTGTTTTAAACTTTATCACTTGGATGAACTGTATAAGTTTAACAAAAAAGTATGTTTTTAGCCGATATATTTGATGTTTTATATACTTATATAGTTTTATCGCTTGACCTTGTTGGAATCTCTTATTATCGCTGATCCATCATCTCTATGAAGCCCTATATATGTATTATCAAAAATATATGTGAGTGTATATAAAATAAATAACCGCACAACATCCGATGCCTCCGCAGAGGTAAGGGCCCTCAAAGGAGTTTGTAATATTTTCTTTAATCCATTGGTCATCGTCATTGATTAAAACTGATATCCTACATTGTTTAATGATGTGGATTTCATCCTTGGATATATCGGTATACATCTCGGCAAATTCTAGGGCGATGTTGTAGAGTTCTTCTTATAGAAGAAGTCCAATATGTCGAATTGTGGGAAGGTACATTTGTTCTTATTTTCGATATTGTTAAACCAAGCGATTGCTTCGGCAGTATTCACCCATTGGCTTAATTTATTTGTTTGTTGATTCTAGATAGAACTGCTTTGCTGATTCTTTCGATTTCTAGTTTGGTTGGATTAATAAAGCAAGTTCTTGTTCCATTGTTAAAGTTACTTTTGTGATCTTTAAATAAGATATAGGTTTCCTTTGGTTTTTAGTTACTAACTTTGTCGCTCATTTTTAGTTAATCGGTTACTTGTTTACTTTCAGTATTTATTATATATATGTAATTACGTTCGCCTGTATCTAGTGTGTTGTAGTTTTTCGTAATGTGTTCTGTTAGTAGTGTGTTATACTCTTGTGTATCTATTTTGTAAAAAATCCTAGTTTTTCCCGCTTTTACGAATATTTTGTTAGAGTTGGTTATGTTTTTAACGATGGTGTGTAATTGTTTTTTGAAATTATGTTGTTTGTGAAATTCTAAATGATAAATTACATTTACGAGGTCATTTTAAAAGCTAATCATTAGATTCATTGTTCAACGTTTTTTTGGCTTTTGAATCCGCAGGATTCTTTTGTATCTAGGGGTTTATCTTGATTGTTAAGGAAGAAGTGTGCCCGCCATAGCATTCGGCGTATTAGTTTGTCCGTTTTTTAATTAATATAATAATGTATCCATGTTTGTTAGGTGCTGGAATAGGCTTAAGTGATGTTTCTCTGTTAATTTTTCCAATATTATTTTTCAGCGGTTTAATACATACTTGTGAAAGTAGTCAACTGTATGAGGAGCTAAATATTACTATTTAATATACTACATTAATTGTATGAGGAGATATAATTTTTTATCTATCAATTTTCATCACCTGGGGTATCTTCAAGCTAAAATGCATGTCCGTGTAGATTAAGTCTGAATGAAAAATTTGAAATCATAAACTTTAAAGACACCCAACATCTATTAAATTCTAGAAGTGATATTGCCAAAAACTGCCTACACAGAAATAACGTTATCTTATACTAACGATACATGAATAAATAAACAAATAAGTAAAAAACTAATCTAAACAAATAACATATATATATATATACATATCTCTCTCTCTCTCTCTCTCTCTCTCTCTCTCTCTCTCTATATATATATATATATATATATATATATATATATATATATATATATATATATATATATATATATATATCGTTTGTATCAAAGAGGAAATAGTTTTCAGTGGCGGGGTTGTGCTCCCGGCGGCAATCTTAATATTATCAAAATGTGCTGGAATGGTTTACATTTCATTTTGATCAAAGAGACACCGGTTTTCACCGGGCGTCTTAATATTATCAAAAGTTATATTGAAGTGATATATTTCTTATATATGTTATAACATTCAGTGGGAGGTCTGTAGTCCACATGACAATTTTCAAGCAATTCTGTCAAGCGGTTTGGGTGAACATAAGACACAAAGATCAGGCGGATACACAGACAGACAGAGTAACATGTTTATATATAGAGAAAAATATAATACACGTATGTGTGTGTTAGTGTGTTTAGGAGAGACTGATAAATGTATATTATTCTCTCTTTTATTACGGCAAAGTCAGCATAGAGCCAGTATTGTCAGTATTGTACAGTATCTAAGAAGCTCCATTAATTCGAATTTTACAATGGTAAAGGAAAACCAAGAAACAAGAGCTAAATAAACAACTGGCATAACATGTCTGGTCAAGCATTTTATACAGAAAGGTGTGGAAACATCAATCACATCAGTAACATATGTAGTCCATAAAAGACGGAAAAAGTGCGCCGACACTTTCAGAAATAGGAGCCTTAAACAGTAGGTAGTACAACAACACGCCACCCACTTTCTTGGAGAAATATTGTCGGAGTATATGGACAAAAACAATGTTTCGATTAGCTTCTAAGATTAGCCATCTAGGGAATACTTATAATAGTGGTCCAAAAATCAGGCTTTAAGACTAATGCATTTAAAATTATGGCAGGACTTAGTAATGATAACAAGTGCAAGTCGAAAATATGAATCACTTGATATTGAGCTGCAAAGTTATGTTGGCAGATGGCAGTACACGGCACGTCACGATGGTGTGTGCAAATGCATACACTGGAAAATCTGTGAAAGCCTATTCATAATGTGTATTTATTTATCTCCTCTCAAAGAGGTTAGGCACAAGGCCAGTTTTATCTTACTCCCACAAGGTAAGATGTGATCCAAGGTCGGGTCGGGAAAGTGGGACTTGAAAAGCCAGCGAAGGTGCGCACTCTGGCCATTAACAATTGCCTGAGCAGCCCAGTCGGCATTACCCGGTAGGCGCACCTCAAGCAGTAAGCAATAAATTTACTCATCACCAAAGTCGGGAGGCAAAGCCTGGGAAGGTGGACCTCCTAGAACTGCACAGGGCCGTCCCATAACCGGCGTAAATCAAGCCCCGAAAGCCAATACGATACCAGTCTATGGAGTGCAGTATCCAACGGAACAGATACTACACTTTGATATCGACCAAAAGGTCTTCTCATCATGTATAGTACTAAGTTCTAAAAACATGTATGAGATAGCGCTGTGGGAAACGATTAATATACTATATATTATGATATGTGGTTCCCACATATATGTACTTAGAAAATGCAGCAGTAAAACCGGACTTAATAATATCAAAATATAGAGGAAGAGTGCAATACTCGATGATGTGAGTGTTCCAAATGAGAGTGGTCTGAACAGAAAAGGGAAACTTCAAAAACATCAACAGTATTCTAGTTATAATATGTGCTAAAAAAGCATTTCAAAAATTATCTAAAAAAGTCTCCCAAGAAAACTAAGTGCGAAACACATCCATATAATTAAGGGAATATGCAAAATCCTTAAGTTAGGTTGGAGCCTCTAAATAGTAGATGATTGTCTGCCATTTACTGGAATGTACTGCCCCTATGCTGACGAAATAAAAAATAAGAACGATAAAAAAATAGAGAGATACTTGTATATATATATATATATATATCATGGACTCTCCCGTCGATTTCGACGTATGAGGTCTTGACAACTCAAAATTTGTTTAGTCTACGATGGATGTAGCATGCTTACATTTACTCAATCGTAAATGGCATTTGAGTCCTGCGAGAGATTTGCAAACCAGCCCACAATGGATGCAAGAAGGAAGATCTTGAGACAAATCGGCTGGGATACTTGTAGATGTTTTTGTTCTTTCGCATCTTTCGCGCTGTTGATCAATGGCAGTTACAGAGAACCGCCTGATGCCCCTCTGGCAGTCAGATCGCCATTCCTTCCGTCGAGAAGCAAGCTGTTCAAAATCACGATAAGCAATATTGATAGATGTCAAATTAATCTTCAACTTGTCCTTAAAGCGAAGAAGCGGTCGACCCACATTTCGCCTACCACTGTTGAGCTCGCCGTACATCAGTTGCTTTGGTATTCTATCATCTTCCATACGTAAGACATGACCTGCCCAACGCAGTTGTGATTGCATCAAAAAGCTTTCAATTCCGCCAATACCGCAGTATGTAAATAGGTCCGCATTAGACATCCGATTTCTTAGGGTGACACCACAAATCGTTCTAAGGCAATTTTTGTGAAAGACATCAAGCTTCTGAATGTGGCTGCGATAGACTGTCCATGATTCCGATCCATAAAGCAGTGATGTTAGCACAACTGCTCTATACACAAGTACTTTTGTTCTCAAACTTATCCCCCTGTCCTTCCATAACCGATGACGCAGTTTTCCAAAGGCAGCGGTTGCTTTCGCAATTCGGTTAAAGATTTCGTCATCAAGGAAGGCACTCCAATTTATCTTACTCCCAAGATAAGTGAAGTTTTTCACATATTTCAGATCTTTACCGTCCACTTGGATTGGAGTATCTGGAAAACAGTGTACTGGTGGTCGTTGCTTAACTGGTGGCTGTTGCTTCACACCCTGAACTTGTTTAGGCATGAGGCGAGGTTGGTGAATCACTTCTGTTTTCTTGATGCTGATTGTCAGACCAAAAGCCTTGCAAGCAGCCGAAAACCTGTCCACAAGCAGTTGCGCTTCCTCCCGAGATGTTGCACAAAGTGCAGCGTCATCTGCAAACAAAAGATCCCTGATGACAGTTTGTCGAAGAAGGGTCTTAGCTTTGAAACGTTGCTGGTTGAAGAGACCACCACTTGTTCTAAATTTAAACTTCACCCCAGTATCTATATCAGCGAAAGCATATCTCAGCATAACTGAAAAGAACAAAGCAAATAGCACAGGTGCCATTACGTTACCCTGTTTGGTACCATTTGTCACATTGAAAGGTTCTGAAGACTCTCCATTTGAAACAACCGATGCCTTCATTCCATCATGGAAAGAAATAATTACATTCAGCATGTTGTCAGGTATTCCCAGCTTGTCCAACACTTTCCAGAGGGCTTCGCGGTTTACTGTGTCAAAGGCCTTTGTAAGGTCAATGAAAACCATATACAACTCCTCGTTCTTTTCCCGAACTTTCTCGGCAACCTGGCGGAGGGAAAAGATCATATCGACAGTACCCCGACCAGCACGGAAACCGCACTGAGATTCGGGATAGATATCATCAACAAGGTGTTTAATTATTCTGTTGAGAATAAGCCTTGCCAAGACCTTCCCTGCAATTGACAAAAGTGAGATGCCTCGATGGTTGTCACAGATGTTTCTATTGCCTTTATTCTTATACAAGTGTTGAATTAATGCATCTTTGAAATCCTGCGGGACATTTCCACCTTGCCAGATCTTCACAAAGAGACTGTGCAGCTTCTTCACTAGTGTCTGGCCACCGTACTTAAACACCTCAGGAGGTAAGGTGTCTTTCCCTGACCTTTTGCCTGATGACATTTGCCTAATAGCAACGAAAACTTCATGTATTGCTGGAAGGAAGGAGAGTTCAGGAATCTCAGGTCGTTCAGTGATAGATGAAAGTATTTCTTCATCAGTTGTGGAAGTATTGTTTAGGACCGCTTCGAAGTGCTCCTTCCAGCGATTAAATATATCCGCTCTATCATTTATCAGTGTGCCATCATTTGCAGATACAGGAGAAACGCCAGATTCGTGTGGTCCAAAAACTTTCTTAATACCTTCATAAAAAACTTTCAACTCTATTCTGTCAAATGCTTCTTGCATTAATTTGGCATGTGAGGACCACCATGCCTCTTTCATCTGCCGTAATGCTTTCTGGACTTTACTTTTGCATTCCTTGTACAATTTCCTCTTTAGTGTTGAATTCTTATCATCAATCCAGGTTTTATGAGCCTTATGCATTTCATTGATTAACTCCTGGGCCTCAACATTCTGGTCATCGAACCAGTCCTGATGTTTACGGACAGGTAACCCTAAAACCTCCAATGCAGATGTGTGAATTACGTCCCGCAAGGATTTCCAGGAAGATTCGATATCATCGGTTATCTCAACAGAATCCAATGAGCGATCAAGACGGGCCGACAGTGCTGCCCGCTGAACGGTATTCTTTAATGGTAGAATGTTTATCTGTTTAGGGGCAGAGGAGCGTTTCACTCGTCTGTGCTGTAAACGAAAAGACGTTTTACTTCGAAGCAAGGCATGATCTGAAAGATAGCAACTTGTATGGAACGAACGAGTGATACGAAAGTCCTCAAGGTCACGTCTCTTGGTGATGATGTAGTCAATCAAATGCCAATCCCTAGAACGAGGATGCATCCATGTAGTCTTGTGGGAGTTTTTCTGCTGGAATACAGTGTTGGTAATGCACAGATTAAGCTCTCCACAAAGAGACAACAAACGAAGACCATTCCCATTCATACGACCAACGCCATGAAGACCCAGAACACCATGCCATGATGTACTATCCACACCCACACGTGCATTAAAATCACCCAAAAGAATAAGTTTGTCCTTGTGTCGAACATTAGTGATAATTTCTCTTAGTTGCTGGTAAAAATCATTTTTCTCCTGCTCTGGTCTGTTCAACGTGGGAGCATAACAACTAATTAAAATAGCACGGGTATCACATCCAAGATTAAGGGTTAATGCCATCAAGCGATCCGAAAACCCCTTTGGAAGGGTCGGCAATGACTCTGCAAGATTGGACTTGATAGCAAATCCTACTCCAGAATGTCGAGGCTCCTCTTGGCCTTTGCCACTCCAGAAAAAGGTATAACCACCCTTTTCTTCTGTCAGTTGTGAATTCCCAGCCAGGCGAGTTTCACTAAGGGCGGCAATATCGATGTCAAACCTTTTAAGCTCAAGTGCGACAAGAGCCGTCCTACGTTCTGGCTGAGTATCATTGTCAAGTAGAGTACGGACATTCCAAGATCCAAAATGAAAGTTTTTACTTCTTCTGTTATTGTGACTGCATGTTGGATACCCAGACAGCTGCAGTTGGCTGCCAAGGGTAATGATGAGCAAGCATATGTTTAGGGCTCCTTTTATCGCCCCCTCCCCAGCATAGGGAAAGCAGTGCTATCCCTAAACAGGGCTGCTTTGTCACCGATAGAGGACACGGACTGCACAATTGCTCAAATGTTTGGGCAGAACGGCCATCACCCACCGGTCGCCAAAGTGTAGAGATCGAGCTAAGAACTTCCAGTAATATCCTTTACCTGTTCCAGTCGCCTTACCCTATCGCCTGTGGACTTTATTTATTTATTTTATTTTGTGTGCAGGACTTTGGTATAAACTTAAGTTGTCAAGAAACCCACACAAAAGATTTGTTTATAGTGGTGAAAGCCTGTGTAAATACTATCCACACTTTTTGGACCTTTTCATAAACCCAAGTCGGTGCAGAAAAATCGCCACAGATTAAGCAAGAAAAGATCTCAGGTTTAACATCAGAGTTTTCCATCTCCTAGATACCTGTCTTAACAAAGATTAAGGGAGGTATCTTGCCCAGTGGTATTAACGCGCCCCCAGACACTATCCTGGGAATTTTCATAACCCGGCACCATATATATATGTCTATACATATATAGATACAGACCACTACCCAGTGGCAGGGGGTTAGATTGGTGAGCGCCGGGACATATCTGCATGCCAGCAGGCCCTGCACACTGCACCTCTGGGGTTCTAACCTACTCCGAGATCTCTAGTCTATTAGCCTGGGGCCGCAAGGCGCCCAGTTACCATAGTGTACCACGAGGAGGTCAGACTAGAGTCTTGTCTGGGGATAGGCTATATACCAGCAGGGGATACTTACTCACTCGGCTCCCTTTTCGCTCAGCTAGTGGGCTATCTGGCGGCTAAGCAAAGAGTAAGAGTAGGAAGCACATGCAACTACAAGTACGCTCCACTGTTGCACTAGACGCATCACGCAGACCTGTGGATAACTCCACCACACCATATGTATATATGCATGCATATATATATGTATATTTATACATATACATGTCTATGTTTATGTATTGGTGTATAGATACGTGTATATATGTACATATACATGTATATATATAGATGCATATATATGTATACATATATATACATGTTGTTGTTGTTGTTTTATATGTTTTATATGTTTTGATATATTACGACTTTTTACCCACACGAATGTTTTTATGAATTATTGTATGTGTGTGTATAAGTAAACATCTACTCGTACATATGCTACATGGACTAGCATGAAATGTTTTACGTCATATAGGTATAAGCGTTTTTATTTCATTTGCATAAACCCAGCTGAAACACAAACTACGATAATATACGCGCACGTGTCTGTAGGCCAACTATTTTCCCGTTGAGAAAACGACTAAATTTACACTGGAAATTCTTGTATTTTTTGACTGCTATGACATTTATCAAATTGCGATATCGTGGAGAGAACAATTTGTAAGTAACAAGCACGTCTCAGAAATGTCCGGGGAGACTTTTACAGTATAGGCTAGTCGCCATTAATTGCAGACTATGCGACTGAATGCGCAAAGGTCTCACCTTTATCATATTACACCAGACGACTGAGAAGAAATAGGTAACTCATGCCTTCAGAAGAAAAAGTTATTTATGAGACGTACAATAATAGTTAATGTATTTAAAAAGGTAAATTATTCTGCCACGACCATTCTCTCTACATTAAATGCATAAAACGTACGTATGTTTGTATGTCGGTCAACTGGTGTATATCATGTAATAACTCTAAATTTGAAGAATACGATATGTTGATGTATATTTAAAGATGATAGGAACCCGGAATTTCTGGTGTGATGTCAGGAGCGAGAGGTGTGGGGCTAAAATAGTATTTTGTCTCGTCTGGATCTCAAAATGTGTACGGGCTCAAGTAACCATTACGCACACACCACATTCAACACTCTGGGGGTAAACTTCTGTAAATCTTTATGCATATTTCGTGGCACGTTTAACAATGCTTCTAAAAAACGAAGGTGAAAAAACATCGCGTACAGCAAGGAAGAGGTTATGTATCGTTCACGTTTGTTGTTTGTTTGTGATAAGTCTGAGATACACCCCCCATTGTACATATATCATACCCCTGTTTTAATATTTTCGATATTCCCTTTTCTCACCCCATTTTTAAAATCCCTCGGTTTTAACATTTTTATTTAAAAGGGGACGAAACCGATCGGCTGGATTTTTTTGTGGTTGTATGACTTCTAATCATGAACGTTAACACTCGTATTCCCTTCTTACTTCGATAATATATATATATATATATATATATATATATATATATATATATATATATATATATGAAAGTTTATAACTAAAAGGTAACTTTTAGAGAATTAGCCATATTGTGGGGTGAGGAAAGCTCAATATACTGGATAGAGCAAAATATGATGAGTCAATGAAACAAAATTAGACCTGCAAATGAAAGCAAATCAATATCTTCAGTTGTTCAGAATAAGGGGCATTTAGTAAATAAAAATATTTCTTCTTCTCCTCTTTCAATTTTATTCCTGTAGCCGGGCTTTTCAAAGATTAAAATCTTATCATCAGAGGAAGTAGTGATTGGTAAGTTGACCGATAAGAACAGTCAATATTCGAAATTTGAAAAAAAAATTTTTTAATAAGTTTTAAAAGTTCAAACGGGTGTATTTCAATTAAAATGAAAGTCACCAAGAACGGAAGTCCAAGTGATATGGGGTTCAAATGTAATTGGTAAATCCATATATATATATATATATATATATATATATATGTAAGTTGTGCAACTAAAACAATTAACTAAATATAGCAAGTAAAATGTGGAATCAAATCTCTTAGAAAGTGAGGACTTTTAGAAGTGAATTATGTTCGTTACAGATAACACCCATTTCTTTCTTTTACCTTCAATACGTTTGTCACGGCAGCTATATTGCTTGAATATGATTATGATTAGTGAACATGAAACATATATAGTTTAATTAAAGACAAACAAACATATTTAATTTTAAAAAATAGTTTAAGTCGCCTACAAGACGAGCACTGTATTATCTATGTTAGAGTGGGAAGACACTTTATTGTTTAACATTTTCGTAAAAGATAAATTATGTATTGCTCTCTCATTTTATACGGTTGCAACCGCAGCCACATTGATTAAGTATTTGCCACCTTATGAAAAATAGTAAATTGGGTCGATGATTTGAATCATGCGAACGGCAGATAGAGATTAGTGTACATTTTCATTCAGTTGTTAGACAAAGAAAAACTTTTCCAACTTCATAAATAGCACAACTTATTCAATAGAAACAGAATTAAAATAAGCTACTCCAGTAAGGTATTATCTCTACCGAACCGAAGATGAAAGAACATTGTACGGTTGAATCTGTTGTATATAAAGCTACTATCAGATGTCAGTCTAGCGACACAACCAAAACATTCATAAGCTTATACGGGGCACAATCAGATATTATACGCACATAGATCCACTTCTAAATCTAGAGACAAAGTAAACACAGCTCCAGCAACCCGAGTATTGGATTTAAAAGACTAGGGAACATTTCTCCCCATCAAATGATAGGAGTGAAAGAGAATGTTGTCGTACTCTACAGCCGTGATCGATGCTTTCTATGCAATGCGGAGAATATAACATAATAATGGGCATTAATTATTGTTGTAGACCCGTGCTAGGGGTCACAAAGATAACAACCACAAATTGTGACAGGTTAAAATATACAATGTATTTATTCATAGCAATACAGTAACGCCACTAAATGTGGTAGGAGATGACCGGATTCCTACCATGCGGTAAAACATGAATAGGAATGTCCTCTGTTTGAGTCTTTGCCACCATGGTATTTATTATAGATGATTGCTTCCATTAGTTCTTCAATAGGGGTGATTTGTACCCCACAACAATTATCTCAGGAAAGTTTGTCTAAACCAAAGTAGTGGAGTTTGGCAGAGATACATTCACAGAAGGCATGCACTCTTAATAAGCTGAGAAGACTAAGTAAGACTAAGGAAAAATGTGCACCATCTCACCATGCAGGAAGAAATACATTTATACTGGATTATGCACATAAGGAAGAATTGAGAGAAGGTACCCATCTGGCCATATGGACTTTTTTCTTACTTAATTTTCTTTGTTCAGTTTTTAAGTAAGCTTTTTAAAACAGCTTACATTTTTAGTTTGGATTGATTTCTTTTCAGAAATAGTCCTAAGGAGGGGGAAATTTGACTAAGTAAGCCTTATGTTTTAGACCCGATTCTCCCTTCATCATACCCCTATTAACCAAAGTTGTGTTTTGTTTTTTGTAATTCAGTATTGATGTCTCTTAACTGATAGGTGTTATATATAAAAACCGTGGTTCATGTTTATTTGATTTAGTTCATATATCTATATATTTTTTCCATTCTTACAGACAATTAATTCTTGATTATAATGTATATTTTTAGATTTGTTGCGCATAATTATAAAAATCATATTTAGTATTTAGATTTTAATTTTTATTAGTGTATTACGTTTTATTTTACTTAGTTTTTATAAATGAAAACAATATTTGTTTATATATAATTACTTTTAAAAAAATGTAATTAATTTACTTTATTTTTTATTTACTTACTATTTTTGATTATTTTTAAAATTATTGTTTTTACTATTCTTTACTAAATTGTGTTTACTATTATTTGGGAATAATATATTTAATTTTTAATTCTTAATTTTAACCCGACGGGTCGTTAGGAAAGAGTCTCCTGAAATTTTAATTTTGAACGGATGTTTTTTGTTGTTATTTAGGCAGAATAGTCGTCACATCATAACATATTGTGGATTTATGTACACTCAGAATTAAATTATAATTCTAATGTATCCCTTTTTTCGAGTTCAAGTTGTTTATGTTTGTTTTTTAATGTGTGTTTTCTGGAACATTTTACTTTTTGTTGTTTAGATGTTAAATTTGAAACTTCTAGGGCGCTCGTATGACGACCGACATTCACAGATAACAGGTAAATGAGGTAAAACATTTTAACTTACCTGGGGCGTATATATCGACACTATTTGCTGGTAAAAATTCCGAATCATTAAAAGAATAAAAACATTTATAGAAAATACCAAAACTAAAATGGAAGATTAAAATATCGCAGCGTGCGAATTGGCATTTTCCGAAGAGGCATATATAAACTGAAATTGAAGAGAATCCGACATAGGAGGCAAAGTATAGGTCGTCTTTGGTTCTAATTTGAAACTAACGGTACGAATGTAATCTTAATCTTCTGTATTTACAAACACACACAACTATATATATATATATATATATATATATATATATATATATATATATATATAATAAATCTAGTCTTTTATTTTATTGTGCTTCAGTCAAAGTTCTCAGAAATCAACGGGGCTTTTTCCTGGGGCTAACACTTGATCTCGATATGATATGCATAGATATTCGAATATTCTATTAAAGTCTTCTTTATTTCTAAAGCCTTGCGTTAGTAAAGAAGTTAAGAACACTAAGTGTCCTACCCCCAATTGACCAGTTAAATATGGTATAGTATATATTTCGTGTGGTCTCCTGACCTTACCAGTTTCTAGGACAGGAAAGCATCTCGTCTGATTAAGGAATGGAGAGTGAGAGTGTGCGTGTAAAAAAATATGGGGTCTGCCCAGTTGACAATATATTAATAGCAATTAAGCTACACAGAGGCTCCCGCATTTCATCCCCGTGGGAATCTTCAGGCTAAAGGAAAATTGATACATGAAAAATTATATCTCCTTATAAAATGTTATGTGGATACATGAAATACTAATATATATATATATATATATATATATATATATATATATATATATATATATATATATATATATATATATATATATATATATATATATATATATATATATATATATATATATATATATATATATATATATATATATATATATATAAGTAATCGAACAAAAGATATAAGCGTTAACTAATATCTTATAATTAGTGAAAACATTTCTTCAATCTCTAGCTTTTGGACTTTCACTCGTTGCCTGCATTAATTTTCTTTCAGCCTTCTAGACTTCTGGATATATTTTCTAATTATGTCTTTTAAACTCTATGACCTGGATGGTTTGTATAGATTAAACAAAATGTATGTTTTTGGGTTGATATATTTGATGTTATGTATTTTTATGTATTGATGTATATATTTTTATATATTTTCAAAGAGAAAGTGCCTGTAGTGATGTCACTATGGTAATGGTCCTCTGAGGAGAAGATTTATCGTTGAAAACTCATGAGCTAAGGACGTTAAGATACTTTGCTTGAAATTTGAATTTTAATAAAATTTGATTGACATCTTATTTTATTATTTCATTTTATATTATAATATATATATATATATATATATATATATATATATATATATATATATATATATATATATATATATATATATATATGCGTGGGAACATGGCTATGCATAACATAATTTGTCAGCTTGAGTATACCTATCTCAGGAGTGTTCTTACATTGGTTTCTATATCATCTTACACTAAAAAAACATATTTTTTCTCATAAGTTATCACTTACATTAGTTTGACTGTAAAGTAGATGTTTTCTAGACTATCAGTTTAAGATTGTTCTTGTTTTATAAAACCTAATATAAGACAAATTAGCAGACCTATCTCTGATACATTTCAATTAATATGTGAGGTCTCTTATTGTATCAATTTCATGCCCACCCCTAGTTGTGTTTTTCCTGGCTAGTTCCTCTGTCTTCTTCTCTCTTACCGCATTTTACTCCCTTCGCTTACCGCCTCCTCTATACTAGCTCAGTAAGTCTGAAAAAGAAAAAGAAAATCAATAAAAATATAAAAGGCAGAATAAGAAATAAAAAAAAATGTGTCACCTACTTGTCATATTTCAATGTCACTTAAAGTCCAATCGGATTATCCTTTCCTCCTCCCATATGCGTGTCTTCAAAATAAAATTATTTCCAAATCTTCACTTTTTCTGAAGACGTTCACCAACACGAACGAAACCGGTCAAATCTTGTTTTGTTTTCTAGTGCACTTTAACCTGTTTTCCATTTGTCATTGTTCACACATTTTGACTACCACGGCATTTCATTTTCATGAATTATCGTGTACCCTACCCCATATATATATATATATATATATATATATATATATATATATATATATATATATATATATATATATATATATATAATTGTGTGTGTACTATTGTGTGTGTATAGACACATATAGTTGAGATAGCAAAAGCGTTCTCCGAAACCATAGCTTAAACAATTTCGGATTTTCTTACACTTGTTTGCCCTTATTACCCTATCCGAACACATGGCGATATTTTCCTATGTTCGGAACCTCTTTTAATTCCTCCTAGCTCACGTGATAAACACTCATCCGTAGTATGCTGTTTTCTTCATATTTTTATATCGCATAAAAACACCCGATACTACGAACAGCCTCGTTTGGTACTTGGTTGTAATACGTTTTGAAAAAAGTGTATGACTATTCACACTGTGTAAACTGTAAGCCATTGCATAATTCAAAACGCATACAATTTTTACTTTCAAAACCCAATGCAAATAGCTTTTTTATCGACAAATGGGTCGCACACGATTGTTGATTCTGATTACGTTGTTTGGCTATACGCCATCTTCCACTGGTATATGCACCACTTGATTTAGTTTCAACAACAGCGCCATTTATTTCAGGCTAAGTTATATCCAGGCAAGAGGGAAATGTTGTCCACATAAAACTAGTGATTTATTTATGAAGTTTTTATTCTATGTTAAACATACTAAAACATGGTTAGAGAACATCTAATAGCGATATAAAAATACATGCCATAATGAGAAAATTTAGCGACCGGATAAGGATCGTGTTTAAAGATTTTATGACGTCAGAAAAAATGATAATTTTCATCATGGAGAAAGATTACAGACATATTTCATTTATTCTTTTATTTATGTTTCATTAATCGTGACAAGATCGAACTAGCATATGGAAATCCGCAATATCATCCTATGTTTTAATAGTCTCTATGCATCTGAGGGCTTAGATAGTTTCTACTTTATTTTGTCGTGTGTATAACATGGCTATATACTGTTTTAATATAATCCATCACGAAGGCCTGCACGCTGATTTAATACCGTGTATTTTATGTCGATTTACTATTTTGCTATATATATATATATATATATATATATATATATATATATATATATAATATAAATATGTATACATATAATATATATATATATATATATATATTCATATATATATATATATATATATATATATATATATATATATATATATATAAGTATACATTTTTATTTATACAAACATTATTGGTAACATATGTGCATACATGTCTCGGTTGCACTGTTCGCAGAAAGTCAACCTCATCAGACCAATGATTCAGAGAAATGGGATAGAGTTGTACACCTTTCTCCCCCGAATAAATCTTTGTTTAGGATCGGTTATTTTCTATTTCTTATAAATTAGTATCAGATTACTTATTTTACTTTTTGACTCTTCTTCAACCGTTTTATGACCTGCCTATCCTTTTTCTTGTTTTATTAACTCCTTAGCTTTGGTTACTTTTCAACCCTGTTAAACTTCTCAAGTTTTACAAACACATGTTGGCATAAGTATTTTATCTATCAGTAAAATACACACATGTAAACAGATTTAATAGATACACAAGTACATATAAACAAACAGGCATCAGTATACACACATCTACATATGAACACCCACCCAGATCTACTTTCAAGCTAAAAATATATTTAAATTATGTAGTGTGCATGAGTATATTTTCACTATATAAAACAATTTTTATATGAATGAATTTTAATACAAGAAATACACACGCCTGTACAAATAAATACATAAGCACAACACGCATATATACATACACGAACACACATACACACATATATATATACATGTACATACACATAGACACACATACACGTACATACACCCATGTACATATATACATGCATACATCCACAACGCGAATACACACACACGCACACATATACATATATATATATATATATATATATATATATATATATACACACTTCCAAGCGTACATAGTTGTTACCAAAAATATGTACTCATACATTCACACAACAACACATACACACACCTAAACCACACAAACCCATATACATATATATATATATATATATATGCATAAACATACATGCATACACCTAGAAAGCGTATACAAATAAATACAAACACATATACAAGTACTACATAGAATATATAACCCCGACTATACAGATATAATGATTAAACACAAATATATACGAGTACATCCATAAGTGGATATACATAGCATACATACACAATGCATAGATATATATACCCATACATACATACATACACACATATAAACGTATATAAAGCAGACACGTTGGCAAATAAATATGCCCATTACCCCCCTATACGTACACAAGGAATGAATCAAAAAATGAAAACAAAATAAAAATAAAAAATGAATATAAAAATTAGATAAAAATTTAAATTTTTACCAGTATAAATATACTCGGACAAATAAGATATCAGTTAAAGTAGCAATACCCGTACATACACATATATGCCGATCCAATCACGAATGCATACATACATATGCTCATAAACACATATACATACATACATAAACCATAAAATTATATATGTATACACCCTTACAGATACGCGTACACTTTTATACCCATATAGCATAAATATACATGAAATCAGTATATATGCATACAGACACCGTGCACGCACATATGCACGTGTACGCAAATACTCGCAGGCATGCACACAAAGCAGGATTACATGTACACAAGCATCTGTAATTCAGTAATTAAAACTATTCATTATTGCCCCAATTTATCTCAGCTTAAATCACTTACATTTAAAGGTAAATAACATAAGGACAAGCACACTAATAAAATATATCGCATGTAATGGCATTACTTAATTGTATATATACATAAACACATACACAGCACACACATACATACATATACATATACACTTGCATACATGTATACCCATATATACATATATACGTGATAACTATGCGTATGTGCTGAAAACCTTATTATAGACCAGTAAAAGTACGTTATTACAACATAACCTTCACGTTAAGATGTTACATGAAGCACATGTAAAACGTATCGTATAAACCCGCTAACTCTCCTAGAATAAAACAGCGGAGCATACCAAACAATAGGTATTAATAAAAGAGTAATTGCCACGATGATATAACGTATTTATATATAAGAAAACTCAATCATAACACCAAAGAATATCAATACATTAAAAGCAACAGTTAGCAACCCTATGCACAGTATAAGCATTGCCAATATCGAAAATACTGACAGTGTGATCACAGCATTTACTGAGAAAGAAGCAAGAGAGGTTGCCCGCATACAATAAATTATGAAATAGAACAAACCAAATCTAACATACAAAGGGACCAAAACTGGAATAATAAGTGAAATAAAAATTGGAAGAAGTTAACAGACATTTAGAACACATTAAAACGAATTATGTTTCAGTCACGAATGACCTTAGTTATGTTGAAGATGTATCTTTAAGCACAAGAAATTAGTTAAGTACAATCAAATAAGCTCATCAACCAACATCGTATCAAGAGCTAGACAAATAAATAATAATCGAAATATATGAATAAGTTTAAAGAGCTACGGTATAATTGAATAGGAAATATATTCGGAAAATAAAAATAAATGCTTACAACGTAACAGTAACAAGGAAAGCAATAGATTCTTGCAACTGAAGGACAAATGATACATACCGGAAAGCAGCACATGATATTTGCAAACAATTAAAGCCAGTTTTATCAAACCCTAAACGAATAAAGTGCAACTCAGAGATAATAACCCATCGGAAACAGTGCACAACTTCAAAAATATATAGACATCTTGACATCGAGTATAGTTGTATAAATGCACACAGTTACAAGAATACAGTCAGAAAGCTTATGGCGTTGTTACGCGAACTTATGAATAAAAGAGAACATCATTAATTCAAAAAAATGGCAAAATACTAATAAATCCCAAGGAATACAGGCTGATACCTGTCTACAAAACAAATGAAATACTTTAACAGCATTATTTAATGAAGATGAATATTACGTATTTAATAGTTGCGCACTACATTCACAGAGACAGAAAGTATGTCAACATAGAAAATAAGAGAAAATGTTCGCCTGGCATCGACTAAAGTATACTGGAGAAAGTAAATACTGAAAATAACACATCTATGTACTGACTAGAAAGTATGCCTTAAAATCACCACAAATAAGTGAATTTTTAGCAATAATCAAATTATCATACAAAATTATCAAATTAAAAGGGGAACACAATGAAAACATTGAGTCTAGAATTTGGTGAGTCATTTTTCAGAACTAAAATCTATCGTCACTTCGTAACTACTTCTTATCCCACTTAACAATGTATTCAATAGATATATCACCATGTACAGATGTATAGACTAAAAATAAACTACTTGATATATATATATATATTGATGGGTTTGAACTATTTACAAAAAGAAAATTATCTAGTAATACTAATAAATACAGCCGTTGTATTTTGCTAGAATATAAGCTCGGAATACAATTCGGGATCGAAAATATTGCGCATTATTGTTGATGAAGACAAACATTCGAAACAACGTTTATAATAGAAATGTTCAGTGTAAATGTGATAGGTGCAATAGGTCAAAGTTATAAAGAATCATATATATGCAATTTAGACCGGCACAGCATACCTCAACAAATAGTAAAGCCGATTAGTAAGGAGTACCTGGATAAAACAAAAACAAATGTCTTAATATTATATGATACATCAGATAAATACTAAATATATTCATTGTTGGGTTAGTATATCCAGTAATTACTGCTTCAGACTTCATCAACTGGATGAAATAAACCACCATGAAGCTCTATCGAAAACTAAAACATGCGATACAAATAGTTCTCAAGGACAAAAGGCTACTTGACAAGAACTATTAATAAGAGTGTCATTTGAACGATGAACAACCCTATGAGGGGGATTGGAGTATATAAGTATATTGGGCAGCATTTGCTTAGTTCAGTAGACTGTTCAACAAGTAGTTGTTAGGATTGGACTTCAAAACGACCATGTTGTAGCCAGCTAAGAAGCATCTCTTATCTTTTGTATTTTAGAGATAGGAAGTTCTAAGATATGAACTTTGTTACGTTAGGCTTCATGTACAGAGAATGATAAAAGAAAATTTATTTGCAATAGTTGCGGATAGACGGAGTTTTGCTCTGAATGGTTTACAGTTGGGAACTAAATATCAGAGCTCAGTCGAACACCTACCATAAAAATCTTCCGTTAGAAAGAAGCTTTACAAAATGAGTAAATATCATTTCCGACTACATTGCGAAGTTGATTGCGTATCAATGACGATACACATCTCACTGGAACTGGAAGCGTGGTATTGATCGACTATATAAAAAGAGAAGAAAGTGGCTCATGACTAGTTAGTATTTACATCTGCGTAACGATGTATAATAAAATATATAATAAAAAATACTGGATCAAAAATTGTATCGCTACTGATAGCCACAAAAAAACAATGCGATTAACACAAACAAAGGGAATATTTACAAAGATAAAGATCAGGAAAGCCGTAAATGTAGATTGGCCAGAAGATTAAACGGTGAACGATATAACAGGTGAATTACTAATAACTTATTTAGAATGAATATAAAACTTAACATGAGTGAGTTGGGACGAGTTTTCACTTGCAACTGTTCGAATGAAAACGCTTTGAACATGCAGAACAATAATCAAGGCAAAAAGGAAGTACAATATTAAACAATGAGGTGCATAAAATAACGAGTCATAGAAATACGAATCGACAAACTCATACAAGCTAGACTACTGTATGTGATTATATTTAACATGTGCGACCTCTCGAAATACGTAATTCACGTGTCCGCGTGCTGCACAAAATAGACATTTCAACTTTCGCCGTCAACAACACCAAACGAATTTCAACTTGACTGGGAAAATGTCTCAGTCAGGGAGAAAAAAACGAAGAAAAACAAGAAAATGACTATACTCCCGAAGAAGGTATCTAGTACCGAAAGTACTCAAGTTTAAACCAAAAAAAAGAAAAAGTGTTTCAGATAAATACATAATTCATTTTAACAAACAACTTTATGCTTTATTCAGGCTTTTTAAAATATTCTCTTTATAATTTATATATATATATATATATATTTAGATATACACACATATATATATACATATATACATATATACATATATATATACATACATATATGTATATATATATATATATATATATATATATATATATGACATTCCTTGATCAGAACGTGATGTGTATTGTGTATTTAAGCGATATATATATATATATGTATATATATATATATATATATATATATATATATATATATATATATATATATATCTGATGACATATACATATATATACATATATATTTATATATACATACATATATATACATATATACATATATATATATATATACATACATATATGTATATATATATGAAATTCCTTGATCAGAACGTGATGTGTATTGTGTATTTAAGCGATATATATATATATATATATATATATATATATATATATATATATATATATATATATATATGGGAAGAGAAGGATGAAGGTAATCCGACGTGATGGTAAAATGAAAAAGGGAAAAACCAAAAAATGGATGTTTTTTATGTGTACATCAACGTTTCGTCTTTATTTATAAGACTTCATCAAGATGATGATATAGAGAAAAGATGTCATGCAAGTACAGATACATGTAGGGTAGACATATTGGGAGGAAAAATAAAGTAAAATGAAAAATAATGGCCAATACTTGGTGGACGTCCGTACTTGTTAAAGAATAAAAATGAATGCAGAACATGAGTGGGGAAAAAATAGAAAGATGGGGTGAGCAAGGACTACTGTGGCTGGTGGTAAGAGAAAGAGGTGGGGGATGAGCAGGGGTAAAGTGGATGGCAGAGAGAGAGTAGAGGAAGAGGGGGGAGGGAGGTGTTTGACCAGATGGCTGCGGTCAAGATTGAAGGGGAAAAGTAAGTTGGAATGTTTGTGTGTGGGGGGTGTATGCAGGGAAAGGAGGATGGGTAGAGAGGGAGGATGGGGGGCTGTGATTTTGGTGGATGGGCGAAAGTTATGGTCTTAGAGAGCGTTTTGAGAAAATGGGGGAATTTAAGAAGAGGTATGGGAGAAATTAATACTGCAGTCCAAATAAACTTTCTCATGTTCCAAATATTTCAAATATTCCTCACCCACCCTTTCAATCACCGCCCCCCTCCACCCATCCAATCCCTCACTCATTGCTATCATTTTCCAAATATTTCAAATATTTCACACCCTATCACAACGAATCCTCCCTCTTCCCCCTCTCAACTATTTTCTCCCATACCTCTTCTTAAATTCCCCCATTTTCTGGCCAACCACTTATAATTCAGTAACTGTAATTTAAAAAAAAAAACAATTATAATAAAGAGAACGACGCATAGAAATCTATCTATATTCTTTTTTCAACAATTTCATTTAATTTCATCAAATAGTTTTTTTGTTTTCTCCACGTCTAAAAACATTCAACGGCAGGACTTCGTAAAGTCTGTCGCAGTTTCAAAAAACCTCCTCCCTTTTAAAAAACAAAAACAAACAAACAAAACAACAACAATCATTATTAATATCAGCCATAATAGCGGCGGTGAACGAAACAACTTCCCACTTTCCCTCTCATAGATTTCACCACTCCTACTCCCTCTGTTTTCGTTACGTACGCGAGAAATCTTGCTGTACCCCCTTCCTTTCTCAAATCGCCCTTTTATTTTTCTGTACTTTCAACTAAAAATTTCATTTAAAAGATGATATATAAAAATTTGAATTTAACTATAATAAGTATTATGGTACCTGTTTAGTGCATATTTACCTATAAGTATGGCCAACCACTTATAATTTAGTAACTGTAATTTAAAAAAACAAAACAATTATAATAAACAGAACGACGCATAGAAATCTATCTATATTCTTCTTCCATTTTAATATACTTTCATAGAAATGCTTCTGTTATGTAAAAAAACCTATTTTCTTTATGCCACAAGTGTCACGCACATACATGCATTCCATAGCTAATATAACAAACTGACCCAACGGGTCACGGGTGGTCTAGTATATATATATATATATATATATATATATATATATATATGTGTGTGTGGGTGTGTGTGTTTGTGTTTATAGATACAATACACTTAAAGGACGCAAATCACACGGAAATGTGTAATATGTCAATTTTAAACTTTGCCCGACAAAGTCGTTTGTTGGCGTTTAATAGAAAAGGGGATGTGTATGTAGCTAAGTATAAGTATATCCTCACACTACTTATATTTTGAGCACTTAGAAAACACATTGCAACACACGTATATACGCTATTTATTATTTTATAACACTTTATTATAAGAAAGTAAAATATATAATTAATTATACATGTGTATACGTAAATATGTATATATATATATATATATATATATATATATATATATATATATATATATATGCGCGTGTATGTGGGTGTGTGTAAGTACGTATATGTCACAGTTTCCTAGGTTTTGTAAAGTAAAGTATTGCATTTAAATCTTTAACAATCCTGGTTGAACACAACAATAAAATCTTCAATGCGTAACGTAGCTTTAATCAGTTGTAAAATTTACAGAGAATTTACAAATGTATTATTTACGTACGAAGGAGATTGTTGGAAATTTGTTCAGCCAGAACTTTTAAGAAGATATGTTAACGTATTAACTTTTTACTATTTATTCGCTTGCATTTATTTTTTCGTTATTTGTTTTTAAAGATTTTTGCAATGTAATTCACTCACTGTCTTCCAGTGCATTACTCATAAAGAGTTAAGGCAAGCACATGCAAAGAGAAGAGTAGAAAAAAGGCAGTGTGTAGATTTTTATTGGGACATCAAATCTTCGCAATAAATGTAGTGAAGAGAGAAATAAGATATTAAAATAGTTTTAGCAAGTGAGTAATTTTCATTCACAACAGTTCAGTTTAAAGGCATTTTCAACTGAAAAAGAAATATATACTACACACAAGTATTATATATATATATATATATATATATATATATATATATATATATATATATATATATATATATATATATATATATTATCACTATTATTGTTGAGTTAAAAATAAAAAATAAATGTCACTATATCTCTCACTCGCCTTCCTTATATCTTACATTCTGTCTTACTATATATATATATATATATATATATATATATATATATATATATATATATAATTAACTTGTTACAAATATATATAATTAACTTGTTACAAATAACCAGGGGGTATAAATCCGAAGGAAGTTGAAACCGGGTGTATGAGAGTGCTCAATGAAAATTCAGAGCCAAATATATTTTTTGTTGGTGATTTTTTTTCAATTAATTCCGACAATATATATGTTGTTTCGTTAGCCTTTATAATGAAAGCCAACATTTCAAGCGTTAAATGGAATTACTGCCTAGAAGTTTAAATTCAACCTCAACCGAAAATTGAAGATGCATAAAAGGGAGGGGGACGAAGATCACACTTAGCCTATAGCGAGGAAAGCAAAGGGGGGGCGGAGGGGGAGACTCCAACCGGTGATATCTTAAAAAGTTGGGGGGGGGTGATATCTAGTGTCTGGGCCATCGTGACCTCAATTTAAACCGGGGCAGAGGGCTGGGTGGGTTTAATTTAATAATGGGAATAAAACTATAAAATGATAACTGTCATTTCTGTTGTAATAGGTGATTATCGTCTAGATAAAAATATTTTTGATATAATATACGTTGAGATTAATATAATTTTAACATTGTTCCGACAATTGACAACCAACTACCAATCGGCATACGATCGTATCCAAGACTTTGGAAGTAATTGCAGTGTTCATTATTATTGATGAGACCAGAAGTTAATTGAGAAAAACATAAGATTTCATTACCAACATAAATATGTTTCTTGTGCCGGAGAGAGTATCAAATATTAGGTCAAGCCACACTAATGGGTCGTAGTAACAAGGAATCACGCCAATAGAGATAACTATATATATATATATATATATATATATATATATATATATATATATATATATATATATATATATATATATATATATGTATATATTAGTAATTTGTTAAGAAGCCCAAGAGCAATGTAGAGTGCCGGTTGGAATATGTAAAGAACAAAAATTAGAAATCGAAGTGGGAGAATTTACTATTTTTTAAATTTTGAATCTTACATATATCATTTATATAATATTTCGTGAAAATTATCCCTTCGTCAATACACACCAAAAGAAAAACCCTTCTGTGTTAAGAATTCACCAAAATGGATGCCATAAGGGAAGGTTTTCCCGAAATATTAAATAAATAATTTGTGATTATCATCCGGACAACACACAGACAGCCGACACCACACTTGCTATTATGTAATATTTTACGAAAAATAAATAATACCTTCTTCTACCACTTCAATTTATTATTTTTGTTCCTTCTAGTTTACAACTTACACGTCACTCTGCATTGACTTCTAAGCATATTAGTAATATTCCCATCAATGCTTGAAGAAAACAACCATTCTGTCTGTCTGTCTGTATGTCTCTCTCTCTCTCTCTCTCTCTCTATATATATATATATATATACATATATATATATATATATATATATATACATATATATATATATATATATATATATATATATATATAGTCTTAAAAAAAAAACCTTAAGTCCCAAGTCGTCCAGTGGAAAATCACTCATGTAAGTCAATTTAACTTTTTCAGTTATTATATTAGTTTGCTTCTAACATTATTTAAGGGATCATCAGTTGTTTACCATGAAATATATATATATATATATATATATATATATATATATATATATATATATATATATATTTCTAGGCTTACATAATGAATATATATTTTTAGTGATACATCCCTGACTATATTAGACAAGTTGTCTCACATCATAATCTCAATGAAGTTATGTGTCCTGCTTCAGAGCATATATATGTTAATCGGTTATGTTCCACTGACCGAAGACAAAAACGTTAGTCTACAATTATGATGTTTTGTTTCATCCGATGAATGCTTACTTATTTTACCGTATCACAACACGTAAACAAAAATGCAGTCGTTAGTTTTCAACTGTCGACTGATTAGAAACGTTTTTTTAATAATACATTACAGGCACAAGTGTTCAAATCGAAATGGAAGAATAATGGAAAAAGAACAATGATGAAAAACCAGCAAGCAAAAACAGGCCAAACTTACATCAAATAAGATAATCCAAGAGAAATAGACGCTATACTTCGGACATAACGTTCCCCGATATCAATATACCATTTTGGAATCAACAATAGAGTTCGCAACGTTATGTTTCGATTCAAAACTGTTCACTGGAAAAAAAACACTCACTACAATTTGAAAAATGTTGGTTGATAACATTTTTTTGGCTTTACTTGTTTTTATTTTTTGACTATAAGAAACATTCTGATTTGCTACGTGTATGGTGTCGGTTCATCTATAATTCACCCATATCGCTGCAAACTACTATTTACGTTAGAGTGTAAGAAATGAAAGTTTAAATTGTGAACAGAACATATTAGTTCCTAAGCCGCTAATATTACCTCAGTAATTGCCTGTAGTAAATCGGTTAGGGATTCTAAAAGTGTATAGATTGCAAGCTATTTGCCCTATAAATATGTGTATTCTATTCAGTCACCCCTAATATAGTTACACATTTCTATACACTAAATCCAGATTGTAGGCCTACACTACTCCCACCTACCCGATTATTTACTTATTAAATAAGTTTTTTTTTGAGCGCAACGAAATAAATAGTTCAAAATCAAAGCAAAGTCTGATGCATTCGTAGATTGACATGTCTGTCTTTTCGATTGACATTCCGGAACTTTTTCACATTATACATTATTCATCAATGGCAACAAAAATAGCAACACAAAAAAAGTAAGTCAACTTATTCTTAGTCGAATTGACGAAACACAGACTTAAGATTTGGAATCGATTACATTTTGGAATTTACGAATAACATGTTAATTGAAAATTTAAAAAAATAAATAAAATGACAACAAACAAATGTATGAAACATGTGGATGTATCAGGCATGTTTTTTTGTATGATACGAAAATGTATTACAAAAAATATTCGTAAAATAATATATAATTACTTTCAGTTATACTGTTACAAGATGAATACTTGTCCCAGAATGAGTAAAATTACTTCGTCAAACAAGACAGTTTGACACACGCTTGATGCCACTTTACGGAGATAACAAAAAACATATAATGTTACTAGATATTATATCGATTACGCATTCGAGGTTTGCTCAAAATCGATCACATGATTTTGATTCTTTTAAAATTTTAAGGCTCAAACTCAAGTTGTCTTTGGAGAATGCGGCTTAATTTGTCTCTAATTAATATTCATACACATTTAATGTGAATCTAACATTTTGCATAATTCTAAACGTTCTGAATATACCCCACATGACCTATTACTACACCCAGCAGCTGTGTTCCACCATTCATAATTATCAGCTCATTAGATTAGGAGTACATCCTGAACATACAAATACATTAAACTATTCAGATACCTTACTTTATAAAGATAAATAAAATAGTAACATTAGAAAATGTGTCTGGTTGTTCAATTCTTATATTTACTCTGAACCGTACTTGTAATGTTATAATTAATGCCATACATAGAATTGTAAATACATTTATATTCAGAATTCTTTAACTAAGAAATAAGACAATTAGTGTATGCATTAGTAGTACCATTAGTAGTAGTACTAATCATCGGATAGTAGTAGTAAAAATGCATTAGTTTTATTAAACATTTCACAGTCGCCATACTATGTGTTTTTCATGCGATATTTTTTTTATTTACTTCCTATAAATTCGAGTGTATAAGTATTTATAGTTTTTGATATAAGAAGCAAGCACCCGTAGTAGTAGTAGTCGTACTTTTTGTAGTAGTATTTATGGTATAGTTATTATTGTACTCTGTTATTAGCAACGTTTTCAAATAGTTGGTAAACCGGAAACTTGCTCATTTTCTGAAAGTCTGCTCTTCTCTAGTTATGTTAACTATGTTTCTCTTGGTTTTCGTTCAACTATTAAATGTTGTAACTAAGCGAATATGTCGGTGTATAGATAATTCAAGAGAAGGTAGAGTTGATGTGCTTGACATTTCGAAAGCGTTCGACAGAGTTTGGTATTTTGGTCTGTTACATAAACTTCACGGTTATCGTACTGGTGGTAAGGTGCCTGACATTATTGAATATCTTCTTTCTGCTTGAAGCTTTCCACTAACATTCGATGGTGATTATCCATCGTCTTTTCCTATCTATGATGTTTTTTCTAAAGGCGATATTTTAGGCCCAACACTGTTTCTTATCTATATCAATGACATTCTAGATAATATTATTCAGAATATGAACACCAATGCCGATGCCACCACTCTCAATTTTATTGTTGCTTCCCGCCTATCTGCCCTGAACCAGTTGCAATATGCAGGTGATCTAAAAGTTGAACTCGATTCAGTTTTAAATAGCTTGTTTTGTTCAATATTGTTAAAAGTCAGCTCGTGCTTTTACAATCGTAGGCGTGCATTTTTTTCCTGACATTCTCAAATATTGTAATTATGTGAAAACTTGTTGTCTCTCAGAATGCAGGGGAAACCACTGCTCGTTTTTAACAAAAAAACTAAATGTTAATTGGATTGTGCAAGAACACGTGTGTTGAAATTCAAATGAAAAGAAGCGAGATAACACTAACTATAACATTCAATAGAACCCCCCTTTGTTACTACTTTGTCGAAATGAACAGTAAGTCATTAAAGAGATTTACTAAAACATGGATAGATTGTCAACGCTTTTCTTAAAATGTTACGTTTATTTATTTCAGAGAGTAATTAAAATGAAAAGTTATATTTATTTTGAATTGCAATAGATTAATTCCAAATACATGCAATGTGAGTTCTACATTGTAGACGACTACTTCGATCGTTATTAATAGCTGTCGGGTGGCGGGTAGCTTCCTGTTTGTAGATATATACTATTCATACCAATGATAACACATTGGTATTTAACGACTTTGAAATACTAATACTTCCTTTGCAATTACGTATAACAGAGAATCGCTGTTAATATGACTAATACAACACAGCGAAAATTTTAAGCTATATTTCCTATTTGTCCGCGCAATGTTTGCGGTCATAAACTTTTATTCTCGCAGTGCGCATGTGCAGACATTTATTTATCTGACTTTATATTTGATGTTTTTTTAAAAACCTTTCTTTCTCTCTCCTTTATCTCTCTTTATTAAACACATGCACGATGTGTCTTTTTTCTTTTTAGACAAATATTAGCTTACAAAATGGCCACCCGCCGACAGCCGTCTCATGCAACGGACATTTGACATATCTCTTGCGGCTATTTCTGTTCGCAGATGTCTCTTGCAGGTCACGCTAAATATCGATTTTTCTTTTTAGCTATTAACACAAAAAGTAAAAGAAAAGGCAGAGCAGACAATAACAGAGACCTCCAAAACAGTAAAATTATTAAAGTAAAGAAAACGTTAAGAACATCTCATTAACTACAACATTGTTTGTTACTTGGAAAACAAAAATGGCGAAAGAATTATTTCAAAATGAAATTAAGTTCCTACATATTCCGGATCAGTTAAAATATGATGCTGATCTAGAAGTTGGCATGTGTTCAGTTCTAGATCGGTGTACGAAATGTTTTATTTCGTTTAATACTGTTAAGACTCAGCTTGTGCATTTACAATCGGAGGCGTGCCCATTTTCTTTACTGAGATTCTCTTGAGATGAAATCGACTCTAACACTTATTAAACTTTATTTTTCATTATTTGTTCTTGGTCCTCTTATATAAACTCCGTTGCTTTTTCTGCTTCTCGTAAAGTCGGGTTTATCCATAGCTCCAAATACAGTCTCACATCTGAAAATATTCTTTATCTCTACAAATCTCCTATCATTCTATGTATGGAGTACTGTTGTGATAATTGGGATGGTTAATCTCTGTGCCATTTGAAATTTATTGATAAGATGCAGAAACGTAATTTGATTTGCCGGACCCTTTCCTCTTCCATGCAGCTTATCTCTCACAAAGGTGATGTTGCTAGTATCAGTATTTTCTATAAGTACAATTATAGCATGTGTTCTTCGGAATTGTGTGATCTATTCCCTGCTTCTTTTGTTAAAGATCTGCTTACCGCTGGGTGTTATAACATAAGACACCTATGTATCTTTTGTTGTAACTCAGGCTGTCGTCAATGCTCGTGCTGTGAAACTCGGCTCTTAATAGAACAATTCGTGGACGCTGGGTTGAGTTTAAAGTAGCACCCCCACATAGATCCGTATTAATGTTGTGTTATTTGGATATACGACCATCGAGAAAAATTAGGATCTTCTTTTGTCTTGGAAAGCTCTAATTTTATTGAATATTGTCGAAGATGTAATGTTAATTTCTTTTAATCTAAGTTGATACGCTTATGTGTCTAACGTAAAACTTTCACTGAAACAAATCATTCTAGACTTTATGTTATAATGTAAGTGTAGTATTTATTTTGTCCAATGGTGGTACAATACTGTTTTGTTTTTTGCGTCGTCGCCGGACCTCTATCAAAGAAAAAGTAAGTAACATCTCATACAAGCGGTTTCAAGTTAGACCCTCAGAACCAGATATATTCGGAAACTACATTATCAATAGTTCATAGATAATTATTTTTTCATCTTGAATAACGTTTGTACAATAATATCGTAAGATCTGTATTCGCGCCTGAGAGTCATAAATGAAAATGTTTCCAATCAACGCAACAATATATAACAAATGAAGGTACAACTGTTGAATTGCTACGAATTCTGCTATTAAAATATGGATACCTGACCTGTAATGCCCACCTCCAAACTAACACAACTATCATGATTCTTTCGTTAGAGTAAAGTACCCTGTTAATCGGGTAATGTATTTTTATTATGTTGATGCGTTTTAGTGACTATATTTGGACGTTTCACGGGTATCTGCATGACAGATTATTGTGTGTTTTTTAATAACTGAAATCGATATTCTTTACGTATTATTCATCTCTAACCAGTCAGACTATTTAAAATGTATATTTAATTCTTCAATTCCCCAACAGAAACAATAACATGTGTGGTTCTATTGTGTATTTGTATATTTTTATATGTGTCTTTGTTCAAGGTTAGCGCCAGGAATGACATTCAACATGACTGTAAACAAGGCAATGTCTAATGGTGGTCATCTTGGTCGCAATAACTTTTTAAAAACGTACTGTTCTGTAAAAATGGTTGTGTCTTACAGTATCAATTGCGCGGCCCAGCCAATTTAGTTACGTAATGGTTATTGATTACCGTATATACGGATATGTTTGAAATGTATTCTGAATATAATCTCACAAATCATTGTTTTTTCTCTATATTGTAGATGAGGGCAAGTTTTATTAGTTTTATGTTAACAAACTCGGGGACCGAGTACATCTGTTGTATTAACAGCGTGACAATATTTATATATGAATGAACGAGTGATCCTGTTAAACCAAATAAGGCTGTTTAATGTTTAATGAACGAATATTATACTATTACATATGTATATAAACAAACGAAAAACGTATTTGTTTGTCACAGTTTATTGACCTGTTAAAGATCTTAAAAGAATAGACATCTTATGATACGTTAATGTACGGTATAATCACGTTAACCCACCGATTTACGTAAGATCAGCAAAGGTAAACGACAATGAGTCGGTCCACTACCAAATGGTACCTTTTGGGGAATAACGCGCCGTATGTTAGTTTGGAAAGCAATTGTAACCATCTAGACGTAATCCCCCTGCATAGACACATACATAATAACATGTAACACGGTCACCGAGTTTCAGATGTGCTGTGCAAACTGCGACAATTTGAAAAGTGACTTTATTACATACGTTATTCTCTACCGCATCTATTCATTGAAATCAAATTGACCGATTATGAAATATGCAATGGAAATTAAAAACAATATAATTGACCAGCTATCGGTGTTGTTACGGTGAATGCCCCAACCTTACCCATTTAAAAGTTCCGGCTGTCGGGATCGGTATTAACTTAAACACTACTTTTTACTTTCTTTTTTTACTTTAATGTGATTGTAATACACGTCTAATCTTACAAATTTCAATAAATAATTAAAAAAAAATAAATAGTACGTTTATGTATTAAAATTTTAGCTGCCATAGGCAATTATCTTTGCGGTAGATAATTATACACTATCTTTCTGTATATCATTAATTCATTAATCACGTGATTATTTGAAGATATATATAATGATTAACAAAAAAATACACAGCTGAACAACAGGTGGCGGTTAAAGTATAAGTGACGCTAACTGAACACGTTGGTGTTTCAAGTTCAACACAATATCTTTATTTTTTTTTAGATTTTGGTTAACATTTATCAGGTTCCTCCTGTAAGTTACTTATTCTAAAGAGAGAAATCGGAGAAATCAATATCCACAATAAAATAAAGACCTTGAGAAATGACGTGGCTTGCTGATTCTTACTAATATAATTTTTATAGAGATAGAATAAAGAGAGTAACGATAACATTTCCACAGTGTACCAGTAGTCAAATATAATCCACTATGCTTGAAGGAGTAGTTATAACAAACAACGATGAACTGTGTAGTTGCATTGATTTAACGTCACATGCAAATGCAATGGCCATACTTTTTATTCAATGAGCAATGTAGTTTTTACATCCAAATTTGGGGATTTACATTAACATTGAATTTAAAATTGTAAAACAGTATCTGAACACATACACATTGCTGTTGGCAATATCCACATTTCCTTGGTCTGTAATGAAATCAAACTTTTTTTTACTACTGCGGTACATCTTTTATTTACCAACACACATTCAGTTTACTATTTCAGTATAATCTAATGAAGGTCTTTACGATTGAAACAGTGTTTATCATAACTTCAAGTGTTCATAATAACTTCAAGTGTTCATCATAACGTCAACTGAAAGAGATTAACATGCAGAAAACAACATCAGCCACAACCGATACATTAATAAGTATTATTCTCTCTTGCTTACCTGGTGATACCAGATCAGGCTGCCCTGTGGCTCCCTGAGACGAAATTCACCTACATTGACGTTTTTTGTTTTTCTTCTTTTTTTTTTTTTGTAAAACTTAATTATGTTCTACAAAACCAAAAACAAAAACAACAGCCCCTCTCCCTTTCTCCCTCCCCTTTTTAATTTTATTTTTAGAACTTGAAGCATAAATCTTTTACTATAATGACCAGATTCGGCATTAAATAACCCAAAAAGGGTTGATATGCCGTAAAACAAAACTACCAAACCAAAAACGATGATTAAACATTTGAAGATATAAAGAACTTGAAGCATAAAAACTTTTACTATAATGACCAGATTCGGCATTAAATAACCCAAAAAGGGTTGATATGCCGTAAAACAAAACTACCAAACCAAAAACCCTGATTAAACATCTGAAGATATAAAGAACTTGAAGCATAAAAACTTTTACTATAATGACCAGATTCGGCATTAAATAACCCAAAAAGGGTTGATATGCCGTAAAACAAAACTACCAAACCTCTCTTGCTTACGGAACACCAAGTAGGTATCTATGACGTATCGTCGTTTTTGTCTCAATAGAAGTAAGGTAGAATGCTCTGTCCGTGTTTGTACTTCTTAGAACAGCCAACACGAGTAGGTTGTGATGATGCCTACCATCGTCCGGTTTCACCTCGCCTTTGACAAACATTTAGACACTAGATAGATGTCTTTTTAGATGGCTTTTTACTTTTCATCAATGTCAAGAAAATTGTTTGATTGACTGATATAAACAATAATAAGATATAACGCTAACAGCGCAAGCGCAGTTTACTAGTGGAAAGAATCGCTAACTCTCAATAATATTCTCATAGGTTCGAACTCGGATTAAGGCAGGTGCTAGACAAGCCACTTTGAAGAAATGTGATACAGCGAAACAGTTAGTATGTGGATCTCTTTATCACTATGTAAAGATATATGTTTTAATTTGGATAGATGTATACACTAGTACAATCATTTCACAATAGCAGTACATACCAATAATAAACAAAAGCTTTATGAATGAGAAGGGTCCTACATCACCCCCATATAAAAGACATTAACAAAATTGACTATAACACAAGTGATACCATCCTAGAATGTTAATAGTCCTGATATTAGTTCTATATTAGTAATATAATTCCCTCCCGAACTTACTATTAATATTAACATCAGTAGTGCGGTCTTTATCTGATTCCCATCAAGATGAATCTGAAGGTACTTGGGGCACCCGATTTAACAAATCAAAAAGGTATACACAAATATATATATATATATATATATATATATATATATATATATATATATATATATATACATAAGTTGTTTGTCAAATTGTACAACATTTGTATTAAAGAGAAGAATCCGCCTAAATATAAATGTATATATATATATATATGTATGTGTGTGTGCGCGTGTGTGTGTGCGCGTGGCTGTTCATTCTGCATCTGTATTACGTCATTTGATGCGTGATGATACAACGAGAAGTTACTAAGTTCTTTCAATGAAATATTCATGTTCGTAAGCTCGATCCTTACTAGTATATTTTATTGTTAATTTTTATGAAGAAGGGGGCTTATTAAAATGTTATTTTTTAAATTTTTTTAAGAAATACATTTATTTTAAAGACAAGCTTAATTTTCCCGGATGCCCACACATATAATGGGGAATAAAGAATTAACAACAACATTTGATACAAGGGATCATTTATCATGTAAAGTTCTTATTGAATATTGAGGAACATGTTTAAATTGCGCCCTACATAATATTGAGTGTTCAATGTATCGTTTGTCCCAACATAGTCCACCATTGCACTCTAACTGTCCAGGATAATATTAATAATAACGTTTAGTTTTATCCAAGCATAAATATATCAACATACAATAATAGAAATTCACTCAAACTTGAATAATATACAATGAACAGTGTACATATTTTATAATTCTGCAATGTATGCGAATAATGCTTTCTATCTCTCTCTCTCTCTCTCTCTCTCTCTCTCTATATATATATATATATATATATATATATATATATATGTATATATATATATATATCTATATATATATGGGAAGAGAAGGATGAAGGTAATCCGACGTGATGGGAAAATGAAAAAGGAAAACCAAAAAATGGATGTTTTTTATGTGTACATCAACGTTTCGTCTTTATTTATAAGACTTCATCAGGGTGATAAAATAGAGAAAAAATGTCATGCAAGTACAGATACATGTAGGGTAGACATATTGGGAGGAAAAATGAAATGAAATAATGGCCACTACTGGGTGGGCGTCCGTACTTGTTGGAGAAATAGAAATGAATGTTGAAGAAAATGAGTGGGGAAAAAATGGAAGGATGGGGTGAGCAAGGACTACTGTTACTGGTGGTAAGAGAAAGAGGTGGGGGATGAGCAGGGGTAATAATACATATATATACATATATATATATACATAAATATATATATATATATATACATATATATATATATATATATATATATATATTGAGTTTTAAGTTAGCCCAACTGTACATTCCCATTGTTCATGAAAATATAACAGTCTCTTTACAGCTTTAAGTATGGAGTTTTATCAACGCAAGAGTTAATCAGAGGAAATCAGTAGCTTAACTTAAAAAAACATTATTTGAAATTGCTGAGTGTAATCGATGGAATGCTGCCCGATTATTTGTGTAATTTGCCCATGATCGAATTAAATTCACAGAAATATGTACGGAGCTCGGGTTGAAACATTAAAATACCGTTTGTATGGATCGTCTTTCATTATCTGTCTGTTCATGTTTGTAACAAACATGATTGGTATATATTCCTTGTCATCTTAAGTTTCACATTTTATAACTTAAGAAATATGTGTACATAGTTATTTCAAGTTTAATATAAGATCATTTCTGTAACACAACTCTAAAATGACAGATGCAACAAAGATTTTCGTTTAACAAGATAAAAATTCCGTTAGTGAAATATTTCTTGTCAAACTTATATAGAAAAGTGTACGTCGTGTTTAAAGTTGAACATTGAATTATCTTTCAAAAGTGTTTTTCGTAAGAGTATGTAACAATTTCTTTTAAAAACTATCAGACTATTAAAAATGAATTAAACTAACAGTAATTTTGTAAATGTTTTCCCTTTCGTTAAACTAATTCCTTGACAATTGTGGTTTATGGTTTTTAATATATGAACCCGGTATTAATTACGAAGCACACTTGTTTTTTTAAGTTAAAGGATACGTTTAAAACATGACACCGTATCTATTTAAATGTCATTCTTTCTCTAATGTAAACAAAACGAAACTAAATGCGTGTAACCTTTGCTAACTTGTAAACATTAAAATCACAAAAATACGCTTTTATCATTCAGTGTCAATAAGCAAATTCCCTAACAGCTGCGTATTTTTCTAGGATTGAGTTATCATAATTATTAAATTAGAGTGAGTCTTTAATACAGAATTAAATCTGATGACTTCAAGACGATAACATCAAGACAGTATAAGATGTGTTCAGAACATAGAACTGTTTTAGTTGTATAACATTTAAAAAATTCATGATCGTGCATAGGTGTGTAGATGTAGAACAATAAATGTAGAATAATTCATTTGAAAGTAAAAATCAAAGAAATCAGGGGAAAAGTGGTAAATTGAAAGAGGAATGTATAGTACTTTACCATATATGGTTTAGTTTTGAAGTTAATTTGTAAAAGCCGTCGACTTCATAGTATAATGTAAAAGGAACGTTTAACAGAATGAGATAATTATAATATAATATATATCCTTAGTATAATACTACCGAATTTAGAAATACTAGCGAAATTCCGTAGAAAGCTCATGCGTACTGTCTGCATCTATTAGCATAAGTCAATGGTTGATGATGTGTTGTCATAAATAATACATTAGGCAACTGTGAAACGTCAATTAGCTAAGAAAATAGGTTCTTCATGAATATGCAGATCTGAAATTGCAATATATTGTTTCTTTCAGACCATTTATAGGGGACCCATTTTACAAAGCTTATGACATCTTCCAGTTGTTTAATACATGAAGTGCACAAACTAGGAATTTACAGGAATCTTGTCGGTACGAAAATTGTTAAAATTGCGTATAAAGACATGAAGAGAACTAGAATTTGCGGCGTTTTGTTGTCACTAAATCCTAAGGGAAACACATTTGTGTTTTACAAAGGTGGAATCACAGTTATAGATTTGTATCAGAAGGACTTCTGAATAAGAACAGATAATATTTAGTAAAACGTATAGGCTATAAAAAGAATGAGTATGAGTGAATACTATTGTACATCAAAACACCCTGGGATTCTGAATTAGATAAAATTAAATGATGATACTTAAAAGAAAGCCAGACTGTCTTGTGCAGTACATGTACATTTTGACTTAGAATCTCCGACTTTAAATGGACATTTCTTTTTTTAATTTATTTAATTTTTATTTTTTTATTATTATTTTATTTTATTGAGCATACACATACACACACATGAGAATACACCCATATTCACATACAGGTATATATGCATACACATACATAGGCCTAAATATATGTAAATAATATGCATATCATTCCATTCCATAATTATAATATGTAACATGTAAAAATGTGGGGTGGGTGGCGCTGGCAAATACGGAGGAGACAAAGGCTAATAAAAATGTGGGGTGGATGGCGCTGGCAAATAAAGAAATTATAATAATAAAAGAAGAAATTAATAAATGAAATATATGAATAGATAATAATAAAAAAGGAAAATTAAAGAGGGAGAAGAAAAAAATTAAATGTAAAAATAAATAAATAGAATAAATTTATATAAATTTAGTTCTAGGAGTAGTATACCCTGGGACTACTCTTAAATTAACATAAAAAAATAAATAAATATGTATTTAGATATTTACACTTTATTTATGTATATGTGTGTATGTATTTTTTATCCCTAATTCCCCACCCTTTACCGACGTTTCTTTTTTCCCCCCCACCTTCCACCGTTCCAACGGTTCCTTCCTATCTCCTTGGCATTGATCCATTCCACAATTTAAATTCCTTCTCAAATCTCAAATCTCATTTCTAAATATATTTTTCCTTAGGTTATCCCCCTTTGATGGCACATCTTATAATAAAACGGCCCACACTTAAATTTAAATTCAGAATTGAATAAATAAAAAGAGGAAAAAAAATTAATTTATAAATCATATAACAAAAATATATAATAAAATATTAATAATTAGTATATAAATAAACAAATGTTTATAATATTTTAACTTTAATTGAATAATTGTTTAATTAAATTTTGACATTTTCTGCGTTCCTACTTCGAATTGTCTTCTGCGGTATTTCAATGGTTTGACACCGGTTTTTCCCGTTTTTTCGACCTTCTCGGTCTTTTATTGTTATTTTGAAAATGAAAGTTTTTCTTTCGAAAATTTAAGATTACCCTTTGCCGAACTTTTATTTACCAGACATTATTTACTATTCTGGTATTTAATCAGTTTTTCGTGTAATTATTAATAAATCGTTTTGAGTTTAACTTTCTCTCTTCGTTTATTTCTTTTCACCTTTTTTATCTTACGGCAACTACATCGCATTGCTACAGCCTCGGACGACTAATCTGCACTTTATATATATATATTCTCATAGCATCTTTTTATATTTTTTAGACGATACCTCGATATATTTCTCTGCTGAGCGAGGTACGAAACCGGTCAGCTGCCTTTTTCATCTTTTTTATTTCTTAATTCATTATTAGTAATAACTATTGTCTCTTCAATGCCATTTTAAAGTTTTGTACGACAAAGACAATATATATATATATATATATATATATATATATATATATATATATATATATATATATATATATATATATATATATATATATATATATATAGTCATGCTGAGACAGACTGATTCACTATATCACACCTCTACAATGCGGCTAGACTAGCACTTATGCAAAGCCAGGTATTGAACCTCCAACCATCTAGGGTATAGTCGGCAGCTCTCACCAATAAGCCATATAACTGAAATTGCTTTCGGTTACATTCTTTGGGCGAAATATGTGGGTGGGTGAGAGAATCGGTAAAAGTAAATAAAGAAAAGGTAAAAAAAAACATTACGAAAATCGTAATCGCTATTTCTCTCTCAGAAAAATTGTAGAACTATAAGTGAGTCGTATTAAACTTATTAGTATAAGCAGAGCTAATACAATGTGTAACGTTCCCTTACACATCAACTAGTCTCACGGGTACGGCATGGCACATTTTGGCCAAATTTGACTAATGGGTTTTGAGACTATACATTTGTATTGTTTACTATTATAGTAGCATACGTGCTAGAAATATATTATGTACAATTTGGTTTCATGGCCGATAAAGGTACACAAAATGCGATTTTCGTCTTGAAACCCCCATAGATAGGTGCATAGAGGTGCAAGCAGATCTATACATATGCTTTATAGACTACTCAAAGGCGTTTGACAAGATACGATACAGGGATTTGTTTGACATTTTGACTCGGCTTAACACTGACGGAAAATACCTTTATGTCTTCAGAAATCTTTATTGGAAGCAGAACGCGCCCATCAAGGTTAACAATGATTGTAGCGGCTTCAGACACATCCGGAGATGAGTTAGACAGGGCTGTGTTTTCTCGCCTGACCTCTTTAATATTTACAGCGAAATGATTTTACGCAATTTTTTTAGCAAAGACGGTGTTAGTGTAGGCGGATGTAATATCAACAATTAAAGATATGGAATGACACTATCTTCATCGCAGCCTAAGAAGACGGGTACTGCCGTCCGCTTTTGTTGAGTTCCGAGTAACGTGCCCTTCCTGCTGTTACGATTCGAAGTTTTTAATAGTCGTGTAACTCATGTCTGAATGATAAATTGGAAATTCTAAAGTTTAAAGAGCCTACAACTTATTAAACTGTAGAAGTATAATAGCAAACGAGAGTATACGGATAATAAACTTTACTTTAGGATAACAATACATAAAATACAATAAAACAATAGAATAACATCTAAAATTACAAAACACAAAAATAAAACTGTACTAAGCACACACGTGTTAAAATAAGACCACGTATAAATTCGACACATTCACATTCGACATGTCACCTTAATACAAAACTAAACAAAAGTCAAATATCGAAAGGAAGAGTTAGCTTAAAATGGGTTCGTAAGCAGTTGTGCTATTCGTTATTTAAAACATACACACGTGAGAATAAATAACAATGAATATAATTAGTAAGCTAGTAATACTAAACACCACATGTATATATTAAACACACTCATTCACACAAATGCCATGCACTTTAGCCTACGGAGACGAAACACGGAAGCCTCTGTTCAGCTTTATTAATAAAATAATTTATAAATATATTTTTATAACTTACTATGTATATGTATTGTCTTTTCCTATAATGATTATTACAAGTTTAACATGAAACACATGTGTATATAGGTTAATTAACACATATTTTTAAATAATAACTATCCAAAGCTCTCGCTAGATTAAGCATTTAAATAAAGTTAACAACGAGCTGTTATTTAAAGCGAAATACGGTATTCTGGGACACGTGCAATGAGTTATGTATGCTGCGTGCTAGAGTGTCATCATATTCGCCATTTACACATTAATTAACTCTACCATTTGAAGACAATGCTTGGTGTGCATATCGCTACGCGCTCTGTGGAATATAACTTTCGTATTAAGGTTTGAAGCATTGGCCCGGCAGGGATTGGCTCCTCTAATGATAATAAATGCAGGTTTGGTATAGACCATATGTGTATATAGGTTATTTATAAAATATTATTTATAAATATATATATATATATATATATATATATATATATATATATATATATATATATATATACCTATGTAACATAACACCCGGAATGGCGACACTTCGTGGCCAATGTTTTCCACAAAATCATAATACGAAATCATACGAAAATCTCTCGGAAGCGCCGTCTTATAAAATCGATACAAAGTCACATTCTCAATGAAATTATTCGGCTCAAAACCAATCAAGTCTCTTAAACCACGCTTCTCCAAATACGAAACAATACGAAAGTTTATGAAAAGTCTTCAAACTTTTTAAACACATGTTTTGAAGACAGTGTAAACCTTTAAACTGCAAGTCCATTTAAACATAGTCCTTTTTAACATGGTACTTTTTAAACACCTCTCGCTAAGCACATTACTTTTTAAAACAACTTTTCTCGTTAAAAATGTTTACTTTAAAACATTGTTCTCTTTTTTACACATTTCATTAAGCACATTTCATATATATTAAGCACATTTCTCTTTTAAAAAATTTCCAGTTAAAACATTGCCACAGACTATCGTTTCAATTTTTCAAATTAACTTCAAATTAAACATTGTTCTCTTTAAACACAGTTTTTTTTAACATATCAAATTAAACATGGTGCACTTTTTCTTTCTGTTTTAAACTCTTTCTCATTTTAACAGATTAGGGCACAAAAATATACAACACTAAAAAGTTACCTCACTATTTCTTTCGTCGTCTGGTCGTAGTCGCTATTTTTGCCGGCGGTTTCGTTCTGTCTCTGGGCATGATTAGCATCAATCACGCCCAGAGACAGAACTTTGAGCTGTGGATAAACTTTATAGACAAACAGGAGACAACGTGGAGAGATTCAATTCTTTATTCTCGATTTCTTGGTTGTGGAAGGGCTTTAATCATTCGTTTCTGCCACGCTTCTCATTCATACCTCTTGTGGGGTGCGACGATGTACGGAGATATCTGCTGTATCTCTTCGAGATCACACCAATACGACAAGCGACTACATCTTCGACGTTAACGCTATCACTTTCAAAAGCGTTCACATCTTGGGAATCTTAATTCCCCTTTTCCATTTGAAGACACATACAGAGGTTGACCGTCCGACTCGCTTCCAAAGACCCAACTTTTTCAAAATCCTTCGTTTCTGATACAAACAAATGACGTAATAAACAGTTTCTCGGGTCGGCCAATCAGATACGACATTTACAATCGTACCACGTTTGACCTTTTCTAACCCGAGATTCCCTGTGTCGGCGTCAAATTTTTAACTTTGTTATGGTCTTACAAAAAATATGATTGACTCATAACGGTAACCCTCGGTGCATGTCAGCTCGACCCGCACTCATTTGTCTTTATTTGACCCCAGCCATAATTAACACTAGCGAACTCAACCGTATTTAAAATATCGAGCCCCATCCATGATATAACACAG
>OY744532.1:81056233-81058733 GCA_963556195.1 Sepiola atlantica | reverse complement strand
ATAACCCTTCGCTCAGGTGAATATTCTTTGATACGCCTAACCGGAAGTTATTTTGTTAATTTAAAGTTTTGTAACGTTGAACCAAGTCCGTACTTGAATATGCGACTACTTAGAAATACCAAATAGTGTAAGCCAGTATTTCACCAAGTATACACATAGTTGCCAGCATTGTCAGGAGAATAACCGGCGAGAAACAGGCATTCTATAATGGCAATTATCTAAATTATTTATCTCGCTTAACGTTATAAGCGCGGAGTACAGCAGCCGGATTAAACGCCTTCGGACTGAGAAATGATATCCATGAGTGCGTGGATAATAACACACTTCCGATTCGTTTCCACTTTGTAATAGCCGATTTCATAGTCTGCACGAATATCCATTTGGTCGACCACGTAGATGAACCTGCAATAATGAAACATTCAAATGTATTATTCGAACTCATATTCTAATCTTCGGTGTTATTCTCACAAGTTTTCAGCCGCTGTAATCTTTGACCTATGTTAGGTGCATCTTGTCGAAGTAGTGATTTTTTTATGTTGGATTTTGACATTAATATTGAATTTCGTACATTAACTTTTTTTTCATTCAGATAGACCCGTGGCACAACGGATAACAATGCTCAGTAATAATCAGTGATGGTTTTCTGGGAGTTGAATGTTCAATGCTAATGACAGATGAAACTTACTAAGAATATATGATTAATAAGACTTAAGACTTGTATGTAAGTATGGATGACGATATCACACAATCTATCCCGGTTGCAGAAAATATCAAAGATAAAATTGTACGCAAAATAATCCAAATAATAGAATTCATCAATCATCTGCAAAAAAACATTCCAAACATTTATTTCACTGATCTAATAAAATGTACTTACTGTTCCGTGTTGATTATAAATGGAGCGTATTGATTTACTCCTCTCCTAGAGTTAGGCACAAGGCCAGTTTTTATCTTACTCCCACAAGTAAGATGTGACCCAAGGTCGGTTCGGGAAAGTGGGGTTTAAAATTGCCTGGGCAGCTCCGTCGGCATTCCCCGGTAGGGGCGCCTCAGGCAGTAAGCAATAAACTTACTCCTCCCCAAAGACGGGGAGGCGAAGCCTGGGAGGGTGGAGCTCCTAGAACTGCACAGGACAAACCCATAGACAGGGGTAAATCAAGGCCCGAAGGCCAAGACAATACCAGTCTATGGGGTGCAGTATCCATCGGAACAGATACTACACTTTGATCTTAGCCAAAAGGCCAAATGGAGTGTATATTTTCATATTTATTACGTTTCAGTTTATTGTTACCGATTACATAATTTAGTATATAATAATATTTACATTTATTTTTCATCATATCGTTTGCCAAGATATTGCATAATTGTACTGTCTTCTTAACATCAAATTGCTGTTTTCTGGTTCAGAATATATCCATAACACTTATCGTTGGCTAATGTTTATCTTTAAAGTAGTATCTTTAGCGCCTTACATCAAGTGGTGTCATGCCTTGTCTTGGGCAATTTCAATTGTAAAAAAATACTTATATCGTTTCTATTTTGAAATGTTCCTTAAATAAACCTCCTCCGGTACACGTTAATCGGGCTTCACGTGCACCGTTTGTAAAGTCTAGCATTAAAAAAATACTATATATGACGGCGATGATGTAGAAACGCCGGAGGACAGACCAGGTTTCATTTCCGAATACAATTAACAATTAATACAAGTAGAGATTAGCGAGTTTAGAACAAGGTGTACGAGAGCGGTTGTTGTGACTCGGCTCTGATTAGAAAATGAACGATGGCATTTGCCTGAGCGCGCGAAGCAAATCTTCTCTGCGGGCGGGACATCACATCCTAAATAACGAACGTTCTTTTCTTACTCTCAATGCCGCGTTAACCGTAATATGAGAATAATTGCTTTACACATCATCGCTTCTGCTTAGCTTCTTTTTTTTATTAAACCACCTCTTTTGGGAGTTATTACTCAATCATTCCGTAGGAGACATTAGAATGCAATGAACCAACTGATGAGTTGGGAGTGTTTTGCGTCATTTTCAATAGCAGTAATTACAGGGGAATGTTCCACGTCAAATATTTGAACTGTTGCATTTAAATACAGTGTATTGTCGTGAATCTTAGGAATCGACATTATATCGAACGACAATATAGAATAGAATTTTGATACACTCTGATTTAAAATTGTACACGTACCAGAGTGTTAATAGGTTGCGTTCAGTGTTTCCATTTTATTCTTGTATTAGATACGTTTTCTTATTTGCGGGAGAATTTAAGATCGACCATATATTATTTAAAATGAATCCGATAATCAAATTAGTAAATCTTGCCTCTGCTTTAGGAGCAAGGTTAAGTATCTGTTTTGATACTACATTTCATCTTTTCTGTCCTTGGATAGAAAATAGATATCCTCCTCAGCTGAAACAATTTAAATTTTGTGCCAATCCTAAATAGCACATTTTAAAAAGACGGGGTTTCTCCTCATTAAAATACGATATCGTTT
>OY744532.1:81013733-81046233 GCA_963556195.1 Sepiola atlantica | reverse complement strand
TACACTAAATGATTTAATGATGGCAGAACTTTACATTAAGAGAAACAAATTGTAAGCCAATGCGACAAATAAAAGAATGTTTCGCAACGCTGACGAATCGGAGTGAGATTTATAATTAATTATGGCGGGAAAATTTAACTATGTTTATTAGGTATTATAAGCATTTAAGTATATTAGTGCTAGTGTTAAAATGAATCTTGTTAATAGCAGTTTTTTTAGTTTTAATGAGTAGAGCTTCTAGTATGTGGAGTTTTAATTTTAGCCATAATTAATTATAAATCTCACTCCAGGTCTTTACCTGTTTGTCATTATTCCACTGACGATGGACCCAGACGGGTCAGAAAGTACTCTGGACCAACATGTACACTATGGCAGTTTCATCAGCCAATTTCCTCCCGAGATTAAGATTTTAATCCGGAAAATTGAAGGGATCAACACTAAAATAGCCAGACAAAAATTGTCGGTTATTTTTAATAATACATGTCTTAAAGAAAAAATGCTGCCTCGATACACACACATATATATATATATATATATATATATATATATATATATATATATATATATTAGGGTGTGTGTGTGTGTGTGTGTATGTGTAAAAACGAGATCTAAAACAATAACAAAAAAATACATAAACAATATGTGTGTAAATATATACAGAAAGTCAAAATTTAAATACATTGTACACGAGTAACTACATATACGAAATAAATACATATTAGATGTACTTGTCTAGAATAAGTGTGCCACTTGTCTGTAAGGTTTGCAAGTAAAACATCCTTTATATATACAACACATTTGTTTTTGTACAACAGGTAGTTATTTCGATTCATGATACGTACGAATATATGTACGTTTTTCCGGTGTTCAATAATAGTGCAGGAATGTTACGTGTCTGGATTACGAGTTTGTAAACTATCATACATCACATCAAACGCTTTCTAAATTAGGTAATTTCGCGTAGCTGATGGTTTCTTAATGAATGGCAATCACACATGTCAGGTTCTGTTTCTATATAAGAATGCAGTTGATGAGAAATGATGCGGCAAAGTTGATAAATAAAAAGAACCTTGAAATAAAAAGGTTTGGAAGCATAGAATTCAGGCGCTAGAGATGTGTGATACGTATTATAGTAATGTTGTCTCATGGGCCAAAGTAGTAAAACCTAAAATTATCGCCATTTTCGGATTAACTATATAACAATCTCACATGCAACCTTATTCTAGTATTTATCTTTTATGCATAATTCTCACAACTAGGGAGGTGTAAATGTTTATGTTTCAGCTGTCGTACTTGTACCATTATGTTAGTAACTTTAAACTGGTCGCTTTAACGCATTTTCTCATAGTCCTCTCTCATTTGAAAGAGTTACTGTGTTGTTTGTGAGGCTTCTGTTCACCGGATTTTCGGCTGGTGGTGAGTTTTCATTCTAGTCGGCATAGATTAGGTTTTGGTGGTGTCAGGTGTTACTATCATGTCTGTGATTTACATGAAATAGTCTTTTGTTTATCATGTTGTTTCTTGAGAGAGTACTATAACCATCTCATAGGTGTACGTGTTCGAATCAACTATTAACAGATCTTTGTAAAACACAATCCAAAGAGATTTGCACATGAACCAGTTACATAACACAATACACGTTTTACTCATGAATAAGAATCGTGTATGATTTAAAGTCAAACACTATACCTTTTGTTATAGATGGTTAATAAAAGAGACGCATCATGTAACAGAATACCTACGTCATTTTTGAACATCTACATGAAATAGTTTATGTAGAATGCAGAATAATTTACTTAGGTTCAATTGAATTTTAATCAAATAATTTCGACCTAGATTTTTTTTTTCATTTGAGTCAAATTAATTCCATCAGAATATCAGTTTCACATTTACTTTTATCACATTCTATGGCACAATGTGTGACCTTTTGGGGAGCTTAGTGCTCCCCGTTATATTCGTTATCCTTATGTCAGACTTATTTGAAAAACAATAATTATCTGCATGTTTAGATCACTGAGTGCACCTGTGCCTCAGTCGTATTTTAGAAAACTGAAGGTCGGTGTCAAAGCCAGCCAGTCCTAGAAGCAGACGACAGTGACTATCGTCTACCAATGAGTGCTCACTAGCCATAACAAGACGAGACAGTGCACATACGTGCACATGTTGTCACACATCGTTCCGTCGTCGACAAAAGTCGGGCAAACCATGTTGCCAGAATTCTATATGCGATTTTCGAATATATATTATTACTTTATATAATTATCCGTCACCTTTCTCCCTTGTTTGTTTATTCGTCAACTTGATTTTCTAAATTCCAATTTGCCTCCGAATCTGCACACTTAAAATATACTGACTATTTTCCTTTATCAAACATTGCCACTTAATTTGTGAGTGTAACATTTATAGAGGACAGACGAAAATCTATTCCCACCAACAAGTCTTGATTTAAATCTGCCTGAAACTATATAGTAAATTCTGTAGATGTCGTCATCGGAAATTGATAAATATTATAATAGAAAATACATTTTATTATGCGAAACTAGCAGTTGCAAAGTTAATTTCGCATAAATCTTATATTTTCCTACTTTTCTTTTCTTGTTTCTTTTTCGGGCTGTCTTGTTCCTTGCTTCTTCTATTGCTTTCGTCTTTTCAAGTTCTTGTCTTCGTCCCTCTGACACATCTAGAAGCAAGTTTCACTGCGTTATTGCTTTAACTGTATATTTAATATTGACCGCTAATATTAGCATTGCCAGTGCTGGTTTTATTTTATTATATTGGCTTATTATTTTCAAGAGAAAAGAATACATATGTATGTTAGCTATACTGTACGTATAGCATTCCGATTTTCATGAATACTTTCTTAGATGAAAATAAAGTTTTGAGTACAATATGACACTAAGTATTTTAATAGGCACTGATATGCACACTGATATGCTTGTGACTTACACTCCCTTTGTGGGAAATGAAGAAAAATATATGTAAATGTATCGAGTGCAAATTGTATAGATTAAAGACCAAAGAGATAACAAAGAATGAATTCAACTTTATATTTACTTCTTTCAATGTGTGACCCACTCTTTATTTTTTTTGTCATGTTTATATTAACTTATTTGATTGTTGCGGTTGGCGAAAACGTCGTATAATAAATCCAAGGAGAGCGCCTGCTTGAATAACAACTGTTGCACGAACAGTGACACAGATAATATTTTCGAAAGCCATTTTAGTAATAGTGAATGTGAGTATTAACCGTTAGAGACTGAAGAATACAGACATATCAGAGTCGTCTCCACTTTATAGTTTACGTATGTGCAGTTAGAGTTACACATGTGTATAAAATAAGACTAAATTGCATTTGTATACTTTTGGTTATTTGGATTGCATCTCTTATCTTGTGTTTTATCGTCAAAACGTTTCGGCCGATGTAACCTCTGGCGTTTTTTTCAGATGTGTCTCCTCGAACTCGGAAATATTTCTGTCGGGGAGAAGTCTTCAGAATTCGCAATTCGTCGTGTCGCCTACACCGAGGATTGAACCTTAAACCCTCAGATTGGTATTAGTTAGAACTGAATCTTACATTACTATATCCACTGCGCCACGGGCATTTATAAGTTCGAAGAGATACACCCGAAGAGAGCCGGAGGTGTCCGGGCAAAAACGTTGTGATGATACTACTCAAGATGAGAAATGTAGTCCGAATAACCAACATTGTACAACTTATTAATCCTCATATAAAAACTTTGCATTTGTTATGTAAAGAACTAAAAGTGTTTTAAAATGTGTATTTATCAGTAACTTACTATATGCAATTATTAATTTAGAAAATGTTATAATTAGCGTATCAAACGATGGATTTCTATACGAATTATAACAGAGAATTACACAAGATTCACTAAAATATATATTTGAACCTATTTTAATGAATCATATTATAAGAGTTTAACTTTTACAGCTTATTAGTTTATTTATATGTAAGGGAAAAATCCTGTTAATTCTCTTGAAATCAACTATCACTATTATTGTGTAGAATAGAAGTAGGCACTTAAATGAGAGGTATATCTATATAATACATTGACACTGATTGATGGATTCTGCCCACTCACGAATACATTATTATTCAACGTATATTTAGAAAGTGTATTAAACGAACACGAAACTATAAATGTTTTATGAAGAAGATGATACGCACACATGCTCTATTTCTACACGTAAAACGATTGCCCATACGAATAAAACATACACACATAAATAAACACGCAGTAAAATTTTGAATTTTATTAAAACAAACTAACCCTGTCCCCATGATATTGTAAAGTAGTTACATTTCATATTTACCTTTTGATATACGTTGTTAATTTTCCAAAACAAACCTGTTAGCTTTTTACCGAATGTCAGAAATCGAACAAATTAAGTTGCGTTTATGAAATTATTTAAGTGGAAGTCATTAAGAAATGTCAAATTAAAAACGTAGCTGTCAAAATGAGTAATAGTCGTGTCTTATATTAAGTAAAAGGTTTTAGCTTGTTTATGGCTCGCGTTTTAAGCAAACAAACAGATATGTCTAAAAGTCGGCATACCCACTTTTAATTAAATTATGACTTTCGATATTGGTAATAAAAAAGATAATTCATCATTACTCTTATTTTAACTGGTAAGGAAAATACAGTAAGCATTGAACTCACATGTTCTAATTGGTACTTACTCATAGACACCCTCTGACTCTAGATTTTTGGTTGGTAATAAAAGGAAAATACATAATACCTTACATTGGGTCGTCTAATACAACGTATACAATAATAACTACTCTACTTTTAGATTGGTTATACAATTATCATTATCACTATATTTAATTAAATGCCCATTTTACATCCCAAAATGTATTCGACGGCGTTTAAAAATCAATTTTCAAACTAATCTATTACTGGTCAAGTATATACTTATCCTTCTTTCTAACAAGTCGGCCCGTATCACTAGCTGTCAAGTGTTCATAGGCCCTCCTCTGGGAGCTAAACCTTTTAACAAATTGGTTTACATCCACTAACCTAGAAACTCACATCTATTTTTCAAACGTGACCATAATATCGAAACCCGGTGTTCTGCATGAGTCTGCATACACCGCACATAACAGATTTGAGCCCGGCGTTAAGACGACTCGCGTTACCCACCCTTCATTAAAATCTCAAATCATTTCTCACACTGAAACACATGTCTTGATGCCTCACTTGTGAGGACCCTACTTAATACATTATCAAACTGCGTACACATCCCTAAAAACTACTCTCCTCGTTGGGAAAAAAAACAATGTGCTTATTAGCAATGAAAATAATTCCCTGAAATTATTCGATCAATCACCAACTCTTGCTATCACACTTGCACTTGCACCCACTATCTGTTCCAATGACATAAACGATGTAACATTTTTCTGACCAAAGTTAATAACTTCGCCATCTACATGTACTTTCTCCACGTCTGAGTTTTAATTCGTCTCCGTTGTTTCTTTTTATTACTAGCATAAACTACCTACCTGTAATTTCACTGCCCTTCTTGTGAAACAAATACCAGCATATATCACAGAAAGTTCACTTGCCCTGTGTGCTTTTCAAGAAAATGAAAATATAAACTTTTTTTTCCGAAACTACAAGTACTTATGAAAACGTAAGTATTAGTGACATTCACTTTCCGTATAATTCCTCCAAGATCTCTACCCTTACAAGTAAATAGTCCATTGTTTCACATGTAAACACTAAATTATAACATACAAATCACTTATGACAGGCAATACACAACTCCTTTAACAAGGCTTCTAAAATATAAATCAAAAGCAGCTGACCCACAACAGCGACCCGATGTACTCGAACTTTAACATTAAAACTTTCAAAATAATACTATAATTACGATTATCATGTCTCTATTAGCCAGAAAATACAATATGTATTAAACGAACTTCTTTATCATTTATTGCTATACAATAATTGCCCTGATTCTGATTTAGGATAAAAGTATTAGAACATTCCAAATCAAATTTAAAAAATAATTAAAATATTATTTGTTCTAAATATAATTTTATATATAATTATGCTCAGAACAAATATTGTTTTAATTATTAAACACAACACGGGAGAACATAGCATGCAAGAATATACTCAATAATATCGGTTAATGTGCAAGGGTGTATTTACAATAAAACATAGGTGTCCTGCAGCCTTTTCTCCCCAAAATATAAATAGAACGTGACAATAAACAGCCTATTTTATGTCTTACATCTTTATTTTATATTAAGTAAAAATTAAAGCAATACTTTTTTCAACTTATGTGTACATTTATTCTCAATGGTTGCTTCCCTCGTTTGTATAAACATAAAATAAATTTAATATTTCACATTACTTAACCGTACGCGTATAAGCCATTTATTTACAATTTTCGGTTAGTTAGTTTCGTTGTTTTCTCCACACAAATATATACATAAATAGTTTCACATGTAAACACCCATTATCATTATATATATATATATATATATATATATATATATATATATATAGAGAGAGAGAGAGAGAGAGAGAGAGAGAGATTAGATATATATGTATATCTCTGAGAATGTAAAATTAGTTATAACACAATGTAACACATGTCTTGTTTATTTGTATTATTTAATGTTTGTATGTGTATTTTTTGCTACATAATTCAAAAATCACATTCGTGTTGGCATAACATCGATATTTTTTTATAGTTTTTCTTAATTTGATATTTTTGCGTTTTATACACAGCCTTTCTCTACGGCAGTATGTTGTATCGATAATTACAAAGCATTTATTACTTTTTTCATATATTGAATGGTATTTGGTAAATACAATGTAAGTTAGAACAAAAAATACAGCTTTGCAATGTAAATGCTTTGATAACTCTTTTCTTAAACTTAGAAGTGATTTGACGATCGAGATTTTCTAAAGTGCACACTTTCATCTTTTCTGACAAGAAACCATATATAATCTTAGTATCCCATCGTCCTTAATATTTTCTTTCCATTGTTGCGAGGTCATGATGAAATATCTAACCATGTTCTTCACTGACACCACCCAAGTGGTCGGGGAAGAAATCTAGATGGGAATGCAAAAAATGAACCTTTAAGGACACACGACAACCCAGTTTCCTTAAGTTCTCAATAAGCTTTGATACCAGTTGTTTGTAATTAAGATCGTTGTGATTTCCTTAAAATCCACGAACTACATCACGAAATGCGCACCAAGCTTCTTTTTCAACTTTTGTCATCGCTCTTCCCAGTTTCTCCGACTTCAACATTGCATTAACTTGGGGTTCAACAAATATACCACCTTTGATCTTAGCCTCGGATAGCGTTGGAAACATTAGAAAAGCTTCTCCTCCAAAATCTAAGGCCTTCACACACTGTTTTCCAATCCTAATTTAATATGAAGTGGAGGTAATAAGACTTTGTTGGAATCTACTAGCGGCTGTCTTAACACATGTTTCGATCCTGGTTAGAATTCTACTCGTGGGGGCTCATGAACTTTCTTGTAATCTCATCATCAGCTCTGCTGCCCCATAAGCAAAAGAAACATGAGTACTCTGTGTATCCCAATTGCAAGCAAAGCAAGAAGGCAAGCATCTGGAAATCACTACAAACATCCTACTTGAATTCAGAATAATTAATTTTGTCAAGAAGTTGTTTGACATTATCATAGTTTTCTTTTTTCTGTACGGAGTGTGCAAGAAGCAAAGATGGGTACTTATTCCAATTGTGGAGCAATACTGCTTTGAGACTTTTTCTTAAGCTATCTATGAACAATCGACAATCTGCAGGACGATGCGTGAGTCCAAGAGCAGTAAACAAACCACTAACATCATTACACTAACACAGATAATCACTAATGTCATAGTAAATTTCATATCCTTCATGTCGTTTTCGGTGCAAAGATTTTCTGCGGTCTTCCCCTACTTGATTCGATTTCTTCAGCCTTGATACAAGAAGTTCAGCTCTTTACTTAGTGATACCTAAATCCCTGATTAAATTATCTATCTCACTCTGATTGATAAAGTGAGGATCCGAAGTCGTTCTCTGTACAGAAGCTTTCTCCATGTCTTGGCTGCTGCAACTTGCTGACCCTCAAGATGAAATATCCATTGCAGCTTCCGTTTGTAAAGAAGAATAACTACATATAACAACTAAAACAAAGACTTGAATAACATTAGTATTCCATAAATCTGTAGTAAAATGAATGCATTCTAACTACTTAATATTCATACAAAGGTCACAGTATCGTGATAGTTCTTCGGCCCTCTCGATACTCTGGCAATGGCAAAAAGCATTGACCTTCCTGTACCTCTTAGCAATCCTTCCAGAGTAGATCGACAGCTTCCATATATCACACGAGGGACCAATCATTACTCCTGGTCACCCATGGGAATTCTGAAATAGAGTCTGTATGCTATCAACAAGTTGTCCCCTTTCACGATCTTATGTAATACCCGTTTTTCCAATATAATAACCACACACATAGAAACATGTATCTGGAGAATTTTTACATCCTATAGTAGCCATCTTAATAAAAACATAACTTAGTAAGTGATCTGAAAGAGAAAATTAGATACACATTTAGTCGCGGAACATATAGCATTTTCCTATATGACATTGAAATGCGATGTATTTCAACAACAGTCGATGATACAGAAAAAATAATACCATTTTTGGAATCAGCAGAGAAAATTGATTTAAAAAAACAGAGAAAATACAATAAACAAAACTTTTGTAAAAAAGTGTTACGTTGTGTAATTTATTCTATCCATATTTGTTACAATACGATTCTTAGTTTTTATAATTTTATTTTTGTACAAAAAAGTATGATGTTTTAATTGGATTTAAGCATTCAATGACGTATATAAACTCACACCTATGGACGGTTATGCTATTTTGTCCAAACTGGTATACAACATAGTCTAACATACCAATCATCCAATGTGAAATGTTGTCGGTTATAATAAAAGACGCAAAATGACTGGTTCAGTAAAATATCTATTGTTGCGTTTAACCTTAACTTCTGAACATCCTTGCCAATTGATCTGTTTCTGATATTTTTGTGTGGGATTTAATCAATGTTTGATTTAGAATACACTAATTGTACAAAAATACACTATCAAAATAAAACTATTACTGGGGTGAAAATAAACAATGTTTATAAACTTCTACTCTTTTGAAATATTTTTGTACATTTTACGTCAAATTACTAAAACAGACACACGCTAATAATCCAATTCGGCGCCCTGATAAATAAAAGCAATGCACATTAATTATATAATGATTTCATATCAGTTAAGTCCTTATTTGCTAGAAAAATTCGTGGCTCCTTTCAAATACTTGGTTACCTGTCTAACGGTATTTGTAAGGATGTACATTTATGCACTGTTATATTTTGTTATGCAAACGGAAACATAGTATTGAAATATATGTGTACGTGCATTTTGCGATGCTCGATACATGCATAGAAAAAGTGAAATACGTATTAACACTTAATCAATACTAATTGTTCAAAAATAGTATAATTACTAAAAGCGTGTGAGATATTGTATAGTTTCTTGGAGAAGAACGGAAAATTATCATTATAAAATAATTTGATCCAGCGTTATAGCGATTCCAAGATCCGATGCTATTGATTCTTGGTCTTTCGTTTATAGGGAGTAATCTTTTTCCTGTGCATGTCAATAGCATCGGTATGCGTTGATGTACAACTATCTGACTTTAAGGAATTTTAATAAATTATTGCACCGGTGATTATGTCGGTCCGTGTTATTTTATTGTATTATATATATATATATATATATATATATATATATATATATATATATATATATATATATATATATATGTTACACCGGCCGTTCTTACACAGGAGAAACTGCACCGGTTGTCACTATAAAGAGTGCGAGTCACCAGAGACACAGAGAAGACAAAGCACAGACTTGTAACTGTCTAGCCAAGTGCTAGTCACTTTCTTACTTTGTTAATACACTTGTTAAACCAACTCTCGACTTGACTTCCTTTATTTATTATTTACTGTTGGACAACTTCACAACAATATGTATATATATATATATATATATATATATATATATATATATATATATAGATATATATATATATATGTATATATATATTTGTATATATATATATATGTATATATATACATGTATATATATATATATATATATTATATCTGAGTCTATCTGTCTAGTTATAACTTGGCCACTACTCTGTTAGCAATACAGTTATTTCTGTTGTGTTTAAATGTGATGAAATTCATCATTTCTAGTAGGAAACACATTTTCATTTCAGACTACGTTCATTAAAATGTTAGAAGCGTGCTCTGGAATTAAATTACTCTAGATGGTTACCTTAGGTATTTCAATAGAACCTAATGTCATTATTATGACAGAAAAGTTACTTTGTCGACTGATAATTCATTATTTTATAACTAAACGTTTATTACCGCGTGAAGCTGAAGTTATTGAGCACAACTCTTGTATACATGAACGCAATTGAAAATATAAACAATTGACTTATTTCACATTTAATAATAGTAGTACACGTTCGATTATCATCAATTATAAAATATATCTATCCATGGTTTTTTGCTACGTAAGTAATGTAAGATGTGGAGAAATGCAGTAAGAGATTACGCAACGCTTTATCAGTCTGTAATCGATATTGCAAAGCAACATCTTTCATTTGTTTTTAATTCTTTTACTAGACAGATTAAGGCTATTGCTTTTATGAAGATGATTCGTTTTAATTTTGTGAGATGAATATCGAACGTGTCGCTCTTTGAAACCAGATTTCTTAGCAATCTTAATGTTTCCGTTATGAATTTTCAAGATGGCCGCGCTATTTTCACTGGGTCAAAAATAAATGATTAAACCAAATATCTCCAAAGCCTGGGGGTTATAATTATTACGCTTGCATGCATGCGTCTAGCCACGTATTTTTTTTTACCCACAGTCACAACTCATTCTGTAAATTGATTTTCAGGACCCATAGTTTTTCTACAAATAAATGACCTAGCGAATTATTCTACAATTCCCTGTAATAGACTGAAACAATCTCGAAAATGCAATTACTCCCGTAATCTAGACACCTTTTCTGTGGCAAATCATCGATGAGTACATGCATATTTATACATACGCAGGAAAGAATTTACAAAGAGGCAAGGGTTGCGCTTACTTTAACTCTATGTTAATGCAGCATTATTTGAGGCAAGCTGATTGAAGAAATCCATGAAGATCATAAAAATGCTGAGCTAATGATAGACAAAATGAATATTTATTCAATCATGACTTTCTTTTACACTAGTTTTTCTACCACTGCTTGAACGTCTAGCCTAAACTGTTTTTTTTTGTTAATAGACAGGCGATGGATGACGTAATAATATTAATCTAAATGTGTTGACTTACTTATATATTAACATTTAACTTTAGACTATTCAATTCGGGGGTAACGACGGTTGTAAGCGTCAACTATTTCTCAGAATCTTATATGATGTGCAGTTTTGTTCAGATTGTGAAAACAGCTCTAAAACGTTTTATTACATTAGCTGCGTAGGAAAGTAAATAAACTGTTTAATTTTCGTGTAATAAAAACACACTTAAATAACCAGGAACTGTGTTTCTGATAACCCCTATTTCTCAGTATCTAGCATGTGAAAAATTGTATGTATTTTCAACGATAGGATAGCATAGTTTACAAGGAAAAAGGGGAACAAACAAATATACAACAAATAACTGTTACCGAATGCAACAGAATTAATTTTCTATCGATCTGCATAATTGTAGTATTTTCAAACTGTTTCTAAGTTTCGTTCTTTAAAAAAGTGTGTTCATACTTTAACTTAAACGATTTCGTAAATCTAACGAGGCCGTCCATTTTCTGGATGTGGTCGCTAATGAAACGCTTATAATATATTTTTGAAAATAGGGTAAACATATCACTAACTCTTACTCTATGGAGTGTCTCTATACTATTATAGAAAGCTATTTGTATAGTTTAAGCTTGAAATGAGCAACGACCTCAAATAGAAAAAATGCACGCACGAAATAAGTGAAATTAAAGTACCTAAAAACCTTTCGAAACAACAAAAGGTATAAATAAATAAAAAGTCTTTTAAATATGCAAAATGATAAAATAAATATCTATTTCTATCGTTTGGTTTTTAGTAATTCGTTGTATATTATCATTTCCACATTAACTATGGTGTGTTAACTATACTAGACTTTTGCTGTATTTGATTGTGTGTGTAACACATTTTATTTAGTTATAATAAGTAATCATAATTGAGTATATGTTTATAACACGTTTACTCATCAAACGAGACGGTTTTAATTAATTTTATTAAAATGTAAACTAATTAGATTGTTTTAACGATATAACATTTTTCGAAACTGTGGACAGCTACATGAGCTAGTTCACTTTTACTAATATACTTAGTGGTTCATAAATAACGAATTTGATCCGACATGAATACATCTATTTCCCGTGGCCGGTGATGCAAATTTGAGATTCGTACAATTTTATCTGTGAATAAATCCGACGATTGTCTACACTCACGGGACGTTTATAGAAAAATATTGACAAGAATAACAGATCGGACAACTCGTCGAACAACGATGTGATTTAATTACAAAAGAACGTCGAAATATTCGTTTGCTACGTTCATGTTATGGTAATTTTTCTGTTCGTTTATTGCCGACGGAATTTTTCAATTGGACAGATTCAACCACGACTAAAATTGGTATAATGGTTGCCAAAAGATGCAAAGATGTGAACGTTGGACGATATTTTCTTAAGTCGTTTTATTGTGAAACTATAATGGAATTATCAGCGCGCCATAATTTTGGGAGGCTCCAGTTGAGTCCCGATATAAACACATATAATATACGTTTATCTCAAACGGTTTCATATTTGTTTTGTTAGATGTATGTTTCGCACCATTATCATCATAATAGCTCTTGTTATGTTCACAATATGTTGGTAGTTTACGATTCCGACATTGTTCAGCTATCCTATCTAGTAGTTAAGATTTCGAGAATTTCTTACTAGATTCATTTTTAATATACTGGGGTAGAGATCTCTCATACCAATTTCCATTTCAAGCATTAATTTCAGATGTATTGTACCAATCGAGTGTATGCACATTCTTTTAACTATGGATCGCAACAAGCAAAGTAGGTGTGGCTGTTGTTTATATAAAGAGAGTACAATTCACTATATTCAAAACATAAATGAGAATTTTAAATATTCACATCTAGTTCGCGTGATACATATTCTAACACATCCTTTATATCTACAAACATTTTCGATATTACAGAATTGACCAAACAAACATATTAAAAGTTAAATAATGTTCTGGCGTAAGAAACTTTTGTTAATAACCACTCTATCACTCAAGACAATATTGCAGTATTGGCACATATTATAGGCATGTAATAACATTTATATTTGTGGTGCCAAATGTATATAAATATGTATATATATATATATATATATATATATAGAGAGAGAGAGAGAGATAGATATATGTATATATATATAGAATTAATACGCATTCATAAATCATTCTTATTTATTAATTCTAATTGTTTTGAACACACACACACACACACACACACACACACACATATATATATATATATATATATATATATATATATATATATATATATATATATATATATATACCGTCTGATGAACAGAGTTTATATTTGAAAATCCATTGATTAAGTATATTAAGCTGTATGCTTTGAACTTTCGATGTTTTAATAAATATTGTATCTTTACAATTTGTATTCCTATCTTTAATCTCTCGAATTGATTGCTCCATCCAATATGTTGAGCTTCATATCATCACGATAGATTATAATTAAACAATAATTCAACAGAGAACGACAATTACTGCGAGTATGGCGGGGAAAGAGAGATAGAGAGAAAGAGACAGCCAAAAAAAGAGAGAGGGAGATAATTAATTCTACTGATACATTGTGTACTTAATCCCTGTTGAAGAAAGTTCTACCATATAAATTAATGGTTTATACTAAAAAAAATATTACGAAGGCACAATCTTAGTAGTCTACTTCAGATACGGTTCAGTTTGAAATTCAAGGAATGATAACGACATTGATTAAATGGTAAATGAAATAATACCGAGAGTAAAACGCTCAAAACCTTGTGAAAGAATTAACACAACGGTTTATGACAACCATTCAAAAAATAGAAAATTGAAAAACAAAATGGCGGATTTAGAGTCTAACATGTCCGCGTATATTTCTATTCCTTCATGCATCATTGGTATCGTATATTTCAATTGAAGCATGAATTAATCGGATTTAGATTGTTAACAGCAATTACCATTTATTCTACTTTATTGCACTTGCGAGTTATATCACAATCTCTCAGTAGAACTTACGCTAAATGCATCATTATGAACAGTTTTATACACTTCACAATGTGTCTAGTTCGAAACAACGATAACAATATGTAAGAATATACATAGATATATGGTCGACGGAAAATCAGAAGGATACACATGTGGGATAACATTAAAAAAATATGTTTAACTTACTGTTTCATACATTGTTCGGACGATTTCAAACGAAAAGTATCTTTTAAAAAAATTGTGTTTTTTTTTTCGTTGGGATTTTCTTTACATATGTTTCGGAGGTCACTTTTTTTCTTAACACCTTCAATAAAGAGTGAGCAGTTTTGTTTGACAATTGTCGGTGAAAGCAATTAAATTTTTTTCGGATCTAGCCGCGAGGAAAAATTGTGGGGTTATGTGTTGCCGTTAACTTTCTTGTGAGTCCGTTTTCAGTTTAGATGAACCGAAAAGGAAAGAAAATTAAAAAAGAAGGAAAACGAATGGTCTCTATTTAAGTAACATTAGCTGGTATTGGTGTGTCGTTGCGATAGGCTGAGTTTATTTTGTGATTAGTAGTTTCTATTTGTGTTGTGCGTATCTCTATATTTCTAAGAGGCGTTTATGGGTATGGCGATGTTAACAGTCTTAATAGGAGATCCAAACTCTAATATCTGAGTTTGTAATCCTAGTGCGTGTATTTGCCTTGTGTATCCGAGTAACTTTGTGTGTTTCTATGGTGTTATAATAATATGCATTTTTTGTTATCTTCTGTGTTATAAGGTAAATTGGTGTGTTATTCTTCCGGTGAGATGTTGTTGTGATCCCTGATTGTTTTTGTAGTTGTCAATCTTCGGAGGATAGTGTGTGCCTGTCTAACCGACGTAACTACCTACACTGCAACATGTGTATTATCTAAAGTAGATTATGGTTGTTTTAAAATACGTAAGACGTGTTGCTTCTAGTCCGATATGTGAGTTTTTAGAGTTATGTCGGGATCTGTAGCTATATATTTGCAGATCTGACCGCGGCGTTTCCTTCATAGTACATGTGTGTTAAATTATGGGTAGATTTTCTTGATTGCAACATTCTTGTAAACGTGTCATTATAAACGCATAACTTATAGCGAAACAAGTGTCGCAATTTTAGTACATATAAAATATATTTTGCATTTAAGTGTGATACACAACACAGAATGTTTTTCAAACTTTGAGGTGACACACTGAACAAACAACGGTCGCTTCAACAATTATGAAAAGTGTTTCTATGTTTCTGATGACACCCTTCCTGGGAGTACAACGTAAATACAACTCATAGGCGTAACATTCAAAAGACACATGGATTAGAACATTAACATATAAGATACTGCAAAGAAGGTTGGCCCCTCTACCGAACTCGAAAACACCTCACATCTGTTAGTACCCTATATATCTATGAATGGCATCATTCGCAAATGCATGGAGTACGTTTGCAACATCTGGGATTGCAACCCGACCAGTAGCCTCTACCTTGTAGACAGGATGTGAGAAAAAGTGTATAATCCTAAGACGTCCTGCCCTGTCTACTAAATTTCAGTCTCTGTCCCTTCGCCGGAAATGTTCATCTTTGTAATTGTTTTACAAGTAATTGCACGTACTATGCTCCAATAATCTTATGTCAACGTAAATGTATACGAAAACCCCCAAATAACAGCAATACCCACTCTTAACTGAAAACTACCCCTGATACCGGAACACTTTCTATTCTAATAGCTTCTTACAGCGAAATATGTCCTCGCTTTCTGTGCCCCCTGTGCGGCAGAAATTAGAATATTATGTGAGTAAACATCTTGCTTCACAAGTTCCTACAACTTAGGATGCCCACTATTAATGTGGCCCCAAATTAGAGTAACCCTTTCGTCTCAGTGGCTATATGCATTGTTCATGTAAATAAAACCAGACAAGAACGACCCATGCACAGATGATGTGGACCAATCATCAATCATATTTAGAGGTTGATGTGTTATTGTATAAAATGTATATATTTGTGAATCGATTTGATTTGAACGGAGTTTGCCGATTTCTTAGAAAGCGTTCTAGTAAATCATTCCAAGTGATTATTTTATACACAGTGTGCAGCAAGTTTAAAATATGCAGAAATATGTATATGGATTAAATTAAATTTGAATTTATCAGTGGAAAATGTCGCCCGGACGTATAATTTTTCCAAGTTTCTCTCTGGCAATGAAATTTCAAAATGAACATAAATTTTACTCTCTAATTAAAGCAACCGCCTGAACAATTTATGTATTGTTGTCGTAAATTAATTAATCGTGTGTATATTCATTTATATGCATGTATGCAAGTGAGTGTATTTGCGTTTGCAAATTTTAATTTAAAAGGGTGTGAATCTATATGACAACTACTGTATATATGTGTGTGTGTTTGTTATTATTGATTTCTTTGTTTTAATATGTATTAATATCTCTATATGTAGACTGACGTATATGTAAGCGTGTATTTCTTGTATAGATGCTATGTATATATATATATATATATATATATATATATATATATATATATATATATATATATATATATATATATATATATATATATATATATATATATATATGGGGTAAGGTACACGATACGTACTGAAAATCAAATTCCGTGAAAAAATACAAACGGAAAACAGGTTAAAATGCAGGGAAAACACAAAAACAAGAAAGTTGACCGGTTTCGTTCGTATTAACGAACGTCTTCAGAAAAAGTGAATAATTTTATTTTGAAGGTATACGTATAAGAGAAAAAGATAGTGTGCCTTCAAAATAATATATATATATATATATATATATATATATATATAGCATGTTTACAAGAAATACACGCTTACATATACGCCAGTTTACACATAGAGATATTAAAACAAAAAAAGCAATGGTACTCACACAAAACTTTCCATATTCATTTCATCTCTTCGCCACCACTGACTTCTCGCAGCCTGGACTCTTCTATAGCGTTCACAGTAACCACGGCTACTACTTTTCCTTCATCACTCCATCATGTCAACATAAATTTCGATGTACTTGCATGACATTTGTCATCAAATTATCATACTGGGGAAGTTTTACAATAAAGCCAAAACGTTGATGGATATATATTTTAAAAATCTCTTGTTCTTTTCTTTTTTCATTTCCTATATATATATACACACACAGAGTGTTTTTGTGTATCTGTGTTTGCGTGAGCAAGTAATTACATGAAAGTATTGTGGGTTACCTTACTGTAACATATATAGCCGTGATGACTTAAAGTTAGTACAAATAGCCGCCGGCCATAAGTTTGATAGAATAAATAATGTTTATTCTTTGGTCGAAATTAAATTGATAACTTTTATTGACATTACTTAGAACTGACAAATACGGAACGTTCATGAAAATATTGATATTCCCTCCAAATAAGTAATTGCTGTCCCATGAGTAAAATACTTTAATATATCAAAGATAGTATATTAAATATCAATTCCATGAATGTTATCTCGAATACATGGTTATGAATTATCGTAATAAAACAACAACAATATTTGTTATTTTTCTCAAATATATTAAAATTTCCGAATTCTACTATGTACATCATAATAACATTCCAAAATTATATTTACTCTTCAAAGTGGTGTAATGATTGTTTTTTTACTTATATATAAATGTAGCAATATCCACGCGTGCAGATCTGTCCATGTGTACATATTTAAGGAATAAAGATTGTGTACGCATATATAGTGATTAGGCGGTCGACTTTCGAATCTCAGCGTGAATACATGTTGTCACGTCTTGATGAATTAAAGAGCTCTCATTTGATGAAACAAATGTATATGGAAAATTCATCGGCATATATATATAAATAAATATATATATATATATATATATATATATATATATATATATATATATATATATATATATATATATATATATATATATATATATATATATATATATATATATATATATATATATGCAAACATTATCATATAACACATTTTTCTGCTTCATAAGAGTTCTTGCTTTTCATTTCCATTTTCCGTATAATTCATTTAGTGTTTAGGTCAAATTGTTTTATGTAAGTTCCGTTGGTGTCTTGTTCGATTAGTGTTCCTTTTTCGCGAGTACTTTTGTTTTGATTCGTCAAATAATCTTCAGGCGGTGTTAGGCTGGGTGTTTTAAAAATATAACTTTACTGTTGAGTTTTTTTTATTATTATAACGGCTAATAATTGACAACTTTAAAAGAGCGTCTGTAATATCCATATGTTACATGAGAGCGTGATAAGGTTCTAAGAGCGTGCAAGACTACAGAGTTTGCTTGTTTAACCGCTAAGAATTTGATTACGTTCTAAGTGTATTCAAGATTCAAACGTATAATTGCTTAATGGCTCAGAATGTTTTGACGTTAATTCCTATGCTAGCCACTTTACAATATTGTGTCTAGTTTCGTAATTCAGATTATTGATTTCGGGATGTTTAGTGTTTATGTTCAGGGTGTCAAAAATTATTAATCTTTTGATGTTTGTATCGTGGTGTATTAATTTAGTATTATTAATGATTATGTTTCCATATTTAGGAGGGGCGGGGAGTAATGGGTGTTCAGGTGTTAGCAAATTCAGATAGTGTCAGAGAGATGTAGAGTGAGTCTTCGGGAAAGTGTTGTGGTAGTGAAACCGATGTAAGAATTAGTTTTGTTAATATTGTCGGAGACACATTCTCCTATTGGGGAATTGAAACTGATCCATTAAAATGGTTCTTCCTTATGTATTTTAGGTCTGAGAAGTGTTATTTTAACTACACGGTTCGATGTTTTCATTTTTTTTATTATTAGCAGAGTTGATAGGGTATATATAGCAATGCATGATGTGTTTAAGAACTTTTTCATCCAATTTAAAGTTCGGGTGCATTTAGGTAAAAGTAGAATAGATTTACGTTGTGGGAATTATTTAGCTGATTAATATTAGTATGGTTTAAGTTTCTACTTATTAATTTTATTTGTTCGCTTCCAATATAATTCGGAAAGTTATCATTAATTCAGACTTGCTTAATGTTTTGTTATTCGTTAAGGAATATTTTTTTGTTGAAGAGATTACCTTTGTACGGTTTAATACATTTTAAATCATTGAAATTGTATATCGATGTGGGCATTCGCTTGTTAAATTGTACCATCACAAGCCGTGATAATAATAATTTTAAAAAATGAACAGTATAGACACATTTTTAAAAACACAGGCGTTATAATTCTGAACCAAGTAGATTCTATCATTTTGGATGATAAAAATAAATGTTTCAAAGTGGGTGGTTTAAGCTACGATGACACTTTTCGTATGGAAATAAAACTCCAGAAAAGTATTTTTCAACTTTATAAAAGCAAGTTTATTTCTAAAGAGATATATGAGAGAATACGACCTATCGGCTCTTAAAGACCTAGAATGTACGGCTTATCCAACGTTCATAAACCCAGCCTTTCTTTACAGCCTATTCTATCAATGTTGGGTTTTGCACAACATGCACCTGTTAAATGGTTAGTTGATATTCTTAAGCTCATACTTACATTTTATTTGGACTATTGTATATCTGATTCCTTTCAATTTGTGTCTTATATACACAGATTATCTCTCTCAAAGGATACCGAGTTATTGGCTTCCTTTGACATTAGTAGTCCGTTTACCAATGTACCATTAGAGGAAACCATTGGTATATGTGCAGATTATCTTTACCGTGGCCCCTTAAAATCTCAAAATTTCCTGAACGAATTTTTGTTGAACTGATGGAACTTGCTACTAAACCAGTTTCGTTCAGTTTCAATGATATAATGTATCGGCAAATTGATGGTATATTCATGGACAGCCCTCTTGTTCCATCGTTAGCCAACATTTTTGTTCGATATTTAGAAAAACAATTATTTTCCAAAGTGACCAGGCCTGCTTTTTACAAACGTTACGTTGATGACACTTTTGCTAGTTTTCCCTCACGGAGTGATGCTGAACAGTTTCCTCGTCTTCTTTGTGACTTGCATCCATCGTTGCAATTCACTATGGAGGTTGAGGATTGTGGCTCCCTGCCATTCCTCAATGTTTTAGTGTCTAAATCTGGTATATCGTTTGAAAGCTCTGTGTATAGATAACCAACCTTTAAGAAGCCTTTATCTAAATTGGTTTTTGTTCGCCCCAAGAGCAAGAAAAATAAATCTTATTGGTACTCTCACTCATCGAGCACTTATGATTTGTTCACCAACACGACTCGATGCAGAATTTAGTGAAATTACTAATATTTTTCTTGCTAATGGATATCCCATCTTTATCATAAAAAGCACTATTGCACGCAGTTGCTTTATTTAATCGTGGTACATTTATTGGCCAGTCACGTTGCCCAATTTATTTGAAATTTCCATGGTTAAGTTTGTATGGCCTTGACATTGTCAAAAGGATTTCTATTTCTACTCAACGTTGTTTTCCAGCAACCATGCTTAGAGTTGTTTACACGACTCGAACCTTTTTCTCTTCTTTTCGTAAGGATGTTTTGCCATCCATTCAAAATAATTATTTTGTTTATAAATTCATGGGTCAGTGTGGAGCTGACTACGTTTGCAAGACATCCCAAAGATTAGAAATTAGAATATCCCAACACATACCACGTAATATTCGCTTACACAAGGTTTCAATATCATCTAGGAACAGGAATCAGCCATCGGTAATCACCTGATTAGTACAAATAGTTGTTCTGACAAGAATTCCGATGGGTGGTTTTCTGTTTTACACAGTGCCAGGTCGAACTACCATCTCAATATTATTGAGGCGTTTGTTATTAACAATTCTCGACCTAACATGTGTAGACAAAAGATGTTGAAGCATCAGTTGGAGAACTTTAATGTCTCTGAGTTGAGAGATTTTTTTTTTTTCTTTCAATCGTTTTCTCCAACTGAAACAATTTTTTCTCCTCATATTTCATTCGATTTTCTTAGTTTTTAATTTATCATTCTGACGTTTCCTCAGAGAGGCCTTAAGGAAAATTTTAGCAATTTTCTGTTTTCCCACCCGCCCGGTTTCATTGATTAAAAACAAAATGTTTCCTCTTAAATTTGTCCTACGATTTTGTTGTTCGCTGAATTTACTTACATATGTATATAAACATATATATATATATATATATATATATATATATATATATATATATATGTATATATATATATATACGGTAGATGCGTCGTTCACATTTGGAATCTATTAACAGACATGCTATATTTTATTTCATTTTTAACTAACACATTATATACATTAGAAGATGTGTAATACAACGATTAGCGATGTGTTTAAAGTTTAAAGTTGCAATGCACGTAGGTCCTGAGTGATTTCTATGGAAACCAATGTGTGCTTAATAGTTAAATATTATGAATTTAATGGAATCTATTTCAATTAATATAACTTGATATAATCTGATTTAACTTAATTAAGGATAGATATAGTCAAGGATTACACAATATGCAACTTTAAATACTATAATATATAAAAAGTAAGAATGCATACTGTTATCTCGTCTTTTTGGCTCACCGCAAATAGAAAATATACTTTCTCATTCAATCCCCAGCAAAACCAAATAGTCATGCTTCAAAATATTCTTAATATTCTACAAAAGGTGAGGTATGGAAAAACATGAAGAACCCTTCGTTTAATTTAAGCATAGTGTGTAGGTATCGTTAGACAATACAAGAAAATAAATCCTCATTCGATGTTGTTCGATTTGAACAATTGTGCTGACTTATTTTTCAAGACTGTCCATTGTCTCTATTGATATATGAGTTTATTCATACACCTTAAGCCTCTGTATATTATGATTCGGTAAAGCATATGCATTGTTACTTATCTCCCAACATTATTCACATTGATCGAACTAGAAATAGATTGTATATGAATAATAAATATTTGAGTACAAATATATTCTGTCGAACATTAATTCTTCAGATAGGCCCATTCAATCTGCGCGTTTAGTGAGTAAAATGCTACGTAAGTCGTAAAAGTGACAGACAGATAATCAGGCAATGCAAATTATAGATATAATAAAATACATCCCAATATTACTTCATAGACTTGGGCGTGACAGACTAAAGACAATGCTCATGAGCTTATTTGAGAAATATTATATTTGATCAGCGCGTTTAGAAACGAAAATGCTATTTAAAACGGAAGTGTTTTATACCAAATGCATATATTAAAATATAAGTTCTAGGACATAATCGGGTTAGATAGATAAAGAAAAAAGAGAGCGAGATAAAGAAAGAGTGAAAACAAAACGTGATTAAGTTCACAGATTCGGCAAATATGGATATTTATTTACTCCTCGCGGAGTTAGGCACAAGGCCAGTTTTATCTTACTCCCACAAGTAAGATGTGACCCAAGATCGGGTCGAGCAAGTGGGGTTAAAAGCCAGCGCTCGAGAGGTGAGCACTCTGGCCATTTAAAAATTGCCTGGGCAGCCCCGTTGGCATTCCCCGGTAGGGGCGCCTTAGACAGTAAGCAATAAACTTACTCCTCCCCAAAGAGGGGAGGCGAAGCCTGGGAGGGTGGACCTCCTAGAACTGCACAGGACAGGCGTGCAGTATCCATCGGAACAGATACTACACTTTGATCTTAGCCAAAAGATGGATAAACTCCTTTCCCAATTTGATGTTGTAGCCCAGACAGAACTTGAACTTTATAAGTTAATCGTGCAATATTTACTACAGGCGAGTATAACTAAGTATACACACAATAAGTAATAAACACCTCTACGAGATCATCAATGTCGGAACGTGAACTATCTTCATCAGTTGGATTAAATAAACTATTATATTCGAAGAAGCGTACACGTTTTCAAGTGTCATCAATATTCCCAAGCTGAAAATGGTTCATTGGAAGAATGTCGGGGGTTACATAGTCCATGACGTTATCGGAATAACAATCTTGATAAGAACACTAGGTCAAATAATATACAAACTATAAACACACACAAACATATTATTTTAATTATGTGGAATATGTTATTGTGGAATACGCTTACACATAGTTCGCGTTTAAATAAATATACTTCATTAAATGTATTTGGCATTTTTACTAATTTCAATTAATACTACCAAACTTACTATTTAACCGGTGTTTTCTTAAACTTTTTCTTTTCTTTCTTTTCTTTTTTATTTATTTATTTCTTTATTTTATTTTTTTCTATTTTCCTTTTAATTTTCAGCTTCAACTAACTCTATCTCCTCTAGCGTTTAATCTTATAAATAGCAAACTAGTGTCCCTCAACTGACTGTAAATCTCGATGTTTTTTTCAAGCTAAATAAAAAATATATGGAAAAATGGGTAGCCTTACATGTTAGAAAAAAAAAAAAGTTCAAACAACCCTTGACATACAAGCCCACCCCCCTCATTTCAAAAGCTCCCTTCACCATTTCTCAGATGAACACAATATGATTTTTTTGAAAGGGTCATTTGAAAAGTACCACGACTTCAATTAATGCCAACCCCATGGCGGCTAGAATCAAATACTTCTAACCGGTTTCAGTTGAGTTTTCTGTTCTTTTACTATCTTAAATGTGTTTGGCATTATTACTAATTTAAAACAATGCTACAATACTTACTATTTAACCTGTGTTTTCTTAAACCTTTTTATTTTTTTCTTGTGTTTTTTTTCTTTTTTTTTTCTTTTCCTTTTTTATTTTGACCTTCAACTAACTCTATCTTCTCTAGCGTTTTATCTTATGAATAGCAAACTAGCGGTCCTCTACTGGCTGAGAATCTCGATTTTCTTCTAGCTAAATGTTAAAAATATATGGGAAAATAGGTAGCCTAACATGTTAGAAGAAGAAAAAAAACCTTCAGACATCTATCGACATTGAAGCACCCCTTTCAAAATCTCCCCTCACCATTTCTCAGATGTACACGTTATGATCTTGTTGAAAGGGTAATTTGCAAAGAAGCCCGACTTCAATTAATGCCAACCACATGGCGGCCAGAATGAAATACTTCTCAAGGTTTTCAGTTGAGTTTTCTCTTTGTCTACTATCTTAAATGTATTTGGCATTTTACTAACGTAAAACAATGCTACCAAACTTACTAGTGTTTGCCCTGTTGGACTTAAATGTGTTTAGTTATTTATATATACTGCCTTATGTCCTGTCTATTGAGTTCCCACTGAATAAATTCTTGAAATCCCATGCTGGCCTGAAGTTTTGCCTCACTTTCTTATTTCTCTTAGTTGTACTTCTTGCGAGAGGGAAACCTATCTCCAACTTTTTGTTCTTTCTCTAGTATACAATGAACTTATACATATGTGCACATATATATATATATATATATATATATATATATATTATATGGAAGTTTATTTTTAACCTGCGGGGGCTGATAAATACCAGACTAGTACACGGGCGCAGGCTATATTTACCCCTCTCGGAATATTGGACCTGTAAGACCTTGTAATGGCATCCATCTAAGAGACGGAACTATCTGACAATAAAACCTTGCTACCGACTATCTACGACGTGACAATAAACCGTTGGGGAGGGAGGTTTCCTTAGTCCTGATCGACAAATTTCCTAGAGTTGGAATCTCGAACAAAATATCCGGTTTGCAAACCTACAATTGCTTAAGGGGTAGATAGGTTCTGCCTATCACCGGCCTTTGCACTCCTTCCTAATCTATTAGCCAGGCGCAGCGGTACCAGCGCTGGGACGCCACTACACATTCAGTGACTAGCCTTGTTTCCTTACTAAGACAATGAACGCCGTTCTCTTTTTCTCTATTTGGGAACTTGGGGAAAGTTGTTTCGTCCCTAAGGCTTACATGATCGGTCTAGGTCTCTCTTGTTCCGACAGGTTGAGGGTACAGGTAAGACAGCTTGTCTGGCTGCTTCTTTCGATTAACAGGAAGAATCCCAACTACTTTGGTAACGCTAAGAACGCTCAGTTGCATGATACCGTGGGTAGTTGTATGTGCCATGTCGCGCATGGAAAGGGGCCCAGCAATTATCTCCGGTGGGCTTTCTCGAAGCCACAACCCCCATGGACCAGATTGTGACTAATGGACTGGTTGCATGATCTTATTGGAACCGAACAAAGACTCATCTTGGACAACCCACTCTATGATCAAAACAAACATGTTATTACAAAAAAAAAAAAAATATAACCTAAACCAGACACCCAACAAAAAAACACTTTCGCCTCCGCCCTTGAGGCTCGCATTCACAAATATCCGGGGATTTAGAACCAACATCAACAACGTAAACACCTGGCTCCTGACAAACTCCCTGGATATCTTAGCTCTAAGAGAAACTAACCTCTAATCCTCAATCTCCTCTCACCACGTTGACATGACTGACAACCGTCTACTCTACCACAATAACTTTGACAAACATATGTACGGGCTAGGAGTTTATGTTCGAAACACTCTCCCCCTGTCTCTGAAAGCATAGATATAGCACTCTTAATTGACTCGAATGCCCAGATACATGAATTTGGGGATTTTAATGCCCACCACCGCGATTGGCTGGGATTCTCTAGCCTTACTGACGCAGCCGGCAACTCTACGTATAATTTCTCCTTAGCTCACTCCCTCTCTCAGACTGTCGATTTTCCGACCCGCATCCCCGATCGAGTAGACCAACAAGCCTCACTTCTAGACCTATTCTTGACCTCAATGCCCGAGGCTTGTGTAACGAAAGCTCATAGCCCACTCGGGAATGCTGATCACATTGTGCTAATGATACATATCCCTCTAAAAAATCGTCCAAAAGCTGATAAACCGTTGCTCAAAACAACAAGATACTACGACCAGGCTGATTTTGAGGCAATCAGAGATCACATCAGTGACGCCCCATGGAGGGAAACCTTCTCACTCCCTGCCAACCAGTGTGCCAACGAATTAACTGAATGGGTCGAAGCATGCATTGAAGCCTATGTCCCGATGCGAAAATTCTTTAGCAATCCCCACTCTCCTCAATGGTTCACTTCAGAATGTGCAGCTGCCATTTCTGAGAGGCAACAAGCATTCCGTAAATCGGCCGCCATAAGTCAGCTACTAATAAACATAAATTTATAGAGTCAAGACATAATTGCAACGCCGTGGTAGGCGAAGCGAAGAGAAGGTATAATGAGTTAACAAAAAAAACGCATCCAGTCACAGAAACTAGGTACTTGTGATTTCTGGAAAATCTACAGTAGTGTAGTGAATAATGGTCAATCAACGATTCCCCCACTATCATACCACAATGATGTCGTTTGCACGGCCACTGAGAAGGCTGAATTACTTGCTCAGCGTTTCGCTTCTATCTCTACTCTGGACTCAGATAACCACCTCCTCCCTGAATTCCCTTTGCGGACCGAAGCCACACTTGATAACCTGGTCATCATCCCATTCCAGGTCAGAGACATCATAAACAAACCTTGACACCTCCAAAGCTTGTGTGCCCGAGCTTATACCTGTCATAGTAATAAAGAAATGCTCTGCTGAACTGGCCCCTGTCCTCTCCAAACTCTACAATAAATGCCTAGCTGAGTTTTGCTTCCACGATAGCTGCAAAATTGCCTCTTTGGTACCAGTCTACAATAGTTCTGGGAATAGAACCGACCCTCAGAACTACCGCCCAAGCAGTCTGCTGCCGATCTTGGCCAATATCATTGAATCCTTAATCAATATAGCGATAGTATGGCACTTAGTTAATGCTAAAATTCTATCTGACCGCCAGTATGGGTTTAGACAAGAACAATCTACTGCAGACATCCTAACGGTAATCTCTGAACGCATGTATCATACACTCGACAAGGCATATGAAACTAGGGCAGTAGCGCTTGATATATCCAAGGCCTTTGACAAGGTATGGCATAAAGGGCTTCTACTGAAAATACGCTCATACGGTATTACTGGGCAACTACTTAATATAATTAGATCCTTCCTAAACAAAAGAAAAATCAAGGTTGTCCTCGATGGCCGTTCATTTAAGCAACATGACATAAATGCTAGTGTACCCCAGGGATCTATCCTTGAACCTTTGTTGTTCCTGATCTATATAAACGATCTCCATGATGACATAGAGTCGAAGATTGGTCTATTTGCTGACGACACCACGCTTTACTCTCGCCATGTTGGCAAAACAGACGCGATCATATCCGAGGCAATGGTTGAATCTTTAGAAAATGACCTCCAGGCTGTAGTGGATTGGGGTCATAAATGGTTGGTAACTTTTAATGCCGCAAAGACAAAGCTATTTTCCCTCAACAACTACACGAAGCATCTCCAACCACCGATTGCCATGGCAAATAACACCCCACCTGAGAGTTCATCATTCAAACTCCTCTGCCTAACCTTCACAGGTAACATAAATTGGAACAAATACATTGAAGACATTGCCAAGGCTGCCGCAAAGAAGGTTGGCTCCCTCTACCGTGCTAGTAAACTTCTCACACCTGACATAATCCTGTATCTCTACAAAGCTACCATACGCCCATGCATGGAATATTGTTGCCACATCTGGGCTGGTGCATCATCTACTAGTCTCTCCCTTCTTGACAAGGCTCAAAAAAGAGTCGCCAACCTAATAGATTTCTCACTGTCAACCAAGCTCCAGTCCCTGTCCCATCGTCGCAATGTAGCATCCTTGTGTTTGTTTTACAAATACTTCAATGGATTATGCTCCGATGAATTGGCTACTTTGGTGCCCTCCCCCCCCCCACGACGTAAATTCACTAGACTAACTCGACAATCAACTAAATCGCATTAATTCACTGTGGAGGTCCCCAGATGCCGGAGAGCCTTCTACTTAAATAGCTTCTTTCCTCGGGCTGCTGGCCTCTGGAACTCCCTCTCTGCCTCCTGTTTCCCCGACAGTACTGACATGCAGAAATTTAAAACTAATGTAAACAGACATCTCGCTGCGCAGATACCAATTTAGGATGACCCCCCCCCCAACCTTCTCTCCTCTGTATTTTTCTCAGTAGTTCCTTACGTCTACAGTGGCGGCCTGCCTTGTTTGGGGTGAACCATGTTAAAAAAAAAAAAAAAAAAAAAAGCTAGAAGGTCGGCTAGGAACAGTTTCGGTATCCGTTTGAAACATGGCTCGTGTTCCGGGGTTCCGGGCGACCGGTATCAATAATATAGAGAATATTATTCTCTATAATTCGCGAAACGATGAAACGTATACATGTATTGATAGAAAATAAATATTTATTATTATTTATATATATATATATATATATATATATATATATATATATATATATATATATGTATATATATATATATATATATATATATATATATATATATATATATGTTTATATACAAATGCAAACACAGCATCATAGAAAATATAACGAAGAGAAAGCATAGTATATGACATGTAAGAACTGGTGTGTGCTTTTTATTCAGACCTGGTGCCATCTTAAAATACTCAGACACACTTAGCATTTTAGGAAGCTTTCTAAATCGTATATAATACATATTGTTCTAATCTGATGTAAATCGGAAACTTTTAAATAATGTGTTGTGTCACAAACAATAAAATAAATACATGCAAAATGTGAGTATAATATTTCAGGTAACATGCCGATTAAAAAATAAACACATATTTTTTCGTTCAGCTTTCATAGATGTTGCGTGGTCAACCATTGACCCCCAATGTGTTGTCTCATGCATTCATTTTCGCTGTATATAACAAAAACTGTATACCAGCTAAACAGACATAAATATTAAAGGTCATCTGGTCATAAACCTTCCATTATCTTCATATACAATAATGCTAAATTATCTTTGTTATTCGTACTGATGACTTGTGCAATCTATTCAGTATCATAACAAAGCACATGCGCTTTTACAAGATTTACATAAAAGTACTATCTATGTAGAATATTTATGTAGATCAGAACCATGTATGTGAGGTAATGTATATGTATATGCGACGTGTAAATACATAACCTTCTAATTTTACACACTATTCGTCTGGAAACTATTAAAATATAAATTAATCTAATATACACTAAATGGTGCATAACTCGACACAGTTTCTATAAGCGAAAATGTTATACTACAAAGAACGGCTTATGTTATACGCATGCTTTTTTCAATATATATATATATATATATATATATATATATATATATATGTATATATATAGGTAGAAGGATGGAAAGGAATTAAAAAAGCGACGAAGGCAAATCTTTTTCAATTCAGTTGCTCAATGCAAGGTATGTTCCGGAAAAAAGCAATTTATCCAATTAATGTTATCCTTAAGCCAAGCTTTTCAAAGATCAACATCTTATCATCAGAGGAATTTGTTGGGATAGATAAGTTTGCAAAGGCAAAGATTTAAATTTTGAAAAATAAAGATTTTGAAGAAACAACACAAAGCAAAAAACTGCTCTATCCGGTATATTGAGCTGTATACTTTCACAATAGGTTTTACCTTTCCTAAAAGTTAGCTTTTAGTTTTCCAATTCAAATATATATATATATATATATATATATATATATATATATATATATATATATATATATATATATATATATATATATGTGTGTGTGTGTGTGGGTGTGTGTGTTCTACCACAGCTAGATGAACATTAAATAAATATTAACTAGTAAATAAGTGTTTTCATAGTTATGTTTAAAATGTTAATCTGATGCTGCCCTAATATCGGAGCATGCACATATTTCAAGAATGGCTTTGAAGTTTCTATTTAAGCAAACAAAGGATACAATATTTATCTACCAACTTCACATGGAATTTAAATAGTAGCAGATAAATTGTTAATTGTTACTTAAACACAGGGAATTGGCCATAGGTTGATCATCAGGAAAACTATGACACGCTAAAGGAAGACTTATAGAAAAACGTTTCCAAGAGTTCTACTAAATTGGTATTTACTTCCTTCTCACCGAAGTGTGATGTAGCACAGGTCGGGAAAGTGTGAGGATTTCGTCAGTGATTACGAATTAGGTATCTCTTGCCTTTTTAAACGTGTAGTATCAATTTCCCGTGGAGCGCCTTACCCAGGACAAATACCACAGCCCACAGGTTGGTTTAGTCTCTTTTCGGCTGATTGTCCAGACTCGATTTTTGAATTATATATACATGTCTGAAGTCTCTCTACCGAGAACTGGTAACTGATAAATTTCAGAGAAGAAAGCAGACAAAAATGCAGTGGTTATATTGCCCAAATTCGAGACATTACTGTCGAGGCCGTTTATTCAAGTGAATCGCTCATTTGCTAACTCAGGCATTGCCACTTTTTTCGCCAATCTCAATACATGATTTGCATTTTCTGACGTCTTTAGCGGCTAGCTTTTCGAGAGTTGGAAAACATAGTCTATACTGATAAATAATTTTGACGGCTGAAGCAGAAAAAAAAGGTTGTCGAGCATAGGTCAAATGTCCGACATATGTTTAGCGTCTCTTGACACAGAAGACATTTTCCAAAATAGAGTTCGCTCATTCTCCCTCACTTGTCTATAGTGACATATCTCTTATTATTCATCGTAAGCAAATGACAAAAGTATGTCTCGTTCGGAGGAAATGACAACACACACCCACACACTAAGAAAATGCACTCAAATATTCAAGCAGAAAAAAGGAGGACGTTATTTTCGGTTTATTCTAAGTGTATCTATAGTCCATCTAGATATGGAAGACGCATTTATCTATCATATCGATTAAGCTGTAGGTTGACTCATTTTATTTATGTGTGGCCAACTATTTCTATAATAATCTATGTTTGTGGTTTAGTTAGTTCGTACACACTTGTCTCCCCATGAGGGCATGGTTAGAGACAAGATCGCTTTTTAATCTCACGAAAATCGAGTTAATCCCAAAAATAGTACTTTGGATTCTGACACACACAAAAACTGTATCGGCGTAGAAGGATTTCTCTTTCACGTTCCGAGGAAAGAAAAGCAGCAGGGTTTTATTAGAACTGGAAATTTTATGTCAAGATAAAATAGCGTTTCCGTTGAACTTGTCTAATAGATTTGTTATACATATTTACTCATTGCCCGTTTAAACTATACACAATTTAACAAAAATATGTATAACATACATTTAACCCATTATACAGAGTCTAAGTACAAAGACTAAATGATATTAAATATTGTGTTGGCCAAAAAGTTCGTTCGTTTTATTATTCAGTGGATATAAATGCTATTCATTTTCTAACGCACAATCTCAAAATCTTGAAATTAGTTGTAATTTATCTGGTTGTCAAATGGAAATCTTGTTAAACTACTGATTCTACGTGGTCACAGCCGATCATCTTTAACCGGGCAGAGTAATAAGGAGTGGATTACAAATTAAAAGTAACTTCACTAAGTACACATACAATTATATACTCATCCACATATAGAAACACACGTTAATATATGTACTGGCATATATAGAATGCATATATTTATTTACTACTCTCTAGGATTAAGGCACAAGGCCAGTTTTTATCCTACTCCCACAAGTAAGATGTGACCCAAGGTCGGGTCGGAAAAGTAGGGGTTTGAAACGCCAGCGCCCGAGAGGTGAGAACTCTGGCTATTTAAAAATTGCCTGGGCAGCCCCGTCGGCATTCCCCGGTAGGGGCGCCTCAGATAGTAAGCAATGAACTTACTCCTCCCCAAAGAGGGGAGGCAAAGCCTGTGAGGGTGGACCTCCTAGAACTACACAAGACAGATACATTGACCGGCATAAATTAAGCACCGAAGGACAGGACAATACCAGTATAGGGTGCAGTATCCATCGGGACGGATACTACACTTTGATTTTAGCAAAAATGCCAAGCAAAAGTCATAGATATTAATATGAATATATACAAAAAATATATACAAAACAAAATCGGAATAACAAAAATCAAACAGATATTAATATATATATATATATATATATATATATATATATATATATATATATATATATATATATATATATATATATATGTATACATATATCGCCGCCGTTAATGTGTTAAAATTATCATTGTTTATAAGCTGTTCAGAACTGGCCTAGCGGTTAGCGACGTTGGACGAGGTTGGAAAATACTTGTAGTCCAGTGGTGAATAG
>OY744532.1:81001233-81011233 GCA_963556195.1 Sepiola atlantica | reverse complement strand
ATGGCAAAAAAACATAAACTATTACACTCTACCTTTGACGCATGGAAAAATAATATACTTAAATTCGTAAATAAAAAAGTAGAACGTTTAAAAGAATTTAAACTCCCTAAAAGAACGAATCCCCTCCTTAGAAATCCACAAATAACTACGGAGCTTGAAATGCTTCAAAATAGGTGTGTAATATTTCCTATTGATAAGGCGAAAAATAATATAGCTTTTATCTGTAAAAAGTATTATATACAACGCTTATTGCTAGAAGTAGGAATAATAGGTGAAGTTTCAGATACTTATAAATTAAGTAATAATAAAAGCGATAACATTATTATAAACAATACTGTTATTTGTGAAAAATTAGGATTAAAATTAGAAGAAAATACAAAAAACTTCCATCTATGTATTGGATACCTTAAATGCATAAAACACTAGTTGGCGCCCGTTTCATTGTTGCCTCAAAAATGTGCATCACTAAACCTTTAAGTAAGGCTGTGTCTAAAATCTTTAAATTAATTATAAACTAAATAAATAATTTCCATAAAAAAGTAAATTCTATAGTAATATAAACCTATTTTGGGTGGTAAATAATTCCGATCTAGTAAAAGAAAAATTAGATCGTATTAATTCTCGTAAACAGGCTTAATCAATCTCGACATATGATTTTAGTACATTATATACAAAAATACCACATGAAGAACTTATTAAAGAATTAGGTAATACTGTAGATTAAGCTTTTGCAGGAGGAAAAGGTAAATACATAGACTTTGCAAAATCTAAAGCCTTTTGGTGTAAAAATAAAAATGGTAAGACGAGTGTATCCAAAACTGGTCTGATAATGCTTATAAGTCACCTTATAAAAGAGAGTTACTTTCAAATAGGGAATAAATTATTGCTCCAAACAATAGGTATTCCAATGGGTTTGGATCCGTCTCCATTTTGGGCAAATCTATATTTCCATAGACTAGAATATATATTTATATGTCATTAATAAAAATGATATATCTAGAGCGTATAGTTATCATGGATATAGGCGATATATTGACGACCTTAATATAGTTTTAATGGTTGTGAAACTTCCGAGACTATTTATATATATATATATATATATATATATATATATATATATGCATGTATATTCTTTCCATATTTCTGACGCACTCTTGTGGAGGAAAAGAAAGTGTTCACAACGAGTAAAATAGAAACGGGAATTGACTATGTTCCCTAATCAGTATCGAAAATAATCAAACACATAAGAGATTGTCGTGTTTGCAACGGACACATGAGTATCTTATGAACATGTTATAATTTGATATCTGACACTTGATCCCTCCCCTGCATCTATAAAAGAACTGTGCTAGAAATATAAAATCCCGATGTACAAGCAATGACAGAAGCTCAAACAATACCAACCTGATGTAAATCGGAAATATTTAATTTGATAGTGACGTCACATTCATAATAATACAAGTACAATGTCAACCATGATTTTTATTTCACAAATTGCTCATCCTGAATCCGCTCTCTCACAACTCAATTGTATCGTAACGTCCTTCATCTTTATCTTATAAACTCCTAACACTAATACCATGTTTAGCCGTTTTGTTTTAATAAAACGCTTTTTACTAACTACTCCTAAGTAATGTAATATTCCCACACTGCACTATTTACACATCCCCGATAATTACGATTGTTATTTATCGGTATTCTTCTTTTTAGCTCTCTTTTTCACACCCGCTACGTATTTTCAAGCATCTTGTTTTGCGAATCTTTTTCCTACTTTGCGAATAAATCTCTTGTTTTTTTTAATCTGATCTTCCATTTCTTGTGTTATTTAAATTGTGTGTTTCACTACATCTTTATCTGAACGATATTTAACTTATTATACAGCATGCATATTGTCCTCTTTGATACACACTTACGTACACCCATATATATATATAAATATATATATATATATATATACATATATATGTTATAAGTAGGCAACATACCTTCTTTTATACATATCTGGTTGAACAGATTAAAAAATTAAGTAAAACTTAAAAAAGCCCAACATCAACCATGCTCGTTATGAGGGGTGAGAAGGCGTGTTGAAATGCGGTTGAATGTTTTTAATGTGTTTAATGTTTTTAATCACACGGAAACGTCTTCTTAATGAATTCACCTATTTCATTTTGCATTGATCAATCATCCGCCTGAAGACGACCAATGATGGTCGAACACGTTTGCGTGAAATATGGAGATTTCCTACACTCCATGGTTGATAGTATCAGAGCTATTGTTCGACGAATAGAAAGATAGGATCAAAAAAAGAATAAACAGAAGTTGGCACTCCTGTTCAACCATATATATATATATATATATATATATATATATATATATATATATATATATATATATATTTATATATATTTATCAGCCTGGGCACTTTCTAGTAGCTTTAATAACAAGCAGTACAAATAGTTATATGCACGATCCGAAGCACCGCTTCGTAAGATCACTCTAAACTGCCTGGTAAACAGTCGCCGATTCAGCTGTTTAAATTTAAAGTTTCTATATATTTACTAACCAATTGGCGATGGATAAGATCCCCGACTGCGAATCAAAGGCGATTTGTGATCGGGGTTCGCGCCTTCCGACCGTTGAGAATTAGTTCCTAGACTGAAGATTGCGTTAGCATGAAACATCGATGTATCTACGTATTTTAAAAATAATTAATATCTATTTATAAAAATATTATTGTTTATCAGCCCCACAAAGGCTGGGCACTTTCTAAAAATAATTAATATTTATTTATAAAAATATTATCGTATATATATATATATATATATATATATATATATATATATATATATATTAATGGCATTAGTATACTTATCCCTACAAGTAAACCCTGACTAAATATTCAAAATAACAGCAACAATAAGATGCACTCGGTATGGCAAACCCACATTAGCTACTCGAAATGATGCTACTTACAGTAAAACACTAAGTTTAACAATCCACCAGACTAGAGCAATTCTTGTCCTGAAATTCGATAAGACCAAGAGACACGGAAATATGTGCTCTAACATAATTGTCTATTTGGGCGAGGAAAATTAATGTTGGTCACTTCTTTACTAACTATATGTTTGAAGGGTAAAGGAGAACTTTAATAAAACACTCGGATATCTATGTATCCCATATAGTAATCAGGAGTAAGCCCCAGCGGCCTCTTGATTTCTGAGAACTTCGGCAGAAGTAAAAGTAACATATATATATATATATATATATATATATATATATATATAGATTTAGATTTTTCACTTATAAAATAGATCATTCAGTGAAGACCGGGGTTGTTCCAATAAAAAACAAGCTCGATGATACTCGATTACAGAGTACAGAGCATTTATATGTGATTTTATGAAGGCTTACCAAAGCAATTCCCATACTATCATTGGATTGGAATGGTAACTTGTGAGCGGTATCCTGAATGATTTAGTTCTTTTGTTTTATTGTGTGTGGGGGGGGGGGATTTATTCAGCTAACGTGAAAGTGTATTATCGCACATTGTTCCGGTTTTGTGTTTTTATTGAATGTATTTGGGACCGACTACTTGCTTGTTGGCTTGGTGGAAGAAATAATGCACAAGCTACTTTTCTAAGACTTTTCTAGGACTTTCTTTTCTTACCGTTGTTCTTCCTTGTTTTTTAAGTTTGACTTTTATTTTTATTTTTATTTTTATTTTTATTATATTTTTTTTTCCTCTCCTTTTCTTAAGTGACCTCAACTATTACAACGCCACATTGTGTTTTGTCGGCAGTTGAAACCAGTATTCCAGACATTTAATTTCCCTGATGATCTGCCAAGCAAGTAACTGCTTGGTAGTGAAACACGTGTAGGAAAAAACATTTAATTTGAATAAATAGTATTTGTAAGAAAAAATATCTTTAATGGTGATCATTGGTGTCTTGAAAGGAATGCTTTGGTAAGCCTTCATAAAATCACATATATATATATATATATATATATATATATATATATGTGTGTGTGTGGGCGGGGTGTAACTATTTAATCCCAAATAATTCATTCTATTACACTATTTATTCATAGCAAATGTAGAGCCGTGTTCTAAAACTATTGTATTTTTCTTCCATTTCAATATTTAATCCGATTGAAATAGTACGTCCTTATTTCTTTTGCTTTTTCGTTCATTCGCTTTTGTCATTCGAAGAATCGACAACGTTCGATAAACCTATGAACATTTATTCACTTTTTAAAATTTTAATACAAAAAAGACCATCGGTAAAAATTGAAAAAATAAAAAAGTTAATAAAAAAGGTATACCTAAAGAGAGGAGTTATGTTATTTTGAACAATGTTAACATCTATACAGTACCGTCGAAAATTAAAGAAACAAAAATTAAATCTTCTGAATCTACACGCAATTTTATATTATTTTTTGTGACAATTTCACTGAATATACACATTATGTAGTTGGACTTGTACCAAGATTTTCAGACTAATTAACATAATAGGTTTACACTTATCCCCCATTTTACAGATTTCAAGTGTCCAAAATTAAGGAACAAAATATCATTTTTAAGTAAATCACATGGAAAAGGCAAAAGAGATTTAATATTTGCTAATTCCACCTTTGAGTTCAATAACTGCTGCGATTTCACTAAATCTTGACATTGGGTCACAGTTATCTTGGTCCATTCATTGGTCATGTTTCAGCCACAAGTCCTTGCTGTTTTCCGGATTCTTTGCCATAACATTCTGTCATAGAGTCTTCCATAAGCTTTCCCTAGCTTTCATGCCAGGACTCTGAGCAGGTCAGTACATTACTCTACTTCTTGATCAGCCAGATGATTAATGACCAGGTTTGCCTCATCACAGGGAGTATTATCCTGCATGAAAAAGGTTTTTCGATACCAGAATTGTGCAACACAGGCAAAACATACTGTTCTAAAACATTATTGTATTACAATTTACTCTAGTATTTTAGCGTACAAGTTATGATGTACCCTGTCATGATATGATGCCAAAAACCATCACGCAACCTCCAAGAAATTTGACAGTTTTTTTGATGCAGCTAGGATCCAAACTTTCGCCTTTCTTCTTCTTACCAATTACTTTCAAGCACTGCCAAATAAATTAAATTTCGATTCGTCACTGAAATAAACTTTTTTCCAATTTTCTTCTGACCATATAACATGCTTTTTCGCGAACGCCAATCAAGCTGTTTTGTTTATTTTACTTATTAGCGATTTTTCACGAGGAGATCTTGCAAAATACCTATTTTGTGCAGCTTTCTGGACACAGTTTGTCCTGAAATATACGTGACACGTTCAATTTGTTATAATTGTTGCCAACTGTAAGGAAACGGTATTTTAACACTAGGCGTTACATGACTATGGTCTCTTTTGCCGTTGTCTTTCTTGGTCTACCAGGTTTATTTGTGTTACTTAACCTTCCAGTTTCTATATAAAGTTTGAGAACTCAGCTTACAACATTTTTGAACGTTTCACAGGTTTTCCGATTTCTTCTATGGTCAACTTTTCCTTTCTGAATTTGACGCTGTTTGCTTTGTCGCTTAAATCAGTTTTATTTCCTTTTGACATTATTGATACTGCGTTACTTGCAGCAGTGATGAATATTAAAGTTAAGAATAGTTATTTTTATTCTTTTATACAAAAAATAGCGCTACTGTTTTAAACTTTAAACAATTATTTTTCCTTAATGTTTCTTAATTTTAGGCACTTTAAATCTGGGAAATGGTGGGCAAATTTAAAAATATTATCTTAATTTATCTGAAAATATCGGTCAAAGTCCAACTACATATTGTGTTTATTCAGTGAAATATTCACAAAAAATAATATATGAATTTGTTTCGATTCAGAAGATTACATTTCTGTTCTTTAATCGTGGACAGTACTATATAAATATATATATATATATATATATATGTATATATATATATATATATATATATATATATATATATATATATATATATATATATATATATATATATAAAGGGATAGAGAAGACGGAAAGCAAGTGTTAGAAAGGGTACATACAAACAGTGCAATAAAATAAAATATACGTTTTAATAGATATTAAAGAAAAGCACGTGATAAGCTGTTAAACTTTTGATATTTTTTTGAAAATACAATATATAGATTCACTGTTAATTACAATAAAAACAAACGCTATATCATGTATTGCCCTTCGGAAGAAATAGATTGTTTATAAGGACTTTTATAAGTGTTTTAAAATGAATTTCTAGTAGTAATAATAGAAGTAACAGTGATTGTACGTACAGGTAATTGTGAAAACAACGAAACCAAATTATATGTCCTGAAAATGAAACTGAATTACGTAAGGAGAACAAAGATATGGTTTGTTTTTCTTATTCTTATTGATACACCAGACAATAGAATTAGCAATTTAGTCATAGAAGCACGAGACATGTTGAATAGTATTATGATAAGCGACAGTCGTTGTAGTTAATATCTTCTGATATTCTCTTGATTTTTTTTAATTAACTTATATTTTCTGCTCGCGAGTTTTTCTCGTTGTAAAAATCGTCTGGTTCGCCAGTTAAGAATCAATGACATATTCAGATTAAGTGTTAGATGAAGCTCAGACTTACAATGTATTTAGATTTTTTTTAGTTTTAAGATGTTTATTCGTATGAAGATAATTCAGACTAAGATATAACTGTTTTTTTTTCTTCCCTCAACTTCTCAATCTCTCTCTATATAAATATATATATATATATATATATATATATATATATATATATATATATATATATATATACATATGAATATATATATTTATATATATACATTACATATTTATATATACTTGACAGATACGATTCAGTAGACGTATTTACGCTATAAATAGTTATGTGTTGTAAGTTATGTATTCTTTTTAACACACATGACACACGCGATGTGCACAGTTATATATATATATATATATATACATATTAGTATATGTACATATTAGTATATATATATATATATATATATACACACATATACAATTAAAGTACAGTATCAATTGGCAATAGTATAATACATCTTGAATTCTAAGGAAAGCTGTTATAAAATAATGATATTGTTTAACTCAAATACTGCACGTATTAAAATCAGCTCAATGATTGAACCATTTAAGGTAGAGCAGAGTTACATACGCTCAACGGCCGATGAGCAGAAAAATAGAGTCTACAGATATGTTTATACATTTAATAAGACATATTTTTAAAATTCACATGTTTGGCTTCTCATATTTGAGATATAAAAATATAATAACATTTGATTTTTCCTTATATGACAATTGTGTAAAAAGGTTAGGCCCTATAACCCCTTAGACATGTTGATTGTATTGGGATCATGCTGTTATAATCATGAAGCAAAACAGTCCGGTGTTTAATAAAAGTAACGAAATATAGCCTAGGTGTATGCAATAATTCTGGTACAAATATAATCACTTCACAGTACATTTATCTTGACAACCGTTGACATTCTCCTCCTTTTTTAACATAGATTTAAAGTTTAACTTAAGTTCTTTTTCACTAAAGATATATCGGCATCTTCGAATATAGACTATATTACTTCTTATTGAATAAACATATTATTTCCCCATCATGTCTATTTTCTAACACGTGACGTACACACTTTATTGTTTGCTGGCCTTTGTTGTTTTATTTATTTATTAACTTACATAAATTCTGTATTTTTTAAATGAATATTTTTTCTAAATTGTATATATTATAATTATTTTAAAGTTTGAATTGTATTTTGTGTTTCGAATTTTAATTCATATAATATTTAATGGAAAATTGAAAATTAAAGTATAAGTTTATAAATTCTCCAGATCCCTAATTATTTTGAATGTTTTATTTTTTATTTTTTTATTCATTTTATGTTGTTCATATTATTTTATAAATTCTTCCAGGTACTTTTATTCAAATCAGGTTATAACTACACTCACACGTCATAGTTTTGGGATAGTTTAGATTGTATTCTGTAAATCGAAGTTTACACCATATATGTTGTAATTTGATCTAACGTATATATTATAAAACTACTCTAGATATGCACTTTATATATATATATATATAAATATATAAATATATCAATATATATATATATATATATATACAAATATACATATATATACATATATATATAAATATACATACATATAAATATATATATACATATATATAAATATACATATCTAATAAATATATATAAATACATATATATATATATATATATATAAATATACATATATATACGGATATATAAATAAATATATATAATATATATAAATATAAATATGTACATATACAAATATACATATATATACATATATATATATATACATATATATACATATATATATACATATATATATACATATATATACATATATATACATACATATATATACATATATATATACATACATATATAAATATATACATACATATATATACATATATTTACATATATATACACACATATATATATACATATATATACATACATATATATATATATATATACATATATATACATATATATACATATATATATATATACATACATATTCATATATATACATATGTATACATACATACATATATATATATATATACATATATATACATATATATATACATATATATATACATATATAAAGTGGTGTACTAAAAGCGAACTTTTAGGAAAAGTGAAACCTATTGTGAAGAGTATATAGCTCAATATCCAGGATAGAGCAGGTAGAATGAAGAAGAATGGAAAGGAATTAGAGAAGCAAAAGTCAAATCATAATTCAATTCAATTGCTCAGAGCAAGGTATATTCCGCAAAAAAGGAAATTTATTCAAGTTAAATTTTCCTTAAGCCAGGCTTTTCAAAGATCAAAATCTTATCATCAGAGGAAGTCGCTGGGATAGATAAGTTGGCAAAGGCCAAGATTTAAAATTTGAAAAAAAAATAAATAAAAGTTGTAGGTGGAAGAAACACAAGGCACAATTCTGCCCGAATGCAAGCAAATGTCCGATTGCTAAAAAGTCCGGTGTCGAAAAGTCCAGCGGAGAGAATGAGATGTAGATAGGTAGGTCGTTAAAAGGCCCGAAATGTTGTGAGAGAGGAATCTAAGTTAAATTCTAAGAAGCCACAACTTCAGGTGCGGCGAAAAAAAAATCCAAAGGGTAAAATGTCCAATAAGTGCAGGCAGGCAGGCTCAGAAGAGAGTGAGGTGGAAAATATTCGCCATTAACAATACTTCCTGGGCAAAGATGTAAGAGAAAATGCTTTAAAATGGGAAAAAATGTAGCGAAAATATTTTAAAGCTAGCCCGAAGCGAAAGCCGGCTTGAAAATGAGAAAAGGCATAAACTCCTGGGCGACCAGTATGCAGGGAGGGAATGAGTGAGGGGTGTGTAGGGGGAGAGAAGAACGGGTGCGGAGAAGGAAAAGGGGTGTGGAGGGTGAATGCGGTTAAAACTAAGAGTGTGATTGTGGGGGGTGAGTCGCATGAAAGTAGAAATTGGATGTTAGCGCGAATTTGGGTTCAACTAAAAAAGGGAAAGGGTTGGGTAGGAGTAAGTCAACGAGTGCTCGGAGGGAGAGTTCCAATGCCAGAATGCGTCTATAAATAGAGTTTGGGGTTTAGTTGTTTTATCAGGAGACCTTACTTATAAACAATGAGGCAAAATATATTGAAGGGTAGAATTAGAGAAATAGTAAGAATAAAAATTAAAAATTGAAAGATTAAAAAAGTAAAAAAGTAAAATAAGAATAGAATTAAAATTAAAGATAAAAATAAAAATAAGAAAAATAAAAAATGAAAAAGAGATAATAAAATTAGTATTAGTTTTAAGCTCGCAAAGAAAATTATGGGTTGCCTGATCAGAAAATAATAATAGAATGAGGGAAAAAGTCGATAAAATTGGAACTCGAAAATGAGTATTAGAATGAGGGAAGAGTAAATT
>OY744532.1:80981233-80991233 GCA_963556195.1 Sepiola atlantica | reverse complement strand
ATATATATGATGATGGAACGGTGGTTAAGTGGGTACGACGCAGACTGTTTCGAGTTCCAATCCAGTTCGTTACACACACCTGATCTTGTGTCCAACCAGTTGGAGAGGAGGTAAATAATGCATGGTTCAGCCTTCCGTAATAGAAAAATATAGGAATATTCGCTGAATGTCAAATAAGCAGATTTCTCAGGGATCCACATATTTTCGGAAGTAGGGCATAATCATGTTTATGACGACTACGCATATAATATTAAAAAAACTAATTTTGAATTATCAAGCATATGGATATAGAATGAGGATCAAGCTACACCATTTAGACAGTTACATTGACAAGTTTCCAGATAACATGTGTGATGTATTCTAAGAACAACTTGAAGTCTTTCATTAAAATATAAAAATAATAGAAGTATGTCACCAAGATAAGTATAGTTATGCATGGTGGCGTATTATTGCTTCATGGGTGATGTTCCCGGAAGAGGAATTTATCTCATATACTTAATAAACAGATTTTTTATCATCATACATAATTCTGACATGATTATCTATATTAAGTGTAATTGCTTAACACGTTGTTAAAATGTAATTATTATTATTATTTGTTATGGAATTATGAGTATGATATCTATATCCTTAAACATGCAAGCTCGTTAAGGATCAAAGAGTGAAGCAAGTATACTAGGTTTCGATTATCTGATACGAAAATATACACAATGCAATAGTAAAACATGCCGGGCAATGACATCTGTTTCCTATTGTAAAAAAAAAACTGGTTATATTTAACAGACAGATATACGTTATTGTGAAAATGATATCAAAATAAAATGAAAAGTAACCAAGAAAAACAGCAATAAAGTAACAGAATTGTTTTAATTTGAATAAATATATAATAATTCTAAAGCAAAAATAGATTTGATTCGTCTAAGCATATCTGTTTTCAGTTGATAAATATCTTCGAAATTGGAATCCGCCATTACAAAGTTCTGCGATATGAGAAACTCCCGATGGAATGTCTGTGTTTTTTGCTTGGATATTTGAGTTAAGTAATCAATTGTTTTTTTCAATTTTCATTTTAAGTATTATTGCAGAAAGAAGCAGTAAATGGTAGACATTTTACATTCAATCACAGAAGTATCATTAATGTCACAATAAGTGAATACACTTATAAGTCATTTTTCGACTCATTAGTCGATACATCGGGATTAAATCCTTAGTGGGTTACGTTCATTATGCCCTCAAAATGATAGTTTATGTATACTAGCTAAAGATCAGCATTATTAAATTATAATCAATAAGACGTTGACTAATCTACGAAAAGAAGTGGTGCTCCCTTAACATCTCAGTGTATTGGTCAATAAACAACGGAACCTTGCGGTCACTCTTTACTATAGTCGACCCATTGATAAGATGTGCATTAATAATTCTCTTACATTTGAAATAAGAAAATTACTCCTGACTTTTGATTAGATTACTACGGTGCTCTGAACCATATGCAACTACCAGATACTTTACCGGTGCTCCGAAAGCGCGAACACGTGACGTATACATGTACCACGGTTAGCCTGATTTCTTAGCTAGAGGGCACGTTATATATAACGGAATAGACAAAAAAACTGGTGGTGTTATAGATGACGCGCCTAATTTCCGTGACTTCGCGTCGGCAACGATCAGGCAGGTCGCGGAAGCGCCCGAGAGTTGCCGAGACGAAAACGCCAAGCGTTAATGGAAGACTTGCAGGCAATAATATAAGACGAATACATTTTTTATAAATACATATATAAAATATAAAAACCGAACAAATTGTACGGTGGGGGGGGGGGGTTAAATGAACAATTTTCAGTCAAATGTGTAGAAATATTTTTTGGGGGACGGGGTGTCAATGTTTTCTTTTTCATTTATTTTGCTGTTTTTCTATTTTTTCTTCCTTACATAATCAAAGAAAGAAAGTGAAATGGGTTAGGGTTACGGTTAAGGGTTAGTGCTCCCGTTAGGCTTAGGTCTTCCGTGTTAAGCGATAGCCAAGCCATGCATTAAAACTGGCAAGCTCTAACTGGAAGACTTTCAGACGCTAATATAAGACGAATAAATTCAAAGAGAAAATACATAGATGAAAATCATTTTTTTTTGTGGATGTAACTTTTTTGGGGGGAGGGGGGATTTTGACAATGTTGTTATAAGATAAAGGAGATAAAAAATGATATTCCGTCAGCGCTCGAGCGCTTCCGCGACATGCCTGATCGTTGTCGACGCGCAGTCATGGAAATCAGGCGCATCATCTATAACATTACCGAAAAACTTGGTCTTTGATTGGATATATCTCCTCTTACATTTCTTGTAGCATTTTCTCACGCATGTTGGTTTAACATTAGAAAATAATAAAAACATTAAAGGAAGTGTCATCCTTCACTTTATTTTCGATGGTAAATCTCTTCTTACACTCTTTAAAGTATCAATGAAGAAGATGTGAGGCAACCATCAGTGACAGCCGCGTAAAAGATACGTCTTCGCTTCCTGGTCGCGGAGTTGGATCAGATGTTATTTTTCTATATTCTAGCTAGTCAAATATTTTTGTTTCTCTACATTCAATTCGAACCTCACAATATCGTGTTTACCATTGTTCACTCTATTCTTCATTAAATTCTCGACCTTGATATCACACATTTGTCGTCAGAATTAACTGCACCGCGACTAATCCCCTCTCATGTCAGCCTCCTACTTTCCTGTTTTTCTAACTACGTGAAACATCGGCACATACACATGCTTATATGAAAACGCATGCATATATCATTCAAAAATAAATACCGAGTCACATAGATAAGCACAAAAATATGAATTCATAAGGAAACACGTATACCGGAAACTGAAAATAGTTTTGACAACTTCTATGATAAAAAAATCATCAAAACCTGATTGCCGACAAGAGATAGACAGCGAAATTTAAAACTCGTACAGATTCATGCAATATACATATATAATGAAAACCACATAAAACGCGTTCGCATTAACAAATATACATATACGCCAACAACTCTAGTGCAACCATTGAACAAAATGAAGTCTAAAATTAAAAACTACTCACATTCTACAGTTGAAAATATACAATTCACACATTAGAATTTATTTCCGCATCACGCTCAAAAAAATGCGTATATAATAATACGGAATATTAATTTAATGTTTGTCCGTAAGTTATAATCCGCCACCATATTAAAAAAATGAGATCGCCCGATTGCCGAAAGTTCAATGTAAACGCATTTCTTTTTAAAATTCATCCGCATTTGCTGTTGATTCGAACGTGAAACCTGATGAAAAATACACTTGTTTGACATCTGAGTGCAAATCAAAGTGTAGTAGTTGTTTTGTTAAAAGATGGTACTATAATATTGTAGGGTCGCCAGTCGCAATAGTGTCTTGTATGTAATTAAAACTCTCTCTCTCACTCTCTCTCTCTCTCTCATATATATATATATATATATATATATATATATATATATATATATATATATATATATATATATATAATTTCGCTACAGAAAAATTAGTACAACAATCGTACCGTCGGTTTCAAGCACATAAAGACTTAGCAATCTTCAGCTGATGTTGTTATATGTTTCGGAAATGTGAAGTCACGTACAACTCTCGTTTGGGCGCGTTATTTGCTTTGGGTGTTATGTATGTTTGTTTAAATTTAGTGTAAAGAAGGTTTAATAAGATTTGAAAAAGGGGGGTGGTGAAAAGTAACGGTTGAGATTTTAACCTATAGAACATTTAAATATATAAATATCTTTATTTTATATTATTAACTAAGGTGTTGTGAATGCATATCGGAGAAATAATATTTGTATACTGATTAAGACTGGTTCAGAGATAGGAGTTAGGATTAGGTCGGCAAAATTGGATCTGTTTAGGAGATATGGGAGATTAGCATTATGACCGAGAAATGATGGGCACTTATGGGAGTAAAAGTAATGTGAAATGGGGGTGTTATTACTGGGAAATGTTATTAATCATATATGCATATATATATATATATATATATATATATATATATATATATATATATATATATATATATATATTAATATATGCATGTGTGTCTGCTATAAACATATATATACCCTTCTACACACTCTCTGTCCACTTAACCGCCAACAACTAGATTTTTGTAATATTATTGAAATACCCGTTGCTCTCTCACTACTCAGACACCTATCCTGCTATTACATTGTGTTCATTTTACCTTACTAACATTTCAAAGATGTCGTAAACCTATTGCATAAAATGTATTAATATTAGCTGTTAAATCCTTTTTAAAACAAGTAGTTATTCGAAATATTGAATTAAATAAACATGATATGTGTATTGTGTACAGCTCTTATTTCTGTGTATTTTCTGATATTTTCCTGTTTGTTACTAACATATAATGTCGGGGTATCTTTCTATCAACTTACGTCAAACGCACAAATACACTCAAATATGCATGTGGTGCACGGAATAATGGAAACACCTTGTGATATTTGCATCAATTTTACAACACCAGATAAATTGAAAAAAATACCAGAATGTTCATTTCATTTATTGATTTGTGAGTATTGTGTTCCTAAATTAATTCGTTGAATTTAATTTTTATTTCAGCACTAGCATATTAGTAAGAAGTAATTTAGAGACAGATCTACAAGATTTCCAAAGATAGCAAATTGTTGGTGCTATTTATGGCAGATGCTTCTGTTACGTAAGTAACTGAGATTATTGTTGTATCGAGATGCCCTGTCTCGCAGGTTGGCAGCCTATAAAAAGAGGAGAAACCACCCTCGTCTAAACACAATTCTCGAAGTAATCCTAATATGTATTTAAAGGGTCGTGGATCACTTGTTTTGATTGTGAAGAAATAACACGAAACCATGCCACCCAATATAACATTAACATTAATCTTAAAAATCCCGTTTCAACGAAAAGTGTTCCTGAAGAGGTTCACAAGGTCGGATATCATTAAAGAGCTGACATGTGTTTTCATTACTTTGTCCAACCCCTGTCCTCCAGTCCAGCAATCATCCTATTCATGTGTCTGGTGGTCTGTCATTATATCGATTATATAACAAGAAGTGATTTTTCTCCTTTGTCATTGACAATTATTGAGTTCACACCAAGATCAGTATATGCTACAACTGTAACATAACAAACAAATGAATACATTAATCTTTACTTTAAATATAAAATATTACAATTATTCCGACATATCTCCTCCTAAATACATTTTCCAAATAAAAGGTAGCAAGTATTTCTCCTCTTTATTGTCTTAACACTTAACTCATACACACCGAGGAATTTGTTTATGAGAGCGAACACATTTTAACGTGGCGTAGGATTGCTGGAACATCGGAATGACTAAAAATGCAATTACCGGTACGCGTATTATGCACAACAACCATATTCCGGATTTCAGGATCACATTCTCGAACACTTACCACTCACTATATACACCATCGTCGTTTATTGTATTATCGGTAAGGTTATTTAAGTGTACCGTTTACGAATTGTTCCCTACAGTATTCGCTAAACGTCAGCATTTAATACGTTATTGAGACAATATTTCCTATGAACACTACTGAATTTTCTTTTTCAATCACACACGATAAAATATAGGCTATATGTTGGTATATTTGTGTAACTAACAAACATAGGTCGTTTCTTTTACTTAGATGTGACCAATACACAACCCCCTAGTTTATATACTAATTTCATTAGCACAAATCCGTCGCAGACAATTAGGTAGTTTCTATGAATTATTTTTTATATAGTTTTACTAATAAATACGTGCAAACACGTGGATTTAAAGTTAGGTCGTTTTAAAAGTCATGATCTTGAAAGAGTATAAAGCGTGGATTACTTATGAGGCGGCATACAATTAATGTGTTCGGACATATTTTATATCTAGTCTTACAATGGTATAATTAGTATTGGCATACGTATTACCAGGAACCGAAAACAACCTAGTTTCAGATATTCATTTTTTTTTACATATGTGATTTGTGTTCTTTAACACATAGGTAACAAGCTATTAGGTAGTTTCTACGATTTCTTTTGTAATATACGTTTACACTTACAAAATGCGTACATGAAAACGTACTACATATTGAGCATGATGCTGTTAAAAAAACAGGCATTTTGTATTACGTAAATAAAACTGTCTCGGAGATATGTTGTTCTCAACCTATGCTATTAACACACATTAAAAAAAACAACTTTTTGACATGTTTTTCTTTTATTAAAATATTATTAAAAAACGTAAACACGCTGGTTTCGGAAATTAATTTTTTTTGTGTTCAAACACATAATCTGTTTCGTTAACACAAATAGGTTACAAACTATTAGGTAGTTTCTAAGAAATGTGTTTACAGTTTTTAACACGTTTTAACTTACAAACAATAAAACAATTATCTTTATATATATATATATATATATATAAACAAAAAATTAACGTATTTTAAAACTTCCTTCAATTTTATTTATAAAAAACACAATGAATGCTTAACAATAAAAGAGAGTGGCATTTTTTATCGTATCTTCTCGTCGTTACAAAGCACAATAAATGAGTTGCGCATGTGACAAAAAGTAAAAGCACACATTGCAACTATTTTAAAATAAAGAGAATCTTCTGCATGTTTTTTGTTTAAAAATTAGAATTCGGTGCTTATTTTGATACCCCCTTCCTATTGAATACAATATTTTCTTCTTTTAGGTGTATTTTTATTTTGAGAATATTTTACTTGGATTTAAACATTTTTTTTTACTTTTCGGTTGTTATTTAAAAAAAAATTTAGTTTACAAAATAGAATGTAATTTAAAGTGTAGTATCTTATATATCATACTTAATCTTTTCTCGGTACTTCTGCAGTTTACAGATCTGCTGAAAGTATTACGTTATAAGTAGAACTCGTTCTAGACTACGTCAATTTAAATGTTGGTTCTAACCTAAAGGGGCACTACTTATTGAAGAGATAGATTTTCTATGAGTGAAACCCGACCGCTAATCTACCTCTGCCCTCTATTTTATAATTAGACGATTGATAAAAATCAGTTCTTCTTTTTCAACGATTTCTCCACTGTTATAAATAGTGCGAGTCACCAGAGACGCAGAGAAGACAAAACATAGTCTTGTAACTGTCTAGCCAAGTGCTAGTCACTTTCTTACTTTGTTAATACACTTGTTAAACCAACCCTCGACTTGACTTCCTTTATTTATTATTTACTGTTGGACAACTTCACAACATATATATATATATATATATATATATATATATATATATATATATATATATATATATATAATTCATAAATAAATAGTATTTTCAAGTTGACTCATATACGATGTTTTTCATGCCAAACCTGCAATCAACAGTATGGGAGGAGGAGGCCATCCCTACCGGTCGTATGATTCGAACTCTGATATGAAAACCATTATAGTATCCATTTATGTATGTCAGGCTTCATAAGTGTCTTAACATATACGCAGTATTTAAAGTATTCCCACATCTGTTTATATCTTACCAAAATGCTTCTGCCCATGTTAGCTCCGACCTCCTTCGAAAGGGTATCGTTAAACTCCGGAATCTTTATGTTGAACTAGTGAATTTGCACCAAACCCGTTATTTAATCCACGGGAACACCTGCTTACGTTCCGCCAGCCATGACCAGATAAAAGTCCTAAGTAATTCGTAATTCTATTTGAAGTATTGAATGTGTAGTATTCTAGTATGGGGATTAACACTTAAACTCTCAGAAGACTTTCAATTTGAAACTGATTTTTACTTAGACCTTTTTATACGTTTCCTCGCAATGCTTGATTAGAGCAGTAGTCCCTAAAATCTAGATAACAATGCGATCTAACCAATTCTGTAGCATAATATGTTAAAAGATACGTTCGTAATGTCTACTATACTCACTGGATCTTTTCCGTTAATGTAATTTATCTGAAATTACATTCTTATGTTTTCCAATTTTACACACAACTCTGAAACATCTACCTCAACAAAATTTGAAAAAAATGTCAAGAATTAAATAACTGTATCCCATTAGATTTACGATAAGCGGTATACAAGCGAACACTAATCACCAACTATTTACGAACATCAAATATTTTCGTCGAACGCCCACTGATTTAAGTTTGAATTATTTTTCTAAAGTAACGCCGAGGAAAGAAAAATACAAAAAAATAAAACTTTACAACAAAATAATTTAATGATCATTTACAGTTGTGTAATTTATTTCTATAAGAGCAGACGTCTGGACGCCATTCCGAAAGTTTACTGATGACAAGTAATTAAAAAGAAAAATCATTAACCAAAAAATCAAGAATTAAGGTTAATATGATTTCAAGTACTCAAATTTATCCATATAAATATAAAGAAAGTGATAAAGAAAATAATAAGGTCTGATATCATAAATAAATTAATCTTATCTAAACTTCATTTTCTTTAACCAGAATTGTGATTGTTTGACTAGATGTCCGAACACAGTTATTGTGAAATCTTACGTTACGGAGATATGCTTTTAGAAGTAAAGTTTATTTGTATAAGTCAGCATTACCTATGGTATAATTCACTCAAGGATAAGGTTTAATGAAACTGGCAAACAGTCATTTGAATTGATGATGTTGAATAATACATGGAAAATAATGAATAGAATGAAAGACATGTGACTCTTTATAAGAACGTATATTGGGACTACTTTTCTCATCTTGAGTGTTATTCTCACAACTTGTCGGTCACTGTAACCTTGGGACTTCTTCATGTACGTCTTGTCGAACTCGGTAATCATTTTTGTAGAACTTGGTTATCTTTTAATCGAACACGGTAATCTTTTTGTCGAAATCCCTATTTTTTTTGTAGAACTTTGGTAAACTTTTTGTAGAAATCGGTAATTTTATTCGTAGAACTGGGTAATCTTTTTGTATAACTGGGTGAACTTTTTTGTATAACTCGGTTATCTTTTTTGCATAACTCGATTATGTTTTTGCCGGAAATCTTTTTGTAGTAACCGGAGAATTTTTTTTTGTCGACCTCGGTAATCTTTTTGTAGAACTGGGTAATCTTTTTGTTGAATTGGATATTTTTGTAGCACTCGGAAATCTTTTCTAGATCTCGGAAATCTTTTTGTATAACTCGGAAATCCTTTTATCTAACTGGGTAATCTTATTTTAAGATCTCGGTAATCTTCGTAGAATGAACTAATCTTTTTGTAGAATGCACTAATCTTCTTGTCGATAATCTTTTTGTAGAACGCGGTAATCGTTTTGTCGAACTCTGTAATCGTTTTTGTCGAACTCTGTAATCGTTTTTGTAGAACTCGGTAATTTTGTTGTTTAACTCGGGAATCAGTACGGAATTTCTAACGGACGCTTTTATTTAATCTTCAATCTGCTGTCTTTTTGAACATGGATGTACTTAGTATACTTATTTCGTAACAGTTGTTGGGAATGGCCATAAGTTATCTGGTTGTTTCCACCAAATAACTGTATATCTCCTGTGTTCATATCATGAAGTGTCTAGAATATCTCACTACTAAGATTGTCTAAGTATTATTTCTACCTTTTTTTCACGCCAAACAATTGCATATAGCTACTGAAACGTAAGTGGATACTAGTTAAGGCAGCAGATTAAACGAAGGACAATCTGAGTGTTGGGTTGGGAACAACTAGTTTTGGTCACATTGCATTTAAATGACTGCATGTAAGTACGAGTCGGGAAACAGGTAGCGGGGAGTGAAACAAACCTAACGTGTCCGAAGAAAGACGATATTAGAATAGAGTAGAAAAACTTTCAGCAACAAGTGATTTCTACAGTAAAAAGAAAGTTGTATTTGGTTGCTGGTCGTGTGGTGGGGTTACTTTTCCGTGTAAGTTCTGGTAAGACAAATACAAGGATGCACAACTGCGGCGATGTGACAAGGGCCGGTGATTGACAGACAGTGCGGAGCTATTAGAGTATCCTTTTTCCATTTACTT
>OY744532.1:80933733-80973733 GCA_963556195.1 Sepiola atlantica | reverse complement strand
ATACTGCAAATATATGCAAAATGTATTATTACGCCTTCTAAAATGATATGGGTATATGGAATTATATATATATATATATATATATATATATATATATATATATATAGTCATCCACATACAGCCTGTTTCGCTGTTTCGCAGCTCATCAGTGCGGCTAGACCAGTTAGTGTCTCAAGCCGGGATCGAAACGCAACCGTCGAGCTGACAGTCGGCGATGCTAACCCCTACGCCATCATGCGACACTGACTGAATGTAAGTGATATCTCAATGTAACGAAATGTAAACATTGCAAATGCGTGAGCTCGAAATTAGTTTTACCTAATGAGCATTGCCTTAAAGCTAATGGCCGTTGACGATACCCTTACAAAAATAAGCTTTACCCGGAGGGAGCTTTTTATAGTCATCCACATACAGCCTGTTTCGCTGTTTCACAGCTCATCAGTGCGGCTAGACCATATATATATATAAATATAAATATAAATATATATATATATATATATATATATATATATGAGAGAGAGATGTGTATACATATATACATAAATATATATATGTATATATATATATATGTATATATATATATTCATATATATTCTAAAACAGAGAGATTAGTCACTATGATACACTGATATCACACATAGAAAACTATATAAAACAATTGCACACTTCATATATGTCGCGTGCTTGCTAGTGACTAAATGACCTTTCCAGTCATTTCAGAAAATGTAATTTTAACCTAACTATTTGTCTACCCTTTTCTGTATTAATATATTAATATATTAATTTCTGTATTAATTTGTATTAGTATACGAATACTAATTAAGGATCTCATCTGTCCTATCCGTTGCAAGTTTGTTATTTAAATCTGAACTGGTTACACATTTTTCCACACAACATAAATTAGAGAGTCCTCTTTTTGAAAGCAGTAGCCCCAAGCATGGTATAAATATAGCTATATGCAGATACGTGTTTCAGCATGTACGACTCTTCAGTGTTGCTAGAAGTTGCAAGATTCGAAACCGAAACAATTTGCTGTAGCATCTGTATCTTTACGCACTGAGTAAACGGAATTATTATTGGAAATGTGGTAACTATTTTCTTATTTATATGAAACAAGTCATTTTTTGTATTTTCCTAAGTTTTTACTAATGAAAATTGTTCACGTTTTTTCACGAAATTGTATAACATTTACTCTAAATTAAAACCCACACACTTAGCCTAACCCTAATTTTAACCATCACCCTCATTTATTCACTCAATTATCATGTAAAGAAACGCACGATCTTCATCGTTATATAAAATGATGAAAATCGTGCGTTTCTTCTCATAATGAATGAGAGTTGATAAATGGTTTCCTCACTGCATTTTCTATAGTGTTATTTAACAAAGTATTCATACTTAAATAACAATTAGTTCTGTGATAGACTTATGCTAAAGTAATCTGCTATAATTGTTATATTATACCGTAATTGAAAATTAACTGAAAAAGTCACTTAAAGCTGCTTAATCTATCGTCTTACTTTTCTTCGGACCTCTTACACTATATAAACATACACCCCAATCAAATATATATTAATAAGTATTTAATGAAACTGTGACTCTATTTTCTTCCGCGTTTTTATTAAATCCACTTACGTTTGTCTGCACACACCACAAACGTGTGTGTAAATTAGATGGGTAAATAATGTGACTATTCACTTCTATTTGTGCACATATGTAATGATAACACTATTATATATTAACCAATAAAAATAACACATATATGAATAATAACAGCAATATTAAAGTAAAGCGACTTATTATTTCTAATGAAAACCAATAAGGTGTTTGCTTACGCACACATTTTTATAACACTTCTATATGCAACAAACTTAACAAAGAAGGCATATAATTATATATATATATAAATATATATATATATAGACATATATATATATATATTAATGTATACATGAATATGTGAATGTATATATATAATTATATATATTTATATATTAATATATATATAGACATATATATATGTATATAAATATGTTAATATATATATATATATAAATATCTTCTAATATATATATAATTATATGTATATTGATTTATATATATATAGACATATACATATATATATATATATATGTATATTAATACATATATATATATATATATATATACAAATATGTAAATATATACATATATATACTTATATATACAATATTTATATATATATATACATACATTTATATATATAAAAATACATATATATAATTATATATATATACATATTTACACATATATATATATTTATATATATATAAATATGTCTATATATATATATTAATATATACATACACATATATATATACATCAATATATATATATACACACACATATATATTAATATATACATTCATTTATATTTATATAAATATATACATACATATATATATATATATTTAAAAGTATATATATAAATATATGTATATGAATAAATATATATATATATACATATACACACATGTATATGTATAAATATATTTATATTTATATATGTAAATGTATATATGTAAATATATATATATCAATAATATATATATATATATATATATATATATATATATATATATATATGCATTACGTATACGTTTTATACCCATGAGAATCATCAATGTAGAAAATGTATATATATATATATATATATATTTGTATATATATATATATATATATATATATATATATATATATATATATGTATATATATACATATATATATATATAAATATATTTATATACATATATTTTAAGTCATGAATATATATTTAGGGCAATTAAGCTACACAGAGTCTTCCATATTTCATCCCCAGTAGGCTTAAATGGCTGGAGTTATTTTTGCCAGGTCTTTATATAGGCACGTCTAGCTAGTTAACAGATCGGATACTTTTTTGCTTTCTTAGCTAATCGCTGTGTATTTTCCGAACAAATATTTGGTTGAGTTTACTGACTGTTTCTTATTCTATTGTTCTGTTTTTGTAGGATGAATCATCCCTGTTGTGTTTGTGTTTCTTTTCCAATAATTCTATTTCACAAACGAAAGTAGGCTTTATTTCACTGTCTGTTGCATTTCATAGGTGACCTTATGTTAACAAGTACTTGCTTTTCTTTCTATTGTGCATGTGTGTGTTTATGTTATAGTTCATTTCATTTTATTTGTTTATTTATTAGGTTTTTTATTTATATCTTTATTTATTATGCATTGTTTACCTAACGTACATTTTATATTGTGCATGCAGTTGTTTGCCATTTCACGTCTACAGTTTTATAAGGTTAGGGAGTCAATAAAGTTGTGAATTTCACATTTCTCATCCACACCAAATCTACACGGGTCGTCTAAATTTCTAAAGGTGCTGACTTGTTGTATTATTTTCCATGAAATTATTGGTGAGTGTACGTTTTCTGTTAGCTTTCAATAATGGTTGGCTAGTGATGTGTTAACCCAGCGTATCTTTGTTTTTAAATGTGCTGTTGTGGACGTAATGTTTGGTTTTAAAATTTATGGAGCTCATACACATGTAATACTTCTTGTTATTTAGTTTTTCTTTGACAAATATTGTAGCTCCGTAAATAATTATTTTGGTAAGGCTTCTATTTTTTAGTGGAAAAAGTGAACGATTTATTCAATTAAACTTCTTCTAAGGTCACCTATTATATTGACATAACAAAAAACATGGATGGATCATTCTATAGGAAACAGAACAATATAATAGGAAATAGGAAGTAAAATAAACCGAACTTTTGCTTGCGAAGCCCGAAGATTGGCTAAGAGAAAAACAAAGAAACTAGGATGAGTCATCAGAACAATATAATAAGAAATAGGGAGTAAAATAAGCCGAACATTTGGTCCTGAGAAGTCCTACGATAGCAACACACAATCTGATTGGTTAATTAGCTATGCGTTTCTATAAAAAAAAACATCTAAGCAAAATTAATTCCATGCATTTAAACCTGACAATTTGTTTTCAAGGATGAAACGCGAAAGTCTACGTGTAGCTTAATTGCTTTACATGTATTTTTATGACTTGCTACTAAGTAAATACTTAAAAGTGATGAATAAAAAATTTTATTAGGTTACACAATGTTACGTGGATACATGGAATAATTATATATATATATATATATATATATATATATATATATATATATATATGTATATATAATTACATAAACAATATTCCAGTCTTACGTCAATCTACCAAGGTTTGAATGCTCCCACATTTAATCAAAGAGTATTTGATAAAATGTGGTAGCATTGAAATATTGGTTTTGAAATAATAATGAAAGATTCACCACCAACAATATTTGTGATGTATACATATGCTTCAGTTACATAAATTTTGGATGATATATACATGTTTGTATTGGAATAAAGTTATATATATATATATATATATATATATATATATATATATATATATGTGTGGTTGTGTGTGTGTGTGTGTGTGTGTTTGTGTAGGTGTATGCTTAACATCGCTTAATTCGAAACCCAGATGCCAGTGACTAGAGTCAGGGGCTGACACAACCGAGCGAGTAACCTGTTAATAGTACTGGGAGGAATAAAACCGCATTATAAATCGTGCAGTTAATTTTGAAATTCATTAACGATGCTGATAACCAAATGCATAAAATGTTTTTACGAAAACAATTACCTCAATGCCAAGAGAAAATAATAATTTTTTTTCATCAGATTGATTCCCGCTATATATATATATATATATATATATATATATATATATATATATATATATATATATATGAAATATAGGGATAATAAAACACATGTTTCATAAGCTCTAGTACTTTTCAGTGTGGCTATACCTAGAAATATTCGAAACAAAGATCCCGGTTACTAATGTATTGCCTTTTGCGAACCGATAAAACTAAAATACCATTGATGGTCCATCAAAGTTTACATGTAAAGTCGTCTTAAAATATATGCGAATTCAAAACTTTAGATATATTGAATTTTGAAATATTATATATATATATATATATATATATATATATATATATATATATATATATATATACTTGTCTATGACATATATTATACGTTCAATTATATGATACTAGGGAATCACACAATAATCTAAAATATTCGAGTGAAAACTACCAGGCGACATACTTGACAATCATTTATATTTGTTTACAAATGTTTAAAGCGAGTTTTTCTCACGAAATTGTATGATTAATTCATTGCTCTTTAATATAAGTCTCGCGCATAAAGTTCGCACACCTGAACATATAGATACAAGCATGAGTTAATGCATTTAAGTAACCCATCATTTAATAATTCGATTGCCTGACATATATGTGCCGTTTCTAATACAGTTTTATAATAGTTGTGTATTAAGTAAAACACTTTCAAATAGTACGTATCAAAAGTCGAGGTGAATCGGATTATTAGTGTACAAATTACAGTTATTTAGTTGAAGCTATTTTTTTTCAGATTTTCAAAATGATTTTAGAATTAAAAATTAATGTGGTTATATTGCGTTACCTTCTGATAACAAATCCACTGTTTAAGCAAATACATGACTTGTGGAGTGTTATTCTGGCTTTATCTCCTCGAAAACAAGTGTTAATGGATGCTATGCTAAAATTAAACATATTCTTACAGATTTAATATACAGAATATTATACAATATACAGTGTACTTATTATAGAGAATAATTCACCAATTCTCCCCACAGACGGATTTTTCTTTTGGTTTCTTATTTCGACAGAGGAAATATTTCCCCGAAATATTAAATGATTCTTAATCATTATCCGGACAACACACACAGCCGACCCAACGCTTGCTGTTATATAAGATTTTAAATAAAAATAAATAGTAAGTCGCCCACTTCGATTTATTATGTTTGTTCTTTCCTACGTATTACTAATCCGGACCTCTGCATTGCCATTAGTCTTCCCAACATATTACTAGTGTATGTATTTATTTACATAAGCGAAAAATGGCTGATATATCCGTAAAAATAATTACTAAATAAAATCGTACTCTATTTTTTTAAAACCGACTACCTAAACATCGTTACAGTTGTATGAATATACCTCGGGTAACAATATGTTTATGATTAAAAGAAAATTAAGCGAATGATTCTGTTTATCGTCCTCCCACAAGGTAAGATGTGACACAAGGTCGGGAAAGTGGGAAAGAACCAGCGCTCGAGAATGTTAGCACTCTGGCTGTTTAAAAATTGCCTGGGCAGCCCCGTCGGCATTCCCTGGTAGGGGCGCCTCGGGCAGTAAGCAATAAACTTACTCCTCCCCAAAGAGGGGAGGCAAAGCCTGGGAGGGTGCACCTCCAAGAACTGCGCAGGACCGACAACCAATAGACCAGCGTAAATCCAGACCCGAAGGCCCGGACGATACCGGTTAATTAGGCGGGGAATTGTCATTAAATATTGGTATTGTTATCTACGTTTTGTTAGTGTTATTAATTTAAGCGTAATTTGTTTATTGTTAATCATAAGTAATACAACATTGCAAACAAATTGCGTCGATGCAATTTCTAAGCAATATGAGAAATAATGTATTGATTAGGCCATTAACTCAAACCTTATTAGATGTTCTGTTCTTTAAATATACGAACAGGTGTGTTTCCTCTGTTTAGAAGCGCCTCTTTGCGCGCGTAGAGTTGTGCTTTTCAATGGTCTATTTCATTTTGTCTTTCTCTTACTATCTCGCTTTCATAAACCACACACAAGCATATATATATATGCTTGTGTGTGGTTTATGAACGCGATATATATATATATATATATATATATATATATATATATATATATATATATATATATATAGTTAAGCGGCGTCGAGCCTGGCCAGTACTAAATGGGTGACCATTTGGGAATACCAGGTGCTGTATGTGCTCTCTGCTTATCTCGGCATTGTTTCCAGTCGTCCTGTATTACTACTTGCCATTGGAATCAAGCAATGCCGACTCAGGAGAGCGGTTGTTGGAGATTACGCAACCCTTGCAATTACAAATTCATTCGTGGGCAGCCCCTTGTGGGGCACTCATACGTCGAAATCGACGGGAGAGTTCATCATATATTGTATATATATAGATATATATATTTGTATATATATATATATATATATATATATATATATATATATATATATGTATATATATATATATGTATATATATATATGTATATATATATATTTGTATATATATATATATATTAATATGTATATATATATGTGTATATATATATATATGTATATATATATGTATATATATGTATATATATATATATATATATATATATATATATATATATGCCTGTATGTGTATATATTTTACAAAATATGAGTTAATACACGCGCCTCTGAAGTTTCTCTTTATTACTTTAAGAAGACAAAATACATGCTTAATTATAACTTAGTGCTGTGATTCAGTAGATATCTATAAAATAAATTATTGTTCTCGGTAGCTGTAATACATAATTAAGTGAATAAGTCACCTACTTCTTTCTTAGCTATATATGTGTTTCTTTCACACTCTATCACTATATTCTGATTGACACACTCTCTAATATTGTTATGTCTATTTGAGCATATAGACAATCAGTGACATACTTTTTGGGAGCGTTATTATTTTATTAACAAAAGGGTGTCTATACAAAGCACGTGTATGAATTAGACTGTGGTATACCTTATTTGTGTAATTTTATATAATAAAAAAAACAATAATAATGATAATATTAATACTACTACTACTACTAATAATAATAATGATAATAATGATAATAATAATAATGATAATAATAATAGTAATAATGATAACTCTTATATGATAATAATTATAATAAAACAAAAACAATGGTTATCTAAAAGAGGAAGAGAGTACTAGAAGTATTGGTAGGCTTGGTACCGGGCAGACTCCATGGAAAACCACCGGTTATTATCAGTGAACAACCGCTGACGATGACCTTTGTGAGCACTTTTAGTGAGTTAAAATCTAATACTATTATTAATAATAATCAAAGAACATAGAAAAAACTCAGAGAAATTGGAATTAAGAAGAAATGGTGGTTAAACCCTTCACTCAATCAGCGTCACGAGCTCCACTCACCGTTCATTCTATAATATCTATCTCTAACCTACTGACCAACCTTCATATCTAAACTCATCATACTCCGTTTCCACCACTTCACTCATTACTTATCTCCTATATTAAATCATCACACACCCAAACAATGAAATAGGCCCCTCCCCATATGAACTTCCATCTCAACACACATTCAGCCACAAACCCAAAACCACAGTCAACCTATTCCACTAAGCCACCAAAATAAGTCACCTCATGACCTTACATTGTTAATTAATTAACCCAAACACATATCAAATGTATACAAATACCATACAAATATTAAATAAAATGAGTAAATAAATAATTACAATGATGATGAATAAATAGATAAAAAAATAATTAAATTAAATATTAAAAAATATATAAATATACATAAATAATATTAGTATAAAAAAAACTACTTAAAGAAATACGATAACAAGGTAAAATAAACAATAAAACAAACAATAATACATAAGTGTTGCACATGTATATGCTTGTGTATGTATGTATGCATATTTATATTATATACAGGCTGATTCATAAGTAACTTAGCTATTGATTTTTTAAATTGTACAGTTATAAAATACGGTAATACAAAACAGAAAGTTTATTCAACAAATTCATTCATGGGAGTTTAAAATAACAGCAAATTTTCAAAATTTCCACCTTCGTTGTGCATGCATATCTCCATTCTTGTTTGCAAGGAATTTATGACTCTTTGTAGCATATTTGATTGCTTATGAAATAAATATATATAGAAACAATTATATAAACGAACAAATTTAGAATAACAAATAGTAGTAATTAGAGAGTGAGATAACAAACATAAAAAAGTTCATAGTATGTTTGTGCTTCATATGGTAATCATTTTAAATAGCTAAGTTAAGTGACATATGAATCACCTTGTATATGTGTATATGCATGTATGTATATGTATGTATTGTATGTATATATATAAATATATATATATATATATATATATATATATATATATATATATATATATATATAACTATTCATCTATGACAGAATTCTACAATCCGAATCCATAAAATAAATTAATTTACATAGCAAAGTTACTTCCCTTTATCCTATAGTAAATGCATATCGCACTATTTCGATAATCTAATTTAACGAACCCCACAATTAATTTCACTTCTTTGATATATGATAATCAGTAAATTTAATAATATCTAGAATAGTAAAAATGAGAGATTAATTAAGTTACTTTATTTAAATTTTATAAAATATTTAAGAGAAGAAAAATACGAAGATAAAACACACTGAAAATATAACCAATAGTCAAAATATAAATTTAATTAAAAAAAAATGAATAAATAAATAAATATATATATATATATATATATATATATGTATCATTATTGTTGTTGTTATTATTATAATTGTTATTATTAAAACCAACAGTTGCTCGATCACCATAACATAACCTTAAAAAAAAACAACTTTAATTTACATTTCTGCGAAACTGCTTTTCGCTGCTGTTCTGCTTTGGCAGCCATTTTCTTTGTCAGATTCTCTGCATAGTCGAGGATTTCTTCTGCTATTGATTATTTTTTGACAAAGGGAAGTTTCTTTTCCCGAAATATTAAATAATGATTTTGTAATCACCCGGACATTACACAAAATGCTAACAACACTCTTGATGTTATGTACGATTTTAGGAAAAATAAATAGTAAGTCATATTTCGTATTCGATTTATTGTTCTTGTTCCTTGCAACTTGCATCTTACCCGGAATTTGCATTGCCCACACTTTTTAAAAACATACTACTACTATACCCAGCAATGCTTCAAGAAAACTACCATTCTCTACTATATATATATATTTATATGTATATATATATATATATATATATATATATATGTTTATATAAATATATATATATATATATTTATATATATATATATATATATATATGTTTATATATATATATATTTATATATATATTTATATATATATATATTTATATATATATATGCATATATATATATTTATATATATATTTATATATTTATATATATATATATTTATGAATATATATATATATATATATATATATATATATATATATATATATCAGTAATTAAACAACTGTGGAGTACCATAAACGTTACTGCTGTTTCTAATATTAAGAAATGTATAAATAGTATCCTTACTGCATAGGTTTGCCCACATTCTAATTTCGGTTGTTGAATTTGAAAAGAATCTTGCTAGTCTAATGACATGAGAAAATATAATTAACTACTAGAATCCGTTCAACGGGTATGCACGGGACAAGTAAAATACACAGGACAATCCCGCTCACATCATTACATCTTACATACGTATTTTACTCGAGTTTATGAGTATAATTTATTGTTAAAATTATCAATAATAATGAATATCTAACAGTGTGTGTTTTTCCTTGCAACGAAATAGCATCCTTGTATAAACATACCTTCGTAGAGGCAAGAGGATGTCGTGTTCTTCTAGTTATGAAGTGGCGTATTGTAATTCATAGTGTCTTTTTAATTTTCAACCAGTTACTTAAGCTAACACGCAATTCCAGGATACGGGTTAATGAGTTTGTCAGGCAGACTATTAGACAGTATCGAGGTGAGGATTGATAAGGCTGGGAGAAACTGGGAAGAATTTCATGTTTTAAGAGGACCATTCAACAATAATTTGTTAACATTGGACTTAAAAACGACCTCGTACTTTGTCACTGAGAAGCTGACCCGTGATATTGTGTTAGACATTCGGGTAGTTCTTGGACAGAAACTTTCGCATGGAAGTCATTTTTAGTTTCTAAGTATACAGAAAAAAAGAAATTAAATTATATACGGTAGTTGTAGTTAGGCGTTTTTAAAATTGTTTGTTAATATGACACAACATATTAGAGTTCAGTCGAGAACCTACAATGAGAGTAACGATAGAGCGGAGAAAAGCTAGCAACATCTCTTTTTTTAATAATACATTTTCGGAAAGAGAAAAGAATAATACCCACTTAATTTCGAAGTCAGTTTTTTATTCTGTCAAGGCAGGAGACCGTGCTCTGGGCGGTACCTCTCATCAGGAAGTATTTGAATTTTATAATACTAGAAGATTTCGTCAAGATTGAGATAATTTGTAGAGCGGTAGAATGATCTTACCATTTTTCAAGCGATCTTAGCAACATATTAGATGTAAGCCTTCCAGTTCATGTGTGGACTGAAGGTCAGTCATAGAAGCTTATTGATACTTACGGAGATAACCATTCCTTATATGCATGTGAGTATCCGAGCGTATCGGGTGAAATTAGAGAAGCTTTCTTTGAGACGTGTTAAAAGTAAGCAGCTATATTCGCCGAAAGCGAGATAATGAGAAGGAGTTTATCATTAATTATCTTCGAAATGTTGTCATATATTCTTGCGTATTCGGCGTAAATGTCAACGACTGATTTTGAAATGTTATTTGAGAGATTATTGGGGAAGATCATGAGTAGGTTTTGCTTAGAATTTATCCTAGAGGCATAGCAGCATTAATACTATGTGCTTCAGACTTCTGTGTATAAACGATGTATTTTATAACTTCCTAAGATTGAAATAAAATGTCCGGATATTCCAAAACAGGCAAGCTCATGTAGTAAAGTTTAGTGTCAAACCTATTAAAGACATTTTATATGTAAAGAAATATTGCTATAGATACCAAACCACCATGAATAGATTCACTAGTCCTTTTTTAATATTACAGTCAGCACGTCAGCTGCAAATCTTCTAGAACGAACTGCTAATTGCGTGTGCCTGAGTTGGTTGTTTCTTCTAAGGTTATTAACAGCTTCTCGATTTATCACAAATTCAAGCATTTGGTCTGCACTGAGATGAAGTATTATTAAATATTGTGGAGATCGACGAAGCTTTCCAATATGATGGAACGCATTATTCCAATAACGCAACGATTGAAAACCTTTGTATAGAATAGGATCTAGTTCTTATTGTAGTTTCTTAAGCACTATCATTGGCATGTTTTCTGTTGATTTGAAAGACGTTTTTTTATATACAGTTGAGAGAGACGGTTTTTTTCCTGCCATTTGGACTTGATCTTGGCGACATCTCTATTTAAAGATTAGTTCGTTATTCTTTTTTTTCACTACAAGCTATTTCGGCCTTAACATGACCAATAGGCAATTTGACATTCGCCTGATTCCAGAATTTAGTGGATCTACTACTGACCTACCGATGGTGGAATGGATCGAATAGGTAGAACTTGTTCGCGAATTATGTGAGTTTCACGAAGTAGCGCGAGTTATTCCCTTGCGGTTAAGAGGGAGCGCTCTAGCTGTGTATCGACAGCTAGGTAAGGAACAGAGGGCAGATGTAAATCAAGTCTAGCAGGCGCTGATAACCGCATTTGCCACCAATTCATTTGTGGCGTATGAGGACTTCACGACCCGACGGCTACTACCTGGAGAGACTGTAGATGTGTTTTTGGCTGAGCTTCGAAGACTTGCCTTCCTTGTTGGGGAGACACCTCTAGACAAATTGATGGTATGCGCCTTTGTGGCAGGACTGCCGAGCCACGTAAAGCAACATCTCCGGGCGTCGTCTAGAAGGGATGACATGAGTCTAGGGCAGATTGAAACGAGAGCACGGGCCATCATGGCGGACGGCAAGGAATTATTTGCGGCAGATATACAACCGGTTCAGTTTAAAGCTAATCAAACATCACGCACTGTGCCGGCTAGTGGAAGCATTATGTGCTATAAATGCTCTGGACCAAACCACTTCGCAAGGAACTGCCAATATCAGTCTGGTGAAAGGCATACTGGATACAAATATAAATCTCGAGGAAAGATACAATGTTATAGATGTCAGAAGATAGGACACATTGCAGCTGAGTGTTCGGGAAACGAAAAAGGAGGCGATATATCAGTGCCGGTCTCTCCTCAGTCAATTTAAGAGAGGCACTCCCTACCGTTGAAGTGTAGATCGATGGAAAGAAACGCAGAGCATTGGTGGACTCTGGATGTCCCCGGTCTATAGTAACTGGTTCAATATGTAGTCCTCGGAATTGTCGGAGATCGAACATTATGACCACTGACGGTACAACTATCCATAGTCATGGCGTTGGAACCATTTCTTTGGCAATAACCGATATGAGCCCTATAAAAGTCGATGTCTTGGTCGTACACAGTCGACTGTTAGGTTTCGACATGTTACTTGGGATGGATGTTATTTAGATGTTGGGTGAGGTCAGCATTGACCAGTCTGGCGAAGCCATCTTTTACAAAACGGGTCTACATGATTGCGCTGCGATCACGATAGAGGAACCCGATTTTAGCGCCACGTTTGACGAACAGGCCAAAGTGTGGACGGTGTCGTGGAAGTGGTCAGGTGATCAACCACCTGGTAAACTCAAAAACAGGGTGCCTGAATACTCAGTACCCGCTCAAATCCGGCAGGACAATAGACGTGAGCTTCAAACATGGCTGAACAATGGATGGCTACTTCCCTATCCTGAAGACAAACTAGGACACCCAAAGGGCCTAATTTCGCTAACGGTAATCTTCCAGAAGAACAAATCTAAGGTGCGGCCAGTTCTAGATTTTCGCGAACTGAATGGGCACGCCGATGCCTACACGGCACATGCAGACATATGAGCACACAAGCTGAGAGAGTGGCGAACGAAAGGCCCTAATGTATCAATGCTCGATCTGCGGAGGGCTTACCTACAGGTCTATGTGCATCAATCCTTGTGGCCATACCAGACTGTCATATTAGAGAGGAAGAGGTACTGCTTGACACGCATGGGTTTTGGGCTCAATGTGGCACCAGCCATTATGCGAGCTATTGTGGACGCGGTATTGTCGAGAGACGACTCTATTCAACGGGCAACATCAGCATATATCGATGATGTTTTCATAAATGAAAACATAGTGTCCGCAGCTCAAGTGAGGCAGCATCTGGCCGACTTTGGATTGTATAGTAAGGAACCTGAACGGCTTCAAGACGGTGCGCGGGTACTCGGCTTGAAAGTTTGGCAGGAATGCAATATGCTAAAATGGGAACGAGGCAAGGAGATCCCGAGTATGCTACGCAGCATCAGCAGACGTGCCGTGTTTTCTTTGTGTGGAAAACTAGTTGGGCACTTCCCAGTGGGCAGATGGATCAGAGTGGCAGCCGCATTTATGAAAAGGAGAGCAGTGGCAGTTACCAATGACTGGGACGATGAGGTGGACGATATTCCGTTGACCACAATGATGACAGAAATTGTTGTGAGAGTGCACGAAGGAGACCCCGTACGAGGCAGGTGGTGTGTTGACGGTCATGAGGTCGATGTTGTGGTTGATGCAAGTTCTTTGGCGGTCGGAGTTTCGCTGGAGCAGGATGGAACTGTGATAGAGGATGCAAGTTGGATACGCAAAGCAAAGGATACACAGCACATAAATTCGGCAGAGCTTGATGCTGTACTAAAAGGCATTAATATGGCGTTGATGTGGGAGGCATCCATATTGCATCTTTTTACTTACTCTGCCTGTGTGCACAAATGGATAATGGATACCCATACAGGAAAGTCTAGAGTGCAAACTAAAGCAGCAAGCGAAATGCTGATAAGACGACAACTGGGTGCGCTCTTAAGCTTGATAGAAGAGTACAGGTTGTCCGTGGACATTACCTTAGTGGAGTCAGTTTTTTCGTGGATATCGTTCTGAACGCGTGTTGCAAAGCGAGCAAAAGAAAAGAGTGCTGGAGTTTCTTTCATGTTGATTCGAAAGACGTTTTTTCTATATACAGTTGAGAGAGACGGGTTTTTTTCCTGCCATTTGGACTTGATCTTGGCGACATCTCTATTTAAAGATTAGTTTGTTTTTCTTTTTTTTTCACTACAAGTTGTTTAGCTGGCATCAAAGTTCTTGATAAGGTTGGCAACATCCCAGCAAGATATATTAATATCGATTATGATGTTTACAATCGTTGTGGGGAAATTCAAAATTATGGCAGCCATTATCTCAAAAAGTTTAATTTGAGGCAAAGTTCATTTCAAAAAGTATGGCTTCAATGCATACTGATGAAAATATACCTCACGCCTATTGATGAGGGATGCCATATAGGTATGATATAGGTTCAGGACTATGTATGTTATTCGCCAAAACTCGTGGGAACCAAGTCTCTGCTTATACACTCAATACAGTCGGATTGTGCATATTACTTTCTCGCGTTTTTATAACACAGTGGTTACATGCAGCTTTAATAGCGATTTTATTTTTACCATATCTGTGAGATATGTAAGCAATAGTGTAAGTACATTCAGTAATGTACCATAGTTAACTGTTTTGCTTCTGTTGGGATTTCTTAGTTGGTATAGGTTGTGACCTTGCACGCTAGTAATAATCAGGACAAATACAGTAATATAATTAACAAATATGTATTGACAGAAGTATGTTATATAAGTGCGTGGCATGACTCTAAGGCAATAACTGACACACTTCGCTCCATGACGTTTAGATGTAACTGTATATATTGGTGTCTGGGAATGTCCATTTATTCCTGAAACAGGTAGATCCGCTTACACCATAGCAATATAAAACTCTCAATGCCTACGATTTAGCAATCAGTTAATTCGATAAAGGACACACTTTGTAAAAAATAGTAATGCTAATAAATTTATGTTATGAAATATATTTGCCTTTCAAATTATCGATCGATTATCGATACACTCTGCGATAAAATGGAGATTGCACTTTCGTTTTATCTTAATTGAAACAACTTAGTCATCGGAATTCCCAGCGAAGACAGAACAGTGGATGAGCACAACCAAGAATTAGTGGTCAGGAAAAGACCACAAAGGCTAGCGAAATGTCCGTCAGCATCGGGTATGCGAGTAGGTTTTTCAACAATGTGTTTTAGATGATAAACCAGAGAAAAATAGTGGCCACAAATAGATTATGGTTAACATCTATGTTTCTTTGTTTTTATTGAATAGATACGTGTATCTGTGTTATTGAATAGAAGCTATTATATGATGCATATTAACTTCATTGTAAAATAAAATGCATGTTGATGCAAACAAAAACGCGTATATTAGTGTTCTATATTTCATTCTCGGATTTACATGAGTGTTAGATTTATTAGGAAAATGTGTTGATAAACGAAAGCTGGTCTTTCCTTCACTAAACTGTTATAAGCAAAATAAAATTGTGTATGTGACTATAGTGCTAAATCGTTGAAATCGATGGAAATATACTTCTAGAGAATATAACCAGATAAATACAATACAATACCATTGAGTACTGTTGTTATATTTGGGCTGGTAAATCACAGTCTAATTTGAAGGTTCTTGATAAGTTGCAGAAACATATATGTAATTTGAATAGCACTTCTATTTCTTCTTCTTGTCAATCTCTCTCTCACATAGTAAATTGATAGTCTCAGTCCTTTCTATAAATACTATTATGACATGTGTTCTTTAGAGTTCTTAGATACATTACCCGCTTCTTTTGTTACATCTTATTTGACTCGTTAGTCTAGATCAGGGGTGGGCAACCTTTTCAGAGTGAGAGCCATATGAGACTTTTGGAAGGAGATCACGAGCTGGAGTGAAACACGAAATCTCAGAATTACTATATTTTGTTTGCATGAATAAATTGTACAAAAATTGCATTGAACACTACAAATCTGATATTTTATCTCAAGAGACTTCTGTATGTGATGTTATAAAAGGTGCCGACGAAGAGCCATTTTGGGATCATAAAAAAATAATGACGGAGGAAGTAGCAAATTGATCCAGCATTCGTTTTGACACACCTCACATCATTTCTCTGTTTCATGCCCTTTCTCGTCTCTCGTTTCCTCTTTGCCTCTCTCTTTCTCTTCTTCTATTTTTTAGGCCAAGGATTTGAAATGAATAGTTAAAGAAAAATTAAATATACATGCATCATCACTCGGTATATGTATACATTTTTATCCCACTGTAAATCTTCATTGAAACCTACTTTTACGTCTATGTCACGAAATTAGATGAGTTTTACTGGGAGGTCCGCGGGCCGGATTGCAATAATAAAGCATAGCAGGGTGGCGGGCCGGACGCTAAGCCTTCGCGGTCTAGATGTATCCATCAATCTGCTGTTTTTATATTTCATGGTAATACAGCTTCCTATTCCAATAGCTGTTTTTCAAGAACTACAGGCTTGTGGAAATCTCTTCCTGTTGACTGTATTCTTTCATACTTAAAACCGTTGTCTTTTCAAGACTAAGGCTATTAGGAATCTCCTGTCTTTGCGATAATCATATATGTTGGTGTTAGCTTTTTAAATCAAGTAGTGTCATTCCTGATCTAGAGCGATGTCCATTAAAATATATTGAAACAGAATAAAATATTACAGTTGTATATGCTATCCTATAGATCACAGCAAACGGAGAAGAGACTGAGTCTACTTTCCTGTATACATAAGAGAATAATACTAATTTAGTATAAACAAGTGCTAGTTTTATGTGCATGCACCTAAGATAGGTGTATATGCACATCATTTATAAAGTAACCACTTACAGTAGTATTTCTATGTATTCATTGGAAAGAGGAGGCAGATATTTGATAGTAAATGTAAATGCGTTTCTCACAGTAAAAGCTTAAAGTTTAATGCTAAATTGAAAAGACGAATAAAAATAATTTTAATAAAAAAACAGGAAAAAATTGAGCAAAGGAATAAAAAGAAAATGAAATAAAAAAAAGGCAATACAAGAGGATAAAATGAAGTAAACATTTAAAAAGAAAAATATAGTTTTTAAAACATTTTGTCTTTTTAATCACATTGTTGCGGCTTCACATTTCAAAAATCGATGGCATACTTCTGTTCTTCTTTTTTTCATTTCATAGAAAATGAAATTAACAGAAAGTTCAGAAAAGTAGGGCGGTGTTTAAGTAGGTTAGTAAAAGCGAACTCGCATTGTGTTTTCGATTATATATATATATATATATATATATATATATATATATATATAGAGAGAGAGAGAGAGAGAGAGAATTATAAAAATTCAGATTCTCAACACAAAATTGAAATCTACACACTATATATATATATATATATATATATATATATATATATATATATATATATATACATTGTCATTGAAACGAACATATAACAGTCAGAATGGTATCAAATAAAGACGACATATCTTGACGGTTTACAATGTATGCGAGTTAATGAAACACATGATGATCACCTTAAGGCTACGTATTTGTCAATTGATTATATCTCTCCAGGTCTGTTGTCTCTCTCTCACTATATCTCTCTCTCTCTTTATATATATATATATATATATATATATATATATATATATATATATAAGACTTTTTGTGAGATGGTAGGAAAATAACCAGAGAGTGCTTAATCAATTGAGAAAATCAAAATAAAGGGCGCAATATTTATGTATTATTCGGCACAGAACTCAGTACAACATCAATAATATTGTTTTCAACCTCAGAAGGTTTTACCATCGTGGCTCTCTTTAGCTTCGTTATAACTTGGTAGAAAACAATTGATGGGCTCGGATAGGTTATTTGCTTTGAAGTTTTACATTATTATTGTATTTACTTAGTGTTATGGAATAGTATCTGAGATTAAAAAAGGGTCCTGAAGTCCGAAAATTGAGATAAAATTTAATACTTATGATTTAAAATTTAGAACAAAAATTACAAACCCGTGAGTCAGTATTTGCTAACTGCTGTGTTTGTCTGAGGCGTAATTTGTTTTGAAGGATGTAATTAGTTTCGTATAAATTCTGTGTAAACGAAAGATGTGTAAGGTTAAGAATTACACTTATAAAAAAATTAAATTTAAGTAATTAGATTTAAAAGTTAAATTCAAAATTTGTAATTTAAAAATTAAAAAATATATAAATTGTGTTATTATTCAAAGAAATAATAATTTCAAAACTCGTACGTCAGTTATCGCTAACGGTAAAACGGTCTAAATGAAGCAACTGTACAATTCGTTATAAATTTTATATTTAAGGTATAATATGATATGTTAAATATAAATTTATCATGAAGTATCAATTTATTATGAAATAACTAATTTATTATGTCGGCGATTAAGCCCGTTTTCCAATTAATAATGCGATTTACGAATTAAAATAAGGTCCATTAGGAATTAGACAGTTTTAGCCTATTGTAATAATGGTGGAATTTAAGCCATGAAAATAAAAGCAAATTCTGTATTGTATAATGCTATTCTGAGGTTATTTTTTTGGCAGAGGATGTGCTGAATATCGAAAATCCTTTATTTGTACCAGTCAGCCCAGTTAACAAAAACTGCTTGTCTCCTATGGACCCATACTTCCTTTTGGTCGAGATCAAAGTGTAGTATCTGTTCCGATGGATACTTCACCCCATGGACTGGTATTGTCTTGGCCTTCGGGGTTTGATTTACGCCGGTCTATGGGTCTGTCCTGTGCAGTTCTAGGAGGTCCACCTTCCCAGGCTTCGCCTCCCCTCTTTGGGGAGGAGTAAGTTTATTGCTTACTGCCTGAGGCGCCCCTACCGGGGAATGCCGACGGGGCTGTGCAGGCAATTTTTGATGGTCAGAGTGCTCACCTCTCGGGCGCTGGCTTTTCAACCCCCACTTTCCGACCCGACCTTGGGTCACATCTTACTTGTGGGAGTAGGATAAAACTGGCCTTGTGCCTAACTCCTGGAGAGGAGTAAATAATACTTAAAAATGTCACCCCTATATGTTTACCAGTTTGTATTGTAGTCATAAATTGCCCTTAATATGTAATATTTGTCTACGTCACATTGGGCCCATATTTATAGCTGGAGAGTGTGATCATCTTCTCTCTATTATGTTTCATTAGATGCTGAAGGGTGTTCCCTCATCTTTTAATTGCCATATACGGGTAGTAAGTGGTGTATGTGCCTTGTCTTTGTGTTTAAATGTTGAGAGAGAGAAAAAGAGAGAGAGGAGGAAATAGAGAGAAGGGGGAGATAGAGGGAGAGAGAAACGACTCTAAATTTATTTACTATGCATTTCTTTAGTAATAAGCTTGATATCAATTTCAATATGGATATATATTTGTATATATATATATAAATATATATATATATACTATATATATATATATATTTATATGTATACATATATATATACACATATATACATACATATATATATATATACATATATGTGTATATATACATATATGTATACATATATATACACATATATACACATCTATCTAAATCTATCTATCTATATATATATATATATATTCATGTATATATCTATACATATATATTCACATATATATACATATACATATACATATACATATACATATACATAAATATATATATATATATATATATATATATATATATATATATATATATATATATATACATGTAACTATCAGTGTACACATACACCCAGAGCCGCTATACTGCATGCCCCTTGAGTATGTATTGAGAAAGTAAACACTGACCAAATTTCCAAACAATGGAATAACACAACCTCGTCGAAAATGAAAAGGTCCGCTGTACACGTGTACACAGTTTACTTTACAAAGCAAATAACGGTTCACCATCTCATAGTTATTGTAAAACAAGTGTAAAACCTTAGCAAACTACTTCACTATACCAGACCATTCTGATTATCGAATTTAGTCAAAACAAAGAAACGAACACTAGAAAAACAAGCTATAACGTTGCTACGTTTTCATCTTGGAAATGAAAATATTAACAACTGCTTTACTAAACAAGTGTTTGGCGGTTACAATGTAAACGGTGTCCGATGTGTTTTTTTTCTAACCTATAAGGAAAGGAAAAAGCTATCAAAAACCGTTCCGCTTTGTTGTTTACCAATAAGATGAGGTTTTTACTGGTTTCAGTGTTGACGTCGACTTCCTGTCAAGACGTAACTTCCTAACAGGTTAGCATTATTTTAGAACTAAAACGTCTAATATGATCAAATTGATAAAGGAAGATAAATAAACATTAATATAACAATGTTAGTGAACATTTATCAAATATTTGTATGCAGTTTTAATTAAACAAGAATAAATGCTTCTTCTACAAAGTAAACAAAACTTCGAATACATAGGATCATTTAACGTGAAAAGTATAAATAAGTATAAGTATATTTTCAGTCGGCTAATAATACAACATATTATAATTGAAGTAGAGCGCTAAAAATGTCAGATCATTTGTTTGTTTTTTTAAATTTTGTGAATCATTTTTTTGGCGTAAAGTTATTGCTGAATAGTGAATTTTTTAAAGGGTTCAAGAACTTCTGACATTGAAAACGTAGTGTGATCGAACATGTTGATCTAAATTCTATTGTTAGTTTACATTTTGGATCAACCGTTCAAATGTGATGTAACAACACCTTTGCTTTGTATATAGAGATATTTAGTAAATAGTTCGAATTAGTCTTTTCTAAAATATATTCTATAGTGTAGTAGAAAGTATGTGTTTATTGGATCTATCGAGTATTTTTCTTAAATGATGACATGTGAAAATGTAATGGAAATCAGGTTTTCTTCAAAAGTCATGTCGTCTGGAACATTATTTCTAGTAATACATTACTTTTTGAAACACAAAAAAAATACTGTCGAATCTGAGTTGTAAATTTTTTTTACAATGTGCAAAGAATATTCAACATGTTCAATCGACAAAGGATACTTAGATTATTCAGTGAAATCATATATATATATATATATATATATATATATATATATATATATATATATATATATATATATATAAATATATGTAATACTTGTACGTGCATGTGTGTTTATATGCCGGTAAATCCTATCGAATATCTTGATATTTGTACTCGCCGCTTTCAGTTTAAATCTTACGTTATTCTCCAGGCTCAAATCATTTCTACGAATAATGGCGATCAAGAAGCGTTCGTAAAGCCAAAGCATGGGAAACATCTGACGGTATCTACTGAGATACAATTCGTATCAAAAGCTACTACCATTGCCTATTAAGACAGATATTAATTATTTTATAATATTGTCCAAAAGAAATGACATTCTTCCGTTGTGGAGATCCGGTATACATATATGGACTCCACACCCTGTCGTGTAGACGAAGTGCCGGAGATTTCCTAGGCACACCTCTCCTAATTATATCGCACTCAGTGCACTAAACATCGCTGGCTTCCAGTCGGTATTCGAACCAGTTGGCTTTGATAGAGGTGATGACAAACGACTTGATGACCTGACGGTGTTTCCCTTTTCAAACGGTAAGTGACTTATATGGAGTGCAAATTGTGTCGACATTTTTGCGCCCGTGTCAATGATAGAATCGGCAACAAACCCTTAGTATGCAGCAGCGTCAGCAGAGAGTCTCAGGCGATCAACATTTGCCTTTCTTCTCGACAGATTTGTGTTTCAACAGATCGTCGTGGAGACGAGTCGGGTGATAGGTGCTTCCACGCCCGAATTCTTTGGCAACCTTGGTCTGTTAATTACGCACCATACAGTGGATAATCGTCAATTGACATGGCTTTATGAGCGCCTCACCATTTCCATTATTCGTAGAAATGCGTTGAGCTTGCTCTCGGCCTGCCAAGCCAGCCGGACATTTGATGAAACTTCCTGATGCGTGCATGTTCGTTTCGAAAAGTGGCATTTTATTAATTAATTATGATTTGCCTATCCATTTTTTCTCAATATTTTATTTGACTGTACAGAAAACTATGCTTTTTTAATGTTACTACACAATTGACTGTTTTATAAAATAAGCTATTTGCGTGAATTACATTTCATTTGTTAAATGGAATATATATATATATATATACATATATATATGTGTGTATATATATATATGTGTGTGTGTGTATGTATATATATATATATATATATATATATATAAAATAGTCCAACAAATGATATAAGCGTCAACTAATATCTTATAATTAGTGAAACATACATATATATATATATATATATATATATATATATATATATATATATATATATGTAAAACATGAAACTAAAAGTATACTTTCAAAGGATAGAACCTATAGAGACATAATTTAAGCTCAATATACGAGATAGAGTAATTATGAAGATAAATGAAAGAAGAGGGATAAATATGTACAAATCACAAGTCTATTTCGACTTCGATTGTTTAATGCAAGGGGTACTCGTAGAAAACATGTTTATTTTTCTTTCCTTAAGCCTAGAATTTTCAAAGATGAAAATCTTATCATCAGAGGAATTACATAGATGGATAAGTTGACAGTTAAAAATCCAAAATGTAAAAGTATGAAAAAATATAAAGTAATGGAGAGTAAGAGTGTGCGTGTAAAAAATATGGAGTCCGCCCAGTTGGTGAATGTCCGTAGATAAGCTATCCGGTGAAAGGAGATTTAAAGATTGAAAAAATGGTTTTCGTGAAGGCAGAGTTGAAAATGTTTAAAAATGAAGTAAATCCAATAGAAATAAGTTTAGTTTAATCGTAGACGGCTCGCACTTATTCGGATGTAATTTTGAAAATTAGGGCCATTTTAAAATACTTCCGTGGACCAAGAATGAAAGTAGTTTTTCAGAAGTTGAGATTTAGCTGTGTATATTAAACACAGGCAGTTGGGAATGTAAGTAGTGACTTCGATCGAGTCTAAAAAAGCGGCAGCTCTGGTTGGAGACAAAGCAAAGTAACGTAAGGGGTAAAAATAACAGATAAAGAAGTTGGGTGATAGAGTTAGTTAAATCACCTATGACTGATGCTGGGAGAAGAGAAGGGGAAGGGTTTGTTTGGTTACTGTTCATTGTTAGTAAGCAATGAACCAATGAGATTTGGGGTGAGAGCTTCGGACACTATCTAGGTTACTGACCGTGTAGGATTGTACTTATTAAGAGAATGACCATTTGACTTTGAACATTTACACGGTCGGCTATACAGGGACGACTACCGCCAACTGATCTATCTATGTAATTCCTCTGATGATAAGATGTTCGTCTTTGAAAGCCATTGGCTTCAGGAAAAAATAAACATGGTTTTACCGAATACACCTTTCATTAAACAATCGAAGTTAAATACGATTTTTAATTCGTAAATACTTATCCCTCTTCTTTCATTGATATGTATGTATATATATATATATATATATATATATATATATATATATATATATATATATATATAAATATATATATATATGTGTGTGTGTATAATGTATATATATATGTATATAATGCATATATATATATATATATATATGTATATAATGTATATATATATGTATATAATGTATATATATATGTATATAATGTATATATATATAATGTATATATATATATGTATATATGTATATAATGTATATATATATATATATATGTATATAATGTATATATATATGTATATAATGTATATATATATACATATATATATATATATGTATATAATGTATATATATATGTATGTATATATGTATATATATATATATAAATTATATGTGTGTATATATATATATATATACATCATTTTATCAATGAAATGTTATTCAAGCTTGACACCCTAGCGTCTGTAGGTACACATAATTTAATATTATTTATTTACAATTACTATTTTCATGAGCTCCTTTAAGAAGATTGAAGTTGAGCTTTGTTCGGAAGAATTAAACATAGACTGTCACGTAGCTATATGCCATATTCCGACAACGTTCATTGAACACTCACCAGAACACCTTTCTATGTGTGCCTGCCTTCCCATAAATATCACTAAAATCCCCTTTCTTTATGTGGTAATATATGGTGGCCATTGGGTTATGATGGTTGCTTGCGGAGTCTAGAGTGATTCTCTAAACGGGTTCGAACTTACGACCGTCTAAGATTATCATTCCATACACTGATTAGAGCGAAAGCTTGAAACACTAGCGTATAATAATTACATATTATTTACTTAAAATTAATATATATATATATATAAATTACATTTTTAAAATGTAAATTTTAGTTTTTTAGAGTAAAACATTCAATATTTTCTTTCAAATACACTTTTATTTACAACCAATTGTTTCTGACTATTTAAAGAACATATATTGTTATTACATAGAAAATATCAGCATATAAAAAGCCTCCCATTCAGACTTATATTACTTTTTTATTCCAAAAACGTGAATACTAATTTAGCAAATAAACATCACATCGAATCAAATGCATTTATTTTTCTATTACATCCGATACTACTTTTACTCGATGCAGACTACGTGAAGTATCAGCTAATGATGTCTCATTGATCGCAAAATAGATATCGATGAAGTCGTTAAGATTTATTTTTACTCATGTGTGTTTTTTTTCAGAACGATCAATATTTGTATGACACTTATACGAAACATTCGCTAGCTAGATGGAGTGATTGTTGCAAACTGATTTTAAGATCCTGCTAAAGGTTACGTCTTAATCACGTGGTATCTAAACTCAACCGAGCAAATCGATCCTCAAAACGTCCATTTTTTATACACTTCTTATCTAAGGTAACGAACGGCGCTCTTCCCTGTAGTAGTTAATGAAAATAAAGCCTTTGGGTCGCTTTTTACTATGCTCGAAAAAGTTACTTATTTATGTAAACGTTTATGATTTCTAGTATTGCAAGTGCAATACTATTCTGAGAGATTTAAATGATGAGAGATTTCATTACAGCAATGTGCATGAATATAGTTCAGCTCCGTGTATGAAACCGGCACGTGCAGCGATGGAAATTATACACTAGAAATATCAAAGACTAATGAAAATATATGATATGTACATGACTAAACAGTAATATAGTTGTTAGAAATAGCTATGATAATACTGTACTGTTGAACGACGACAGAAAGACACATTCCACTCAACATTACAACATCTAATGTTTGAACTGTTATTAAAACGTGTGTTCATATAGAAAGAATCCCGTTCTAAACTTAATCGTTACAGACTAAGAAACACAAAGGGAAATGTAGGAATAGGCGAAAATATCGAAAAATATTTTTTTTAACTTAAGCTTTATAAAATGAAAATCAACAGAGAGAAGTAAAACATATCTTAAAATGGTGCACAGATGCGTGCAGAAGAAATATAGATAAGGCACTTAATATAGATATGAGTTCATATGAAGAAATGTAATTCATATTTAAGTCTGGCAGAACTGGCAAAGCGACAAATATATATATATATATATATATATATATATATATATATATATATATATATACATTAATATATGCCTATATGTGTGCATATATTAACATCTATATATATATACATGTCTATATGTTTGTATATATACGTGTATATTAATACATGTATATATATATATACATATATATATATGTATATATATTCATATCATATATATATATATATACATGTGTATATTTATATACATGTATAAATATACATGTATTAATATATATATTTATATATACATACATGTGTCCATATATATAGACCTGTATATGTATCCATGTATATCTATATATATACATATATATGCATGCATATCTGTATATCCATGTGTAGATGTATACATACACCTATTATATATATATATATGTATACATGTATATATACATGTATATATATACATGTATATCTCTCTCTCTATATATATATATAGATGTATATATTTATATATACATGCATAAATATAAATATACATGTATATATACATGCATATATACATGTATATATATATGCATGTATATCTATTCATATATGTGTCTATATATGTGTTCATATGTATACATGTATATATATATGTCTGTGTATACATATATATATATATACATGTACATATATATATATGATTGTATATGTATACATGTATATATATATATATCTATTTATACATATATATCTGTTTATGTGTGTATATAATACCTGTATATATACACGCATATATATACATGTGTATATAAGTACATACATATATATATGTATGTATACACATGTACATATGTATTCATGTATATATATAGAGACACGCACTCATATATATGTATATACATGTATATATACATGCATATACATATATCTATACATGATGTATATATATATTCATGTATATATATATATATATATATATATATATATATATATATATATATATATATATATATATATATATATATATATATGAGAAGGGGCATTTTCTTGCGTAAAGACAAATTCTACTAGAAGAACAAGATTTATGTAATCTAACAAGGGTACACGCGTTTCTCTTCAGAAACTGCAACAGGCATTATACGTAAGTTTTACTCCTCTGCGTACTCTTATAGGAACATCAGGTTTAATTCCAATTATACCCACCCATCTCACGACGCTTCCACACTTTTTTTGTCACAAACGATGCTAACTGTCAACCTCGTAATAAGCCAATCATTTTGCCCGGCAATTACGTCCATTAAGCGTTTCTCGGGTCTCATCAGTGACAAGAACATGTATATATGTTCGACGTCACATGTTTCAGAGGCCATTTTATTCTCACCTTTTTCGGGTGTTCTCGTAAGAAGAGGCTTTGTGAGTAGAACTGTAACGGAAGCCATTGTTTGAAGAATTGAATTCCTCATCGACCTTTGTAAGTGACGACACCAATCTACTGTGAATATTGATTTGCTTTATTGTTAATGTGTTCAATAGAGTTGACGATCAATGTTCCTCAAATCCCTGTTGGCGACAGTCTTAGATATAACAGCTATGATTGTTTTCCTCTTTGGGGAAGGCTCGTTCTAAAATGTTCACTTTAAAAGTATGTACATGGCGATGTATTTTTCGGCAATTACACCAAACGGGGTATTTTCAGTCGTTTCTTTTATTATAATTTATTTTTTCTCTCTCAGTTACAGATTAGGAACATACCTTTGTAATAAAGGAGTAACCAATATGTGATGAAAAAAACCTTAATGAATGTAGAGACTATTCAAGATAATGTGTAAGTCAATCAAATAATGTTATAATAAGTTGCCAGAATTTCCTTGAAACAATTGTTGAAAATAGTTAACAGAATGATGAATGAATTAAATTTGTATTTGAAAGCAATTGTAGCTAATATCATTCACCTGTATGCCTTGCTGAGGGGTCTCAAATGTTTTAATGATCGGGAAATTGATTTAGATGCGAACCACGTACATACTAATGTATAAACAGATGCACATATAATTTATATAACTTATACATATATATATATATATATGTATATATATGTATGTATATATGAGTTGTAAATTAATTACTATATATATATATATATATATATATATATATATATATATATATATATATATGTATATATATAAATATGTATATAAGTTTTACATTAATTACAATAATAAATGCGATTACGAAAAGGTGGCATTTCAACTCTCGATCACTTTCCAAAATCATGTTTTACATAATCTGATACAGGCATAATTCTTTTTTGCCTTCAGTTAAAATATATATTTAGTCGAAGTCTAGATTTAATAGATTCGTCATTTTATTGCATAATGCCTCAACCTTGACCAATTTGATTTATCGCGTTTTGCATTCGAGCTCTTTATATATATATATATATATATATATACATATATATATATATATATATATATATATATATATATACATGCTTTTGTAATTTTGTGAATTAATTTTAATATCATTATTATTACTACCCAGCAAGCAACTCGTTCTTGGTGATTTATCGCTTAGTAAGACAGATGGTTATCTCTGGTCTAGGTGTTATTATGTTCTGCCTATTATTCTGTATATTCTGGTTAAAAGATGTATGTGTAATTGTCGGTGTACAATCAAGTGGTGTTAACATTGCAATGAAATAGGGAGACAAGGCAGTTTTATACATGAGGATATTTTATTTGAATCTATGTCTAAGGTGATGTGTTATGAACATATGCTAAGCACATAATTAGAAAGAAAATGATTAAAGAAAATTTCTGCTTCATGAGCATAACACGATATGTGATACTGGGAATATGGAAATATAGATTAGTTTGTGATTCTCTTGTTTATTTTATATTCACAATAATTCTACTGATCATCAACATAGGTCATGTAAAGTTTGCTTATTGATAGGAAAATAAATATTGAAGCGGCAGTTTTTTAATTTTTTTTATGCATTTTTTTCTGAAGGATCAATCAATTTATGATGATATACCGAAAACACTTGCAACAAAAATGATTAAGTCCCGGAAATTGATTCTCTAGAATTCTTCAACGCATTGCATTTTGGTATGCAATTTCCAATATTGTTGCACATAGGAAACCTCTGACCGTTTGATCTCATGTAATATTCTATTTGTCAAGTGTTCATTCGTTTCAGTAACGTTTAATATTTCCGTTGTTATCTCCAGGGCAGTACATAGATCAAGTTTCCCCAATTCAACATAAACATCGTATTTGTATCTGCTTTTATATGACATATAAAGACAAAAAAGGCATGCACAGGGAATATGAATTCAGATACGAGAGAATTGAAAACAGATAATATATACATATATTTTTATCAGAACTGACAGAATTGAATGATATCATACTGGAATGTAATATCACATAGAAAAACCATACGATTTACTTAACAACAAAAGTATACTAGTAGTGAGGCTCTCCTGAGAAATTACATTTTACTTATTTAAAACTCGGATTTCATTCGAGAATTGCAGATTACACTTATGACTTAACGCCCCATATTCCCATTTTTGAAATACCCACAACTATCCGGCAATACTTTCGATGCCGGCTTCGGGAAACATTTTCCATTATTTTTTTTTAAATTTAAGTTACTTCTTTCACTAAATAATACATACTAAATTAAGACTATTTTATAAGACTGTCGGCAAAGGGGGTCACTATGTACAGCTATAGGGTAGGGAGATGAGTCCCACTTCCCAACTAAGATAATTCATTCGTGTTTACTTTTTTTCAAACATATAGGTTCGTTCATGATTTTTTCATTAGAATAAATACTTTGACATTTAGTTATTTTCTTAATTTAATCATTTTATATTTTTCCTTGATTGTGATTGGTGGCGGGAAGTGGCGAAATAAATATACCATCCTATTTAAACTCCAATATTCTCAGCATGCCATATCGCCTTTACTAACCAACTTATCTCTTACCTCATCTACACGTTATTACTATCACATGTATTGGGAAATGAAAAAGGAAGACACCAAGAGATATGTTTTTTTATATATTCATCAACGTTTATTGTAAGACATGTATTGTCGTTAATGGAGACGAGGCTTATTTTCAGATTTATTAAATCGCGGAAACTACTTAGTTTTTTACCGTACAATAAATAAGAGTAACAAAAAATAGTTGGTGTGTTTACTTCTCGAATTCGTCATTTTTCTGCTTTACATTAAATTGAGGAATATATATATGGATGGTAACTATTTCTTACGCAGTGAACTTAACCATGCAGTAACATTTTAACTAACACTAACCTAAACTTGAAAATATGTAAAAAGAACAAATGTAGACGAAAGTGAAGTTTTTTTTCTTTCAGATATCGGGTTCTACAGAAAACATGGTCTGATTTCTCCAAAAAATGGGTACAAAGTGAGTGCTCTTTTGACGTTAAATATATATGAGAAAGTCACCCTCAACTCTAAAATTAAAAAGAAAATTTTTTTTTTTAAATTCTGTTTTTGCAAAAGGCCGTTAACATATAATCGCTAAATAAGATGAGTGTGTCAATAAAAAAATAACTTTATATTTTCTTTATGTGTATAATTTAATTCCTGTATTTTATTTTTGAATAGATAAACCAATTAATTTCACTTATCCATTACTCAGAGTGTTTACTGATTAAACCTGCGCTACAAATGTAGTAAAGTCAATCAATCTTGTTTCAGTTACCACAATACATCAGTACACAACAGCGTCATATTAATATATGTTACAGCGTTTCACAGAAAAGAATCTACGAAACAATTACACGGGTGAGAATAACTTGTTGTACATACATTAGGATTGTATCCATTCATTTCTTTAGTATTAACTTATTTTATAATACCCCTCTTATTTCATCGGTAGTATTTCTTAAGACTGATACTTTTACTGTTTCACCGATTGAATTAGAGGTTCCCCTCTAAATAGAACCGACAAGCGGCAAGTAATGACTAGTCTCAGGTAGGGCGTGTGGCTGCTTGCTTTAGCGATACTGAAAGTCGAGCATCGAAGTCAGATATATTAAATAATTTTTTACAAGGGCTGCATAACAACACTATTATTTATGAAAATACTAATACGAATACGAGATAACAGCGACCGAAATATACAACCCATTCTGGGGGTCTGCTTTTAACAGTGTGGGGTCTGTGTTTGCGCTGGGTAATCAGAAGCAGCAAATAATTAAATAGTTCATGGTAGGGCATGACATTTCCTGAGTTCATCAACTTTCCGGGGCAACATCAGGGCACGAGTCAACTAGTTGTATTATAAAATAACATACAATTATTAAAAGAAAATAAATGCAAACTGATTTTCTTTTATAAATGATCAAAATAAAAGCTACACAGCTTAAAATAATTGGGCACCTTTTCTGTAACAACATCAGTTCTCAACTTCCGACCTCAGACACGCCGGCCATGATAAAGTTGATACTTTCTATTTTACCATAACAAATACATATCATAAACATTTCAGTTTAAACTCAAAATGTAATGAAAAGTCACGCCCTCTCTTCAGAAAAATAGGTGGAGTTATTGGCTTAATAAAATTAAACTGTTATCATCCAGAAACCAGACATATCTTCACTGAAATGTCACGAGGTAGTATAGCAGAGTCCATATTCATAGTGGTAACCTGGATGGGTAATTAAAAGAAATATGTTTGTTCGCATTACATTTACATTTCTGCATATTGGTACCGTCGAAAAAACAGGGTGCAAGGAGGAAATTCAGAAAGTTTGCTATCAGTGTAGTAAATCTTTCGGAATCTCGGGATCTCAAAAGTGGAAAGGTGGGATTTTACAGCTATTCTAAAATAATCGTTACGCTCTTTCAGTTAAACACATGGTATCTTTCTTTTTCATTTGAGGTTTAAAAATCAAAATGATGTATGCAATCTGATCCAAATTTGAATAATAAAAGTTAGACGCATGATAAATTTATTGCAATATTCGTAATAGAACATAACATTGGTTTAAAACACTGCTATTCGTGAAAATAATTTTACCCGTACTATATCGAGTATTTTTCTAGTATTTTTATACATGTTATATTATGGTATATCGTTCGTCGTAGTTTCTACTTTTTTAAGAACCTCTTCATAATGTTTAGTAGATCTTTATAAGTATAAGTGATTAGTTTTATTGAGATAAATACAGGAATTATCTTTTCCATAAACAATTATAGGTATTTAATAATAAAATGAAATACATAATGTAACAATTTTAAATCAGTCGGAAATATATAATTGGTATTTTATTAATTGACGTTACGCTTTTATTAAATAACCAGTTTTTAATGGGAAATTTATTTGTATGTTTATATCGATTGAAATCATTTAATATTGGGCATCGATCAAAAAATACATGAGAACTGTTTTTCCCTATTAAAGCAAATGTGACCATGTTCATACACAGTGAATTTTCTAAACATCAGAATATATTTAATAACAATATAGCAAGCAGCTTTTTTTGTCTTGCACAAAATTCCCGAAATGTAAAATTAAATGTATTTCTTTGTTTTCTGTAAATAAGACTACAACAAGATAAATTGCTGCCCAGATACTTAGCGCTTTTTTTTAGTTTAGTATATAACTGGCGCTCCCAGTTGATAGTCTGCAGTTCTAACCTCGTAATTAATCCGTCTTTATATATATATATATATATATATATATATATATATATATATATATATATATATATATATTTGTAGAACGTTGGTGGACGATCACATGATAGATGCCATTTAAGTGTAAAGCCTCTTATTTAATACTGTAGGGCATCAAAATCGTAAAATGTAAAACGAATCAATTACAATTTATATAAAAGCTATATTCTTATTCAACTAAATAGCCCAGGTTTGTACTACAAAACGAAGCGTGGGACGAGCGCAAATAGTAGTGGGCATATATGTGATTCAGTGTTGCTGTATTCCCACGTCTACTTACAAAAATTAGTCATGAAACGAGTAAACTGCTTCCTGTATGTATATGTTTGTATATATATGTACACATATATATATATATATATATATATATATATATATATATATATATATATATATATATATATATATATATATATATATATATATATAATTATATGAAACAAAACTGTACAAATCTTTGTTCAAGCCATATCAAAATATATAATTATATGAAAATAAACTTTACAAAAACTGAACAAAGCGTAATAAAAATGTATAATTGTATAAAAATAAACGTTACAAAAACTGAACAAATTCTTATCAAAATATATAATTATATGAAAATAAACTTCATAAAAACTGAACAAAGCCTAATCAAAATGTATAATTATATGAAAATAAACGTTACAAAAATTGAACAAAGCCTTATCAAAACATATAATGGAAATAAACTGTACAAAAACTGAACAAAGCCTTATCAAAATATATATAACTATATTGAAAATAAACTTCATAAAAACTGAACAAAGCCTAATCAAAATGTATAATTATATTAAAATAAACGTTACAAAAACTGAACAAAGCCTTATCAAAACATATAATGAAAATAAACTTTACCAAAACTGAACAAGGCCGTATAAAAATATATATTATATGAAAATACACTTTACAAAAACTGAACAAAGCCGTATCAATATATATTTATATAAAAATAAACTCTACAAAAACTTAACAACGCTGTATCAAGTTAGTAAAACTTGCACAGAAAGTGTTCAATATCCTTTTAAAATAGAGTTTTATATTAATATATATATATACATATATATAAAATAAAACAGGTCTGGTGTTGGTTGTCTTTCGCTGTATGAAAGACAAATAGTAGGAGAAGAAAAGAATGAGAAGATAGAAGGACAACATGTAAAATTCAAAGACTTGAGTAGACAGAAGAGAAAGGGATGGAACATAGTAAGATGCGAACTAAAATCCCAATCAAAAACAAAAAATATTCCGTTCCTTGTTTGTAAATTAAGAACATTTGACTCCATGTAAACTAAACAAAAAACTTATGTATGCTCGTAAAGAGAGAGGGGAGAGAACGTACATATCGTCGGCGCTCTGCACGCTATGACGAAAAGGAATGTAGGATGAGGGACACAAAAAGTAAAACTTAAACGATGAATGTAACACGTGGGTTAAACGTACGTTTATTTGTAAGCTGGACTCTCAAAGTGATGTAGTTGTTCGAGATGAATAAGAGAAATAAGAAACACAACAAACGATCTAAAATAATATAAATAATAAAAAAATAAAACCTGCTTCATGGATTTTAAAATAACCTGACTTATATATATATATGTATATATATATGAATATATATATATATATATATATATATATATATATATATATATATATATATATATATATATATATATATATATATATATATATATATATATATAGAATATACTAGTAAACAGTTATAAATACAGTTCCGAATACGTTCGTTGCACACTTTTCGTTATACTTTCTTAATCAGATGACAGTTTTCGATGGCCGCAATGATAAAGCGACTGCCTTTAATTCTACGCTGACTCTGTGAACCGGGTTCGCCTCTCCCAGCAGTTTTAAATTCTAACTTTACTATACCGATAAGAGCTATAAGTTTGACACGATTTTAGGTATTAGTAATTCAATATTTAATTACAACTATTATATATATATATATATATATATATATATATATATATATATATATATATAGTAGGCAATGAAAATATATATGGCAATCAAGCTACACAGAGGCTCCCGTGTTTCATCCCCGGGGATAATCGTCAGCCTGACGATTCCCCCCGGGGATGAAACACGGGAGCCTCTGTGTAGCTTGATTGCCATATATATTTTCATTTCTTACTACCTAGCTCTACTTACGTATCGTAATATTTATGTGGATACATGAAGTACTAATAAACCCTGTGTATCGCTTTATTGCAGGTCAATATTTTTTAAATTTTGAAATTGCTATGAAACGCAGAGAAGTGAAATTTGGTACACTGGAAGAGCATAACAAGGTGCCTTATTTCCCTGATTTTTGTGGAATTTGAACAAATATTTTGAAAATTATGCTAATTTTTCTATTTTCTGTTAATTTAAAGTGTGTATCACTTTATTGCAGGTCTCCCAAAATGCCTAGAAAGGGTCGATTGACAGCTAGTGAAAAGGACGTGTTGTTGCAGGCCTTGCAGAAGGTTTATCTCTCGTAGATCTAGCCAAGGAGCTTGGAAGAGATCGAAGAACATTGTCTTTATTCGTTGAAAATCCAAACATCAAACCAAGGAAGGACAAAAACACAAGAAAGTCAGTTTCTGCTCGTGATGTTAGAAAGATTCGCCGTCAACTTATCAAGCAGCCGGGCAGCAACAGTGCTGCTATATTTGACAAGGCTGGAATATCTTCCTTGTCCAGAAAGACACGCTGCAATGTCTTAAACGAAATTGCAAGAAGCATTAAGCCCATAGCAAGACCGCTTTTAAACCAAACTCATAAGGAAAAACGTTTGGCTTGGGCTCAGAAATACATGAAAACCAGCTTTGAAAATGTTCTTTTCACCGATGAGGCCAGAGCAACCCTTGATGGACCAGATGGGTGGGCCAAAGTTTGGAGTCCTCTTGGATTCCCTACCCCTCATCGATTCCGTCGTCAACAGGGAGGTGGAGGTGTCATGTTTTGGGCTGGAATAATCTGCGATGAACTAATTGGACCATTTCGAGTGCCAGAAGGTGTCAAACTGACAAGCCAGTCTTATATTTTATTTTTAAATGAGCATTTGTCACCATGGCTTGATGACGTTCCATTGGCGCGTCACCGCAAATTGATTTTTATGCACGACAATGCGCCATCCCACTCAACCAAGTCTACGGCATCCTACCTTAAGTCATTAGTCATTAGTCGAGAAAATTTGATGACATGGCCACCTTGTTCTCCAGATATAAATCCAATTGAGCAGCTCTGGTCAATAATAAAGATGAAAGTTTATGAAGGAGGTGTTCAATTTTCGTCGAAGGATGAACTTTGGAGGAAGATTTTGGAAGTTTCCTATAGCATCACATCATCTCAAATCCGCCGATTGACATCATCAGTTGACAAGAGGCTATTCAAAGTGATTTTAAAGCATGGGAGTTATGTTGATAAATGAATATTTCCTTAAACAAAATAATGTGAAATTCGTTCTTGTTTTTGGTTAATATTGTTACTGGATATGTTCTTTATTTCATATAAATAGAAATATGAAGTTAGAATATTGTTTTATTACCGAAAATATACATTTTTAGACACTTGCAATAAAGTGATACACACTTAAAATTACCAGAAAATAGAAAAATTAGCATAACTTTCAAAATATTTGTTCAAATTCCACAAAAATCAGGGAAATAAGGCACTTTGTTATGCTCTTCCATTGTACCAAATTTCACTTCTCTGCGTTTCATAGCAATTTCAAAATTAAAAAAATATTGACCTGCAATAAAGCGATACACAGGGTTTATATATATATATATATATATATATATATATATATATATATATATATATATATATATATATATATGTATGTATATATTTATATACTAGTAATACAACGACATCGTTATTGGCAACACATTTACAGTTATGTTTCAGTTTAAGCTCCAAACAAAATTAGTCACGAGGACACATTTAAGTGTATAAATCTAACCTGAGAATATATGAGCTTGTCACAGGCGTATGTTTATATATATATATATATATATATATATATATATATATATACCTGTGTGTTTATATACATGTTTATATTTATGTATATGTATGCATTTATATGTGTATATATATATGTATATATGTATAATTGTATATTAATATATGTATACATATATGCATAATTATATATATATATATGTGCATATATATGTGTATATATATGTATATGTATTATGTACATTTGTATATAAATATATGCATATATATATGCATAAGTATATATATATATATATATGCGTATATATATGTATATATATATATATGTATATGGATGTATATATGTCTATTTGTATATAAATATATATATATATATATTTATATATATATATGGCTTTTCTTTTATGTTTTCCCTTTTTCGAAGCTATTAATTGTTCACGTTTAATAATCACGTTCTAAGCTTCGCCCACCGCATTGATATTAGCGCGCATCAGATTGGCACCTGATTAAAGACCGCATCAGCCTTATTAGATTTGCATTTGTCGATAAGGAAAATTAGAATTTAATTGACATCTCACCAGTCCTTATCGTGATTTCAACTTCACTGATAGATCATCTGGGTCTTCGCTAAATGCCAGCTTACAGACCGAATAGTTATAGCTTATTAATTTCCCCATTTGCCGCGTTTGTAGCATTACACGTTATTAGGGTGGCGCTTTCAGAAGAGCTCTAAGCGATTGTTAATTACAAGCGTTTACAGAAATCACATCAGAAAGACGTGTTTTTTTATCATGAGTTCATTAAATCTGTGTGTTTTCGGTTTAAAATACTACTTTCAATTCAAACTTAGGAACCTGATGGAACAACACTAGCTGGTTTGATTGTAAGTGTGACAAACCGACAGATTGGCATACGGTTAGAAAACACCTTTATAGAGCTATGAAGATCTATATAAAAATCCTCTTCAAATGCAACCGTTTACAACCGACGGATTAATCTACCTACGAACAAAGCTCTTAATAGATTATACAGATCTTTATATTCATGCTATTCCAAATATAAGTGTACCAACTGGACGGGATTACTTACATACGGAAAAGTTGTATCCTCTTTTAGAGATACGTTAATGCAGATTCAAATGCTTCTTAATGTGTAAGAGTGACCAAACGAGGATTTACTCATAGACGGGCATCCATTTAATATAGGGGTGTGGATATATATAAAAAATATTATTTCAAACATCAACGCAAGAAACCGATATGGTGACAAGGCCTAGTATGTGGCTCCATATAAATATATATTTCAAACCTAAACGTGTCAGACAAAGAGCTTGACCTATTCGCGTAGGTTAATTTATATAATAATACTATTCCTAACTTAAGCGTCAGAAACCAACAGCTCGCTACGGACGGACAGATGTATATGGTTCCATGCGAAATACATAAGCGTAAAACCCGACGTTTTGACCTACTGTTCGACACTATTATTTATAGATGTATGTGCGTCCATAGACACTTATATTTTAAACCTAAGTTTAACAAACAAGTGGTTTTCAAAGCTACGTATATGGATCCATATAGGTACTATTCAATAAATCGTGTATATATTTTCAAACATACGCTTAGCAAAATTAGTAATCTTAGAACCATTTACCTGAGAATTCATATGAGCTGAGTGATTAGAAATAATATAATTCTTAATTTCATTGTATATCGATATTAATATATTTTTATCCATATTCTTTTAGTTGCTCAGTGCGAGTAATATATTATTAAAAATAGTTAATTTAGCCGTTCGAATATGTACAGATCTTGAGTAAATGTATTGTTGTTTTATCTACACAAGCAAAACACGGAAATAGGATATTTTTGAAAAACCTTAACAAGTAGTACACCATTTTATTTAACATTCTCGGTCTCTTTTAAATGATATAAACCATAGGTGTCTAATTTACCCTTATTATAACGCTATATTATTTCTACAACGCCTCTATCTATCTGACTAGGGGCGCAATTGTAGAAAAATCAAAACAAACGCAAGTTTAGGCCGACAAATTCATTATTTCATATATATATATATATATATATATATATATATTATTATTATTATTATTTTATTATTATTATTTTTATTATTATTTCGAATACTTCTATTTGAGTATTCAGACGAGCAAGTTCAATGATTTTAAAAGTTTGTTTTAATACATATATACCTAGGGGGATATATATATATATATATATATATATATATATATATATATATATATATATATATATATATATATCCATATATATATATCCATATATATATATGTATACATATATATATATATCCATATATATATATGTATATATATATATCCATATATATATATATATATATATATATATATATATATATATATATATATATATATATATATATATCCGTTTTAAATTATTTTCTACGTTGTCATTATTCTCACTTATTGACCGCTCCTTTTATTATTTGTTGAGTTAATTGCATCATTTTGTTCGTTGGGACAGATGTTTACTTCTAGTCCTATTGCTTTCTTTTCTTTACGTTCATTGATAGCAATTACCATTATTTTGATTAAGTGTTCAGTTAATTAGTATTTTCACACAATACTCGCAAGCCGTCAGCGATTGGAATTCATTTGTTTTCATAAGATCCGTGATTGCTCAACAGGCTCGCACTTCGTCAATCGATACGCGCGCATTGCGAGAACGATAAGCAAACAAATAAATCAATCGAATTGATTACAAAACCATGGCTCTCATTAAAGTCGATGTGTTTAGATTTGTATTTTCAATTTAATTCGTATTTATATGTATAATATATACATATATATATATATATACATATATATGATATATATATAATATCTATTATATATATATATATAATATGTATACATGATATATATAATATATATATATACATTATATATATATATATATATATATATATATATATACTAGAATTCATGGGGATAGGCTTCACACATTGATATTATATGAAAGAAAAACATATTACATACAAAAAATAAGAATAATATACAAA
>OY744532.1:80878733-80928733 GCA_963556195.1 Sepiola atlantica | reverse complement strand
GCACACATTTGAATTCAATAATGTAATAATAATAGGGAATTATAATAATAAAAACACTGGCTGTTTATTAAAAACGGGCGACGAACAGGTTAAAAAAAGAAAATTGAGCCCTTCTGACGCAGTGTATATATTACTATGTACAATTCAGTTCTAAGCGACAGTCATCTGAATGTTGAAGGTTCGACAGGAAGATTCCCGAGTTTTTCAAAGTACATCTGAAGAAGGTCTGAAGTTACATCGGCCGAAATGTTGTGAAAAAACACCCAAAGTCAGAACAGTAGTCCTATTATACACAATTCTACACATTATATATATATATATATATAAGTGTAAATTAGTCGTCCAAGGCTATAGCAATGCGATGTGGTTGCCGTGAGATGGAAAAGTGAAAAGAAATAAACGCAGGGAGAGAGTGAAACTCAAAACGATTTATTAATAATTTCACGAAAACTGATTAAATACCAAATAGTATTTTTTTTTTTTTGGTAAGTAACAGATCGGCAAAGGGTAATCTTAAATTTTCGAAAGAACAACTTTCATTATCAGAAGACAACAATAGAAGACCGAGAGGGTCGGAAAAACGTGAAAAAACCGGTGTCAGATCATCGTATTACAGGGGAAAACAATTGGCAGTAGGAACGCAGAAAACGTCAAAATTCCATTAAGCAATCATATAACTAAGGTTAAAACATTATAAACATTAGTTTAGTAATATACCAATTTTTAAAATGTTATTATGTTTCATTTTACATGACTCATCAATCTTTATTTATTTATTTATTTACACCCTCCTCCTGAAAACCACCCTTTAGACCTAAAGTTGGTAAATCTCAAACATAAGATTTTCTCCATAATACAACGGGAAAAACACCGTATCACACCAAATATCTCCCATTCCCAGCGTCTCACCCTCAAAGGCCTTAAGAAAAAAAACCTGGTCTACCTACCCTCTGACAAAGGCAAGGAATTCTGCATTATCTCCCAAGAATCCTACAATACTCTCGCCCTAGAACACCTCAGCAATACATCCCTTTACACACCCGATAATGACATCTCTGCTACCCGCATACAAACCACTATTAACAACGCTTGGTCCCAAATTTGCTCCAGACGTAATCTCCCCAAGGCTTATAGGCTCAATCTCACCACTAGAAACAGTAGACTCCCCACCTTTTACCATCTTATTAAAACCCACAAAACCAGCAACCACCTACAGATCAGACCTACAGTCTCCAGTACTGAGGGACCTCTTTACAAGATCTCCTGGCTCCTCTCCCACTTACTTAAACCGCTACTCACCACCTTCCCGGCACACGTCAGCAGCTCTGACCAGGTAATAGATAGACTCAACTTGCTCCAACCCCAACAGCTCCGCGTCAACAACTACATCTTCAGCCTTGACGTAGTCTCCCTTTATACTTCCATTCCCGCACACCCCGCCATTGACCTCATAACTGACCACATCTCCTCTAACAATCTTGACTGTTTTGGGCTTACCCCTACAGACATTCATCAGCTCCTACGTATCATTGTGGATAACACCTACTTTAAGTTCCAACAAGACACATACAAACAAGTCTCTGGCCTACCCATGGGTTCCAGTCTCTCCGGCCTCCTCGCCATTTCTTACATGAACAGACTGGAGCAGCAAGCACTTAGCACCTGCCATTCCCATATTTTCTTCTCGAGATACGTCGACGACATTTTGATCCTCACTTCATCCCGAGAGGAAGCTATCTCTATCTTTAATACATTTAATAATTCTGACCCCCACATTAAATTCACCATCGAACATCCCAACACCTCAGGCTCTCTCTCACTTCTAGACTTAAAACTTAGCATTAATGACGACGGATCTCTCCACACCACTTTCTATAGAAAACCCGCCTGCAGGAATCTCTTTATCCACTACAAATCCGCACTACCCCTCAAATCCAAAATTAGTTACGCACAAACCGAAATCACCCGCATACAAGACAAATGCTCTTCTTCTTCCGATAAAACAACACACACCGAAGCCTTCCACCAAACTCTATTGACCAACGGCTTCCCGCTAACTACCATATCTAGCCTTAACAACACCAGAAGACGTAGACACCACACTCTCACCAACACATGCTTCCTTAAACTCCCCTTCTTTAGCGACCGTATCACTTCTGCTATCCGCAATGCCATACGTAGTGAGAACCTTAACATACAACTTTCTCACACAGGCACCTCTCTCCGACAACATTTATCCAAAAAAAGCCACTACATCCCAGACCCCTGCTCTCTAGCTAGTTGCCCCATCCCCAACTCTGGCCTCTGCCTCCGCACATATACAGTATACAACCTGCAATGCTCTAAGTGCCAAAAGTTCTACATCGGTAGTACCGTTAGGCCTCTACACCAACGTATTAAAGAGCATCTAAACACCCACATTTCCTCCTTCCATAAACACTTAATTTCATGTGGCAACACACATCGCTCCATTAGTGTCCGCATCCTCAACTCTGTCCGCAATATAGGCCAGCTTCGAATTTCGGAAGCTATCCTAATCTCTAAATTTCGCCCTGCCTTGAATAACAGATTTGAGTTGTCATCTCCCTTCATCCTCTGATTCTTACATCCTCACACTCCCACCTCCTCACACTCCCACCCACAACTTACTTACTTCATTTTTTTTTTTTTTTTTTTTTCTTATAATCCTCTCTCTTCTTATTCCCCCCTCCCCCTGCTAATAAAAAAAAAAAAAAAAAAAAAAAAAAAAAGGTCCCATCCTTGGCTTTTACCCACTTCACAACTCAAATTCCTTCTCAAGTTTCCAATCTCATTTCTTAAGTCTGAATATATTATTTAGAATAAGTTATCTCCCTTTAACAGTAAATTTAAATTTAGATTTGAAGAGAATAAATGAAAAAAAAAAAAAATAAATAAATAAATAAAATAAATAAATAAATAAATAAATAAAGATTGATGAGTCATGTAAAATGAAACATAATAAAATTTAAAAAATTGGTATATTACTAAACTAATGTTTATAATGTTTTAACCTTAGTTATATGATTGCTTAATGGAATTTTGACGTTTTCTGCGTTCCTACTGCCAATTGTTTTCCCCTGTAATACGATGATCTGACACCGGTTTTTTCACGTTTTTCCGACCCTCTCGGTCTTCTATTGTTGTCTTCTGATAATGAAAGTTGTTCTTTCGAAAATTTAAGATTACCCTTTGCCGATCTGTTACTTACCAAAAAAAAAAAATACTATTTGGTATTTAATCAGTTTTCGTGAAATTATTAATAAATCGTTTTGAGTTTCACTCTCTCCCTGCGTTTATTTCTTTTCACTTTTCCATCTCACGGCAACCACATCGCATTGCTATAGCCTTGGACGACTAATTTACACTTACATTTACCAGCAATGCTTCAAGCAAACTACAATCTCCTTATATATATATATATATATATATATATATATATATATATATATATATATATATACATATATATATACAAAAGCAAGGAAATTCCCAAATGTTTACACTTTTATTGTCATTAAGCGCATACGAGCACACCAGGGCTATGTATTTTACTGGTAGATATTTTTCTTCAGCGCACCTCACACACTTCAGCCACTCATGCATAGAGATTTATACTGTAGTGATGTGATAATGACATGGTTTGGTTTATATGTAGTTGTACCCTTAATGACAATAAAAGTGTAAAAAATTGGGAATTTCCTTGCTTTTGTACATTTAGTGTATATGAATGTTCATCCTAACCCCATTAAGGGCATATGATTTCAGTATACTGGCATTTATCATGGAATATATATATATATATATATATATATATATATATATATATATATATATATATATATATATATATATAATGTGTAGAATTTGGTTTAATATGACTACTGTCCTGATTTTGGGTGTTTTTTCCCAACATTTCGGCCGATGTAACCGCAGAACTTTTTCAGGTGTACTTTGGCAAACTCGGGAATCTGTCTGTCGAACCTTCAAATTTCAGATGCTTGTCACTTAGAACTGAATTGTACTTAGTACTATATCCACTGCGCCACGGGTCAATGCTCAGTGATAGCAAGAATTTCGAATTACTATAGACTTCTTCCCAGCCAAAATTCCGAGTTAGACAACATACACCTGACGAATGTTGGAGGAAACATCGGCCGAAACGTTGTGATAAAACCCACGAAATCAGAACATTACTCCGATAATACCAACGTCTACAAATTATCAACCCTCATCTCAGAAAATTCCGAAACATAATATATATATATATATATATATATATATATATATATATATATATATATATATATATATATATATATATATATATATATATATTTAGGCAAGCATTATTAAATAACACGGAGTGGTTTTGTTTTATGCGACTTTTTTTTTCAATTTACCGAATTGTCCATCTAATGTTTCGGTCAAATTGATGTAAATATGATAGAGCTTGTGTAATAGATATTTAAATTTCATTTATACTATTTACTAAAATAAGAATATCATCAACGTAGCGGGCATAAATGGAAGGTTTAGTGATTATATTAAATATTTCATTTTCGAGGTCGGCCATGTAATAATTACTGATGGTCGGTCCAAGGACAGATTCCATAGAAACTCCGTCAATTTGGGTATATATGTTGCCCTTATGGTCATGGAAAGGGACTTCAGTTGTGCAAATTAATAATAACTTTTTAAGTATTTCAGGATCAATTTTTAGAGGGGGCAGGGATGGGTTATTATATATGTTATTAATAATTATATCAATTGTTTTGTATACAGGGCCATTTGTAAACAGACTTTCAACGTCGAGTGATGCAGTAATTTTATTATCTGTTTTTTGGGTATGCAGTATGTGTAAGAGCTCATGTGTGGATTTTACACTATATTTACTAGGTAAATAAGAGTATATAAGATTATTAATAGTTTTAGTTAATTGATATATGGGGGTAGTGACTTCAGAAATTATTGGACGGAGAGGAGAGTTTGGTTCATGAATGTTTACAGTACCGTACAAGTAACCTGGTTTATAATCTCCAATTATTTGGGCGAGTTTAGCGTTATCAATTACGGCATTATTGGCTGTAATAAGTTTGTTTACGTGTGTCTTAGTTTTATCTATGTGTGTTTTTTAAATTTGTTTAAGATTGATGTAGATTTTTGTTTTTTATCGTACCTGTTTTTTATGGCTTCAGCCTTGAGTAAATCTTTAATTCCGGGAGGTGTAGTAATATGTTGTTCGGTTTCCAGTTTGACGATCTTTTCAAAAATGAGTTTGACGATGTTTTCAAAAAGGAGTTCGATATATATATATATATATATATATATATATATATATATATATATATATATATATATAGTTCGATATATATATATATATATATATATATATATAGTTCGATATATATATATATATATATATATATATATATATGGGAAATGAAAAAAGAAAAACAAAGAGATATTTTTGAATATATTCATCAACGTTTCGTCTGTATTGTAAGACTTCTTCAGGATGATAATTGTAAGAAAAATGTCATGCAAGTGCATCGAAATATTAGGTTGACATGATGGGTTAGTAAAGACAAATTAGTAGTTAGGTTCCAGGCTGTGAGAAGTCAGTCAGTGGCAAAGAGTGAAAAGAATATGGAAAAATTTGAGTGGTACCATTAAGGCAACAATGAAAAAGAGGGGTCAGAGTGTTAGTGAATTTGCCTTACGGTAGGGGAGAGGGGAGGGGCTGATGTTTTTGTCGTGGTGAGGTGTGGCATGGATTTTGAGGGGCCGGGGAAAGAGGAAGGCAAGGGGGAACTATGTGTGTTTGGTATGTAGGTTGTATCATAGTTTTAGAAGAAGATTTGAAGAAAAGAAGATAACTTGAAAATAGGCGTGGGTTGGTAAGCGTATGAAAGAAGTAGTCGAAAGGGTGAGATAGGGGAAAGGGGAGAGTTTGTTGTGGTGAGGTTTGTAATTGTTGGAGGGTAGGAGTATTGACCAGCTGGCTATGTCAGGAATGGTTGAATATAAGTGAGTTTGAAAGAATGTATTTAAGTGTGATGTGAACATGAGAATTAAGAAAAGGAAAAGAAAAAGAAGAAAAATGATTTTTATTTTAGGAGAGAGATAAGTGGAGTGTACTTTCGTTCAGGGTGTGTTGATGGTTTGAGATTACATTCAGGGCAAAAAGGGTTTAAATATGTAAGTATTTGTGAGGATGTGTATACTGTGTTCATTGGTAAGGCTGCTATTTGTGGTTAAGTAGTTTTGATTCGTAGTGAATGAATATGTATGTGTGAAAGAGTTAGTACGTGGGTATGTGTGCGGGGAGTTTTATATAAGTACAATTGAGAACGATGAGAAGAAGGGGTAGCCATGATCTAGGTGCAGTTTTTGTTCGGTCAGGATAATTTTGCTTATTAAGGGTGGAGGGGTAAATTGTATAAACCATTTTGTTGTCCGATGGTGTTAGAGGCTGCGATTAGTGCTGTTTCCAGTAGTATTCGCCGAGCTTTGTTATGAATGTGTTTGGTGATGTTGGCCTGTTCAAACTTGAAAGCATGATCGTGCTCTAATACGTGGGAAAAAGTGCACTGAGAGAGTTTTTGTTTTGTATGTACCTTTTGTGTTCACTCAATCTTTTTTTCAATTCACGTTGCGTTTCCCCCCACGCAAATGTGATGGCAGATGTTACATGAGACGGTATATAAGCCGGCATGTGATTTGATTTTTTTTTGGATATGTCTTGCTGAGTGTAATGTTTGTTTTATGGTTTTTGATGTGGTGTGAACTGTTGGAATGTTTAGTGTTTGTGTTGCAGATGGATATGTTATTGGAATGTGTGGGTAAGAGCAGAAGTATGTCTATAGGAGAAATGTTTGGTATTTGATGTGTTTGTGTATTGTATTTTGAGAATATTTGAAAGACTTTCTTCTTAGTATTTAGTATAGAAAGCGTGGGGTATTGCAATGTTTTAAAGGAATTAATTATGTATTTGATTTTTTCATCTCTATATTGAGGACTGCAGATTCTAAGAGCGTGTAAGAAAAAGCCTATTATCATACCTATTTTATCTTGCTATTGTGGTGAGAGTAGAATTATATAGCGCGTCTTAAGGAAGTCTTACAATAAAAACGAAACGTTGATGAATATATAAAATATTTATATGTGTTTCCTTTTGCATTTCCCATTACGTCGGATGACTCTCGTCCTTCCTTTCTCATATATCTATCTATACATCTATCTATCTATATATATATATATATATTTCATTTCCCATATATATATATATATATATAAATATAATAGGTTCATATTTCAGACAATGGTATCGAGAGATTTCGATCGTTTCCCAAGTAAGCCATGCTGACGACAGTTGATACATAAAACCACCTGTCTATGGATTACTTTTATGTGTGTATCAAATTAATAAAAATATATACATACAAAAAGTTACGTCCTGTAGGGAGACTAAAAAATGCAATCTTCTGCATTATTTTTTATCATGTAGAAAGTGAAACATACAACGGAAACAAGGATGGCACTACTAAAACACAATTTTAAAACACATATAACATAACTATTTAGGTGATGAAATCATATATATTTTCGGACTAGGCGTCATGGTCTGGTAGTAAGATTCCAGACTATAGACAATGATATAGAAGATTCGATCTTTATTTAAGTTTACAATGCTGATGACGGCTGATAGTAAGAAACACCTGTTCATAGAGTACGTTTATATACGTATCAAATCAATGACAATATAACAACAAAAAATACGTCCTATAAAGTTAAGGGCGACTAAAAATGTAATCTTCTGCATAACTATTTTTCACTTAGCAAGTGAAAAATAGAAAAGCAACAAGCATACCGCTACTATTATCAATTACACATTTACAAAAATACATCACTTATATATATATATATATATATATATATATATATATATATATATATATATATATATATATATATGTATATATTCTTACAAAGTAAATTAATTGATAAATATTTAAAACTACGATGACCAACGCATAGAATTATACATTCTTACTAAAAATGAGATCATCTCTATATTAAACAACTTATTATATATCGTGTATCTATGTATTTCGTTTCTCTACATTACAGTAATGAATAAATATTGAAGTGTTTTTCTACTAGTTATCGACTATTTATTGAAATCAAAATTCAATTAAGAAAAAACAAAAACGGTTTAATAATATAATGTAAATATTTTAAACGTAAGCAGTTTTTTGATCACGGAAAAATGAACACACTCTTCTCATTCGTTTCGGCAATATTGTTGAACGCAACTTTTAAGAAGTGTTTAATAATCTCTACATAACAATAATTATTAAGAAGATATATTGTGTTTTTGGAGATTTCTTGTTTATATGTATCCTTGATAAATACGCATTAAATTATTCTTCATTTGGTAATAATCGAGTATATATAGAAATATAAAATCAATTAAGATAAAACTAAAACAAATTTTAAAAAATCAATTTCAATATAAATCCTAAAAATGGTAATTATTCGAATTATATTTCTGTGAGACCATCGCTTGCACAACAGCGGGGCAAGACAGTTAAGCATACTATAACTTACAAATAGTTTATGTGGCATGTGTTAGATAACAAAATCTCTGAATCGTAAATGGAGAGAGTAACGCTTTGTTATTGGACTTATTGACATCTGTGGGGTTAAAGATAACCCCAGTGAATCTTGGAAGTTGAGAATCTGACGCAATTTCGGTTACAATAGCATCATGATGTCCTTCGTATTACAGTTAACGGTCGCAGAAAACAATCGCTCGTCCTAGCCTCGATGAGAGTAAAAGGACGGCTAGGAATTGAGTTCCATAAATTATCTTCACTCTCTGTATCTCTCACGTTCTCCACTTCGCTCTCTAATATATATATATATATATATATATATATATATATATATATATATATATATATATATATATATATATATATGTGTGTCTGTGTGTGTGTGTGTGTGTGTGGGTGTGTGTGTGTGACTCTCGCTCTCTTGGATGTATGTAACTGTCTTTTTAACGTGTTACCCATGCGGATCAATCTTTCATAAAAGTAAGTTCTCAAGTCCCAGCTACAAGAGTGTTTATAGGTTATACACCCATCAATTACGGGAATCATTAAAATCTGGGGTAATAATTAAATGATGATTAAAATAAATTCAAATAATTCAACTTAACACGAATGTATACTGTGAATAGGTACTTGGAGATCTATAGAACTTGAATGAAAATAATCAACTTCAGCATTAAATATCTCAAAAGTGGTTAATATTGCGAATAAATAAACATAAACTAACCAGTTCGATGAATAAAAAAGTTACTTTTATTTTATTTGACTGTTTGTTTACAGGATCACTCCAGTCCTGTTTGCTTATGTTTATGTATAAAATACAGCCTATGAAACTACGGAGAGAATTTTAGTGTTTAGATGATGCATGAGTCATTTATTTTTTACAATTCTTTACCGATTGTTGTAATTCTTAAACTTATCGAATTCAATATTATAGAAAAATGTAAGTAATGTTCTATGGCTGTAATCTTCATTTCGATAATGTATGATCCTTTCTTAAATTTTTATTTGCTTCATAGGAATATTGAAAATAGTAAAATTGACCGAAAGATTCGCGAACATGTAATTCGTCATAGCGACTAATTCTATGCCACTGCTTTTTTTCGGTTATTGTTTCGTATACGTGTTTACTAAAATTAAATAGCAGCCCTTTATTTAAATTATAATAACACACATGTTCATCATTTAAACCCTGCTATGAAATACACAATTTACAACATTTAAGGAATTTTGTAATAATAACTCGAACGGACAAAATACAAATATGAAAAGGTGTATTACATAATGAGCAATAGATAATCACAAGATTGTTAACTGTAATGTATAGGGAGAACAGCCTGACTGTACTCGTAGTACTGTTGTACTCGACGAGGTAAGCATACTGTCCTTTATATGCTATTCAGAATAGTTCATTGTCTTAATTAAGCTGATGTCAGTTGTGTTCCTTCTTTTAACGGCACAGATATATTTTTTAATTCTGAAAATCGTTTACTGAAAATACACATATTCAGTTAAAATGGTGTTCTTGAAGACACTGACCGTTGAGAAATTAAATGTTATACTCATAGATATGCAAATATGACTGACATCTTTTATTTTGTTATATACAAAAAAAAACAATTAGGAAAAAAGTATTAATATGTGTTTTCTACTCAACATTAACGTATTGGTCTTTTGGCTAAGATCAAAGTGTAGTATCTGTTCCGATGGATACTGCACCCCATAGACTGGTATTGTCTTGACCTTCGGGGCGTGATTTACGCCGGTCTATGGGTATGTCCTGTGCAGTTCTAGGAGGTCCACCCTCCCAGGCTTCGCCTCCCCTCTTTGGGGAGGAGTAAGTTTATTGCTTTCTGCCTGAGGCGCCCCTACCGGGGAATGCCGACGGGGCTGCCCAGGCAATTTTTAATGGCCAGAGTGCTCACCTTCTCAGGCGCTGGCTTTTCAAGTCCCACTTTCCCGACCTTGTGTCACATCTTACTTGTGGGAGTAAGATAAAAACTGGCCTTGTGCCTAACTCCTGGAGAGGAGTAAGTCAATACTCGACATTAACGTATTATTACAAAGGGTATGATTATTCAAACATCCATACCAAACGGTAGACAATATATAAAATAAGATGACGTTGATATTAAATAAGTACCGAATTCTAATAAATGCTTAATTAGTGATGGTCGCAACTTTTTTATTTCTAAAAGGGGAATGAGGTATATGCATAAGTTAATGAGACAGAATTGGTTTGATCAATGTGGGTTGAAAGGGTAAGTTCGAATGTTACTATTTTGTCGTTGTCTTAATTTATACTTTAATATTCTTTTTGTCTGTAAGGCTCAACAGGCGTATTTTGATGTAATCTATTGATTATTAATGACAAAAAAAGTAACACGCGACAAAATAGAACGTCTAATCGGATTCATTAGCTAAAATTGCCCAGACAATATTTTCTTTCCTGGGGTAGTTTATTTCAGATAATTTCTAATTATATACGAATATACATTTACAGATATACGGGGTGTTTGAGAAGCATTTAAACACTTTGTGAAACGGAAAAAAACAAAACGTCATGTCTAGGCTAATAATCGGATATTTCCAAACTGTACAGAATCTCTATTTTGGTAACTTTTTTATGCACACACTTTTACTTTCCATTACTTTATATGGTTTCTTAATGTTATCTAAAATTTTGAATTTTTCTATTCTCCTGCCAACCTATCCATCTATGTAATTCATCTGATGATCAGATTTTAATCTTTGAAAAGAATGGCTTAAGGAAAGAAAAATATACATGTTTTTATCGATTACACCTTGCATTAAGCAATAGAAGATGGAATAGATTTGTCATGTGCACATAGTAATCTATATTCCTTTATTTATCTGTATAATTGCTCTATATCGTATTCAGACTTAAATAATTTAACTATAGGTGTAATTCTCTAAAAGTATACCTTTAGTCTCATATTTTATATTAAATATATATATATATATATATATATATATATATATATATATATGTGTGTGTGTGTGTGTGTGTGTGTGTGTGTGTGAATATGTATAATTGGGCAACAAGTCGTTGTTCATGCAGGTTTCATTAAGGACCAGGAAGCTCTTTTTTCCACAATCTTTCGTGTCAATCCCTCGACGCGACGAGCAATTCTGCGGTTCTCAGGTGTTAACCGGTGAAGCATGGCACTTAACGTTTTATCGTGGGTCATTTGTTGAGAGATTTCGGTCTCTCGACCGACTGCAGAGAATATATATATATATATATATATATATATATATATATATATATATATATATATATATATATATATATATATATGACATCGGCCTTAAAGTAAAAAAGAGAAAAACTTAGATTAACAACTTAACCATTTCAAATTAAAATGTAATTCATCTCGTCAAGACGTTATTGGTCTAAAATAACCAGATTATATTTTTAAAATTATTTTTGTTTACTTTTATGATTGCATGTATAGCACTGAGATTTTATAATCAAGATTTTTCTTGCAAAAATATATTTATCTTTTAGAGATCGAAACCGCACTATATATATCATATATATGTATCATATATATATATATATATCATATGTATATATATATATATATATATCATATGTATATATATATATATCATATGTATATATATATATATCATATATATATATATATATCATAAATATACATACATATATGTATATATATATATATCATATATACGTATATACATATGTATATATACATATATATATATATATATATCATATATATATATATATATATGTTTATGTGTATACTACATGTATGCATATATATATTTATATATATATATATATATATATATATATATATATATATATAATTGCGTGTATGTATGTGTGCATGCACGAAAGCCTTAACCCGATACATAGCTTGCGAAATGTGTATTATTGTTGTATTTTCCTATCAATAGATTAATAATCAGTTTAATTAACATCGTTTTCTTTTTGTAGAAAATCATTCTTTTTTTAAATTGTACTTTTAACTAATATTGTATTTTTATTTACAGATTCAATATTGACTGAAAATCATAGACATATCTTTGTCAAATAGAAAATCATAGAAATGTCTTTGTCAAATAGAAAATCATAGAAATGTCTTTGTCAAATAGAAAATCATAGAAATGTCTTTGTCAAATACTTAAACGTGTCGCACTTAAGTAGTTTGCACTCTACAGTAATTTGTCTTTGTCAGCGTAATTGTGTTTGTAAACTGCATATATTTTGAAGATTAATTCAATAGTTTAGATCAGAGAACCATTCTAATTGGGGACCTCTAAAACGTACTACAGCATTGATGACGTCATTATTATTTGCGTACTTTATATAATATTCTTGAATGTGTTTGTAATTATTTGTGTTACATACCGGTTCGAATTAATTACCTTGGCCGGATCTCTTCATCGTTTATAGCTCTGCCGTGGGTTTTGTTTCCTTCGTCTAGGGGGCTCCCGTTTGCTGGCGTGGAGCATCGGTCCCCTGAAACGGAATACTCTCCCAACGGGAGAGAAAGAACTCCGAGGACGTTTCTAGAGGGTAGTGAACGATTCATTCGTCTGAATATTATTTTACTCGGGAGAGAGTAAGCCTCTAGTGTTGCTTTTTCTTTTCTTTTTGTCTGATCTGCTAACTTCTAAATTCTGTAGACAGAGCGATATGTCGATATTCTGTCTACTTTTTAGAGACGCAGTCTTAACTTATTTGTCTACATCTTTGGACAATTTCGTTGGCTTTCTCTCACGACGATATTGTCGCTTCCATCTCCCATGACGGGTTCATCTCATTTCCCGTTTTCGACAACAAGTGACGTTACCGTCTTTTGTCCTGTCATAGAAATCATAACCAGAGCATGCCTGACCTTTATTGAACCTCAACTTTTGAAGTCGGCCAGGTTTCACCAGTTGTTATGACTTCTTGGGATGACTCCTTCTAAGAACAAATCTATTTGTCACAAAATGGATGTTATTTCGACCTGCACTTAAGTCGAACAAAGTTCACCCATCTAACAATCAAAACTAGTGGGCCTACACACGTTTAGGCATACATGGCCCTTCATAATATAACATTTGTTTGAAATGTCCCAACAATAAAAGTATATATATAGGAGGTTGTTTTGAAGTGAAATCGTTTATTTAAATATTAAATTATCGGACTGAGAAAGCACCTCATTATTTATTTTCGTATTTTACTATGTAATTTGATTTCATCTACAGCGGGGCCTATTGTTTGCACTTTTTATTTATCCATTCACGGATATTTAACTCAAAAGTGTTTATCATAAAAAAGAAAAGATAAATATGATGTGTTTTTAAGACTCTTTCGTTTCATATAACATCAACATTTCAATTTATCAGAATATATTTGGTTCAGATTTCATGAACTTTAATAAGGGGGGGAGAATAACGTAGAAAAAATATTTCCCTAATATATTTTACAAAAAAAGCATTTTATTGGTAAATTAGTCCAATAATTTATAAATATTGAACATTTTGTAAAAATATGACAATTACTTGATTTTTGCTAGATTTATTAAACACACGAGGGTTAACGTATAAAACGTGGTCACTACGTAGCAAGGTTGTTTTAAGGTGAAAATAAAGTAAACAGGTTTTTATTTTCTCATTTTCATCACTTTTGTTCGCTAGAAAGAAAGTTTTAAAATTACCAGCAGAAACATTATTCGTCGCAATATTATTTTAAAATGTCAGCAACATATCTTGTTTCATACTTTTATTAAATCCATTTATATACATTTAAAGACCGTCAGCAGTGGTATACTTCTTTGTAAAAAAGAGTAATATATAAAGGCTTTTTAACAGCATTTAATTAAATTACATAGTTTTTCTATAGGACTACATGCAACATACTCTCTAACAATTAACATTGATAATCTCTATACCATGAAAACTCACATTTTTTTTATTAGTTTGTCAGTTCGTACGCAAATATAAACATGCGATTGGTTGAGAAAAAGCGAAAATGCAGATTACACATAATAAGAAAGAAATTGGCAGTTTGTACATTGCAAAGAAAGTCGGTTTTAGAATGTAAATACCCGAGTTCGTGTTTTAAAAATGTCTAAAGCCCTCATGTAGTCTAGATACTACTTTTATGAATTTAAGAAATCAAGATAACATTATATAAAAAAGCATAAATATTTAAAAAGCTAAACTGACTCAAAACTAACCGATAATTTGACAAAACAACGAGGCATAAAAGGTATTCGGTATTTGTTCAAAGCGAACTATTTTGTTTAAAACATAATGACTGCTACAAATATTGTCAGGTCCCTCTACCGTGTGAGTAAACTTCTCACAGCTAACATTATCTTATATCTATATACACCCACCATCCGCCCATGCGTGGAATAGTATTGCCACATCTGGGCTGGTGAATCATCCACTAGTCTTTCACTCTATGACAAGATTATAAATATTCGCAAATTTAAGAGGCCCCTCACTATTCAACACTCTCCAACCCCTATCCAATTTCCGCAATGTTGCATCCGTGTGTCTATTTCACAAGTACTTCAATGGAATGTGGTATAATGAATTTGCTGGTCTATGCCAGCACCGATCAAGGAACACTTATTTACTAGTGGGCTATATTAAAATAACCTACATGCTATGTTTAATGGTTTGGTCTATTTATCTTTATCTATGATTTATATCGATAAAAAAAACATATAGTTGTCTTTGTTTAATAATTATCTTAATACACTTAATGTTTTACATCACGTAAATTTGTTTTTGCAGCAACAAGGTTTTCTTTTATACATTCATCATACATTGAAAACGCATACTTAGAAAACTTATGTATAAATATGATAACATACTTAACATATGAGTATCTTTTAAAACTTCATATATATTTTAAAGATTAGGATATGTTTTAGACGCAATATCATATCAAAATGCAAGCCAAGCTATTATATTTCGAAGTGTATTCAATTGTATTATATAATAGCAAACACTATTAGCAGTGAATACTATGTTTTAGGGGACAATAGAAATGTAACCATGTCAACACTGTTTTATTAATTGAGAATGGTTCATATCCACATGCACGTATCATGTTGTGTAATGATTAAAATGGAAAATGTTAAAGATTTAAAAAAATATATACACTACATTCATTTACTGCATTTGTCTTTATCGAATATCACATTAAGTAAAATGCTGGTATAATATGACATTTAATTAACTTTTAAAAAACTTGATTCACCCCAAACAAGGCAGGAGGCTACTGTAGATGTAAGGTACCACTGAGAATTATGATGAAAGTTTCAAGGCATCCTAAATTAGGAGATGTGCGGCGAGATGCTTGTTTATATTAGTTTTAAAGTTATGCTTGTCGGTGCAGTTAGGGAAATAGGGAGCAGTGATCGATTTCCAAACGTCGACAGATCCAGGAAAAACGCTATTAAAGTAGAAGGCTATCTAGCATCTGAAGACGTCTATTTATATATTTAGGAACGTAATGCAAAAATAAATAGGCATCATTCTTTTTATGCATGATGATATCGTCTTTAATTTTTCAACACGTTACTAAAGCGCTACATCACAAACCAGCACCTCAATTGTTACCCTCTTGTATCTTGTATTAATAAGTGAAGTAAGAGGGTGATAATCCCGTTTTGATTATACTTCAAGGGGCGAAACAATCTTGATATATTTTTTCCGAGGACTTGAAGTAAAGTGGGCGTGTGTCTAGTTGCCTCGATTCATCTGAATTCTACTATGGTCTGTGTACATTTAACTAGTCATGCCCTGGTTCTAAGGCTCAGTCATCAGTCAGAAGAAAAACAGCAAAACATATAAAAAGATGACACACTTACTGTACTGTGAACTCAGATCAATAAATTGTATGAAATGAAAATGTGTAACATAACACGTGAACAGTTCGAATGCGATAAACGCCATTTTCAAAATCACAAAACTGTCCCTACAAAAAGTGTTGCATTTCCACACTCGACAATACCCTAAAACAATGGGTTACATAATATGATACCGTAATAATTCATTTTTGATTTCCATTAAAATCGGCTTTTATGCGAAGTCTAGATTTAATATAATCGTGTTTTTATTGTTAAAGGTCTCGATTTAAACGAATTGGATGTATCGCGTTTTGCGTTTGAACTCTTCACATATTTCCAGAGACTTTTAAAAAAATAAGAAATCCTGACATATTGAATGTCTTTATTTCATTTTAAATAAGCAGGGATAGTTATTTCTAAATATTGCTTCATCAAATTCTCGAAATATAAAATTAGATTAGTGATAATAATTATTTTATTATAACGTTACTTTTTTTCGAATTCATGTTTTAAATTACTATGCATTCACCATTTCAGGGCACACTTCACGAAAAAACACATCGGGAAAAGAGTTATTAGTAAAATATTATATTTTCGAAATTAGTTTAATAGAAAAAAAAACATAGTAGTTTTTGCACATATGAAAAATGCATTTCGAAATAAAAACTATTATTTGTAATTACGTATCATGCAAAAATATGAATCATCACTTAAAATTAGGAAAAATTATAACATAGAATTTTAATAAAGACTAACAATCAGTGTTATCGTGTTTAGCCGTCGCCATTGATTTATTACTTGTTAATATCACAGACTGAGTTATGTCCCCCCTTATGTACGTGTTTTTCGCTCGAACACGATAAGACTGATTTAGATTTTTCATTAAAATTCTACTAGATAATTTTTTTATATAATTGTTGGTGTATATACCTTATTTCTGTGTGACATATCAGTATATCAAAGTTTATACCGGTTAATTTATATGGAACTACGATTTTCACCTATGTAACTGCGTTTTTCATATTTCCCCTCATTTTTTAATCACCCTAATTTTAATTTCTTTTAAGCCCTATTTCTGTTTTACGGTAAATTAAGTCAGTGTCAACTGACATGACAATTCAATTTAAATATTATAAATTTGAAGTGTTGGCTAAAGCTTCCGAATGATATTCAACACATAATGTAGTTAAACTCTTTATTAGTTTACTTTTATATTTTCTGCTAAGCATAGGCGAATGATTGCACTGCTTCATTTTTATTATCTATATACTAGCCGGTATACGTGTCCCATGAAGGTTTATAATATAGATGTGCTATACATGCAAAAGACAAGATTTGGAAAAGAACAAATACATGAAAAACAGTTTGTTTTTATTGAATATTGTGTAGTTGTTTCATGTTCTATATTATATTAGTGTGTCCCTTCACATAATTTATAACTGTTTCCTTTCAATACTTTATAGTTGATTGTTGTTTCGTTTTTAATCGAAATCGCTCCACACAAGGCATTAAGCAACTTTATGTAAAAAGCTAAAACATGATATTACTTCAAGATCAAACACAAGCAAACAAAAAGTATTAGATGGATAGATTTCGACCAACCAACCGCAATTACCTCCTTTTGTCAGAAAGATCGCTCATGGAATATTAGTACTGAATGGAAAAATGATGGAAAGTCTATGATATAGTTGTTAGATACTATACTTTTGAGTTGTTTCCCTTCCATACGTCATATTGTTCCTTTCCATACTTTATAGTTGTTTCCATTCAATATTTTATAGAAGATTATCTGCCACACCTGATAGTTGTTTTCTTTTCATAATGAATCATTGTTTTTTTTACCACACTTTATAGTTGTTCCTCTTTCATACATTATAATTATGTCCATTCTCTACTTTATTATTGTTGTTCCTCATACTTTATATATTTCGTCTTTACTATTCTATTGATGTCTAACTTAATGTATTTTAGTTTCAATTCCACACTTTATATTTCTTTGTGTAACATGATTTCTTAGTCTTTGCTATCTTTACTTGATACTAATTTACGTTTTATTCTTTTTAATTTGATTTTAATACTTCATACATATTTGCCTTGTATACATTTTAATATTTTAGTCTTTGTGTTCATGAACAACGACCCCCTTGAATTTTAGAATATAAGCAGGATACCTCCTATGCATTACCTTTTATTTATAATCACAAACATCAATGCAAGCAAGAAGCAATACACAGGCTAAAAGACATGTCAATTTGAATTTTACTTTTTGTGAACATAAGCTACATGGAGCACATTATCTCGAACGAAAATAAAACTATATATTTTCATTTTACAGAAATATGTCAATAAGTTTTCTTTTCTTTAAAGTTAAAAAGAAAAAATTACCCGTAATGAACTCAATGTACGAATCAACAAAGTATAGACAGAATTGGATAATGTAAAAGCGATATGCAAGTCACATCTTCCTTCTATGATTGAACGTTACTTTTATGGAACCATAGTTTATTTCGATAGTATTGACACAAAACTATCTTAGGACCTGAGCGCTCAAATACATGTATTTCAGGATTTTAATGTTCGCTACAAATATTAGCCTTATGTCACGATCTCCCTAAATGAACCGGTAATAACACGCGTTGTTTCTCGATGACATACTAGAACTTTCCTGATTCGCCACCCATGCTTAACTAATCGGCCTATACCTAACAACCGTACACAAAGCGTATCTCACATCTATTTATATCTCAGTGTTGAACGCTGATTATCTTGTAATAATAGTTGACCACCGTAAACACTTGACTGGTAAATTTGCCGTCTTTACTCACAACAATCAGCTATTACCAACGTGCTGATTAGGAATGCATCCACCGCCAAAAGTGTATATATGCAATCATTAGTAGCATAAATAAAACACTGCACAAGTTTAATAGTTACAGCCAAACGTATGTATAATGTTATTATTAACAATCGCATCGCGTAACAAAAATGAAAACTCGCGATTCCTGGAAAATCTATAATAGTGTATTGTACTATGAATAATGAACAATGTTACTACTATCGACTAACATTGCAGTCATTTTCTCAGGAATGATCGAAATCAATTGCATCATGTTTATTATAGCAAATGTCCCCGGGTCTTCGCGAATCGTACTTGTCAATCAATTGTCATTTAACTATTAAATTGGCACGTCCCAAAACGAGGTAATTTTGGGTGGAATCGACACAAGTTCTCGATTTATAAGTCTATGTTCGGCGCAATTATAGAACCGCAAGTGATAGACTACTCTCTTTTCTTTCTCACTGAATTATTTTCGAAGCGATTTGCTTTAAATCTTACCCTGTACTCTGCAACCCACTCCCTCACTCATTTTAGACGTGATTAGTACTTTGTTTTTCTTCTCCTTCTTTCGGGTGAATCAGAAGATTCTAGTGTTGGCATTAGTTTCCCCGATGTTTTTCTAGTTAGAAATCTTTCTGGAAAGACATCGGGTACTTACGGGAAGGACCACGGGAAGGTTGCCGATCCCTAAGTGAAAGTGGTACAATGGAACCGACTGGATTCGAACTTGGAACACCCAGGTCTTCAGTCACTGTCGATATCCACTTAACCACCGTCAGCTTCCATCACTTTGTTCATGTCCTGGCTATCATGAAATATCTCACCCTCTCAAATAAATGTCGACCAAATCTTATTCTTCCTAGAATAAAAAGAAAATGCTCTGCCTAGCCGTCCTTTTATCTCTTCAAACAATATAACACATTCCTTGCAGAATCCTGTTCCAATCTGCATCAAATCCTTTTCGGTAGTCGCAGCTATTCGGTAACCTGCAATTTTAAATGTGTTACTCGCGACACCGAGAGCATCAATGCTAATCGGTTTAATTTGAAGTCAGAGAAAGTTTAGCGCAGAACACGCAAATAAATAGCGCAGAACACACAAATAAATAGCGCAGAAGCGAAATTGCTTCTTTCACTCCATAATTTTTCGGTTCCTGACATGCAGCGTCCTTACTTGCAACACAGGTATGCATAGACGTCCAGAGGACGACGACTCCCGATCCTGAACTCTCCTTAATATTTACCAAATACCTGTTAGTCTCGTATCTCTGACACTACTACGTTGCTACCGCAGCTGCCATAGTGTAGCTAAGTTGGACATCGGCGGGTTAATTTGTTAATAAGAACAAGCTCAATGTTCAATGTTCGAATGTGAACACACAAAGCAATATATGTATGACTGCAAAACTATAGTAGTTGAAAGCAAACAATGAATGGTCAAATGTAATGCTACAACGACAAAGCTTTTTTTTATTTAACTATCGAAAGCCATTCCAGCCAGCGATTGGCATAGCTGATTGCACAATTCTTGACAGTAGAGCGGGAAAAAACTCCTTAAGGCAACATGCATAGAATAATTACATATACTATTTTTATAAGACAACTAAAAAATGGAAAACTTAGACTACCGGGCTAAAAATATACACACATTATCTCATATATTTACAGCGCATGAAGTACTGTTGGCATATCTCGGTTGGTGTATCAACTACTAAACTTTACCTCTTTTGACAAGGTGTCTCAAAGAATATCGGATCTCACATGTGCCAAGATCCCGTCCCTTTCGCATCGACGCAGAGTTGCATCCCTGTATTTCCACGCTATGTGCCCCGATGAATTTGCTAAATAAGTACCCCCTAGAAGAAAAACGTATTAATCCCTCCCGAGCAGTTAAATTCTCCGTTTTCACGGTACATGCCGGAAGATGATCTTTCCCCAGACCGTTTATATTTTGAATATCTTAAATGCTCTATATTTCCCCGATAGTTCCATCGCAAAATTAATTATCGGATCAAGAACATATATATGTTCTTACAAAGATTAAAATCAAGATATAATTATTATTAACATTCTGTCTAGAATCATTATTCTCATTTTAATAAACATCTATTACATAATTTTGATTTTAGAAAATGTGTTAACTTCAAGGCGTTTAGCGGTAAGCGTTTAAAAAGGAAATGTACATTCAACGAGCTTGATTAATGACGAATCAGTATGGATCAAATCCATTGCGAATCCTGAAGTTCGAAATGAACCGTTGTACCCATGTCGTGAACCCTTAACGCCATTAAAACCATTTTTTAGAAACTGGGATGTAAGCTTAATTTTATTTTCGTCTAATACCTATAGTTACAGTTTTACATAGGTCTGAGGTATCTGAATTTTTTATGGCGTCCTCCACGCCCTTCGTATCCACTTTTATAAAAAATGACTAATTGAAACTAAATATAGCCAGCGTGTCCTTCGTGTATGTCTAGCAACTATGTTGAAATTCATAATCATATATTACTTACTTTAGTAGAACATTATGTAGATATAAATATATAAACATACATATCTTACATAAATATATATTAGAAATTCGACGTTTTCGTGTTCAAACTGAATGGAAAAGGTTGGCCTAATAATATATATATATATATATATATATATATATATATATATATATATATATATATATATATATATATTTAACCATACAAAATACATATGAAAATAGTTTTAGATCTATTTCAATTGTTCTAATTGAATATAATAAGCAATTTGCTCACCAAGTCACCGGTCTTACTAAGTCTATTACTTTTACACCTTTTCGCTATTTTCACATCTTATTATTTCGAGTCTCTATCACTCTCTTTTTAGTCACAAGTTCGGCCTGTCTATAGCTCTCTACCGCGCTCGCTCTGTCTAATTTACACCCGAAGGTTTTATATCAAACTATGAAATAGAATAATGGAATAAGCCATTATAACAATAAACTATATCAACACAATATTAATAAGTTCTTACTTTTTCAAAAATTCTGAACTGTTTATGTCTTAAATTAATCATGTATTTACGTTGTGATGACTAAGTAGTAAAACAATTTTTTTCCAGGTTTTTTCTCCTTTGCCTGTTGCACGATTCTTTATGTGTTTGTCTTTCTTTCTTGTCAATATTCTGCGAGGTTGTTGAGGGGTCATCGCGTTCGAGGTTGAAAGAGGAAAAAGTTGAGGAAGAAGGAATTCACTATAAAATATAGTTAAACAAGGAAGGTGTAGTTCCAACCAAACGCACTAGCCTGACGTAGTTAAGGAGCCACGAGTTAAGATATATTTATATCTGCCACTGACCGCGAATAGAGACCAGAATGTCAACTAATGCCTATGAATGAAATTTATAAAAAAATCTAAGTTCTTATTTTTTTTATTTCTGAACTGTCTCTGTCTTAAAAAAAATTCAATGTATTAACGTTGCGATGACTACTTAGTTAAACATTTTTTCACCAGGTTTCTCATTCCTTTGCCTGTTGACCAAGCCTTTGTTTGTTTATCTTTCTCTCTTGCTAATATTCTGCGAGTTTTTAGAAGGGTCAACACGTTCAAGGTCGACAGAGAAAAAACGGGAAGAGGAAGGAATCCACTATCAATTGTAGTTTACAAAGGAAGGTGTAAATTCAAACCAAACGCACTAGCCTGACGTCGTCAAATAGCCACGAGTTAAGCCACCGACCGCGTGAATCAATACCATAATGTTAACTATAGCTTATGAGTGTGATTTTTTTAAAACGCTAAGTTCTTACTTTCTTATTTCTGAACTGTTTCTGTCCTAAATGTTACTAATTCTAATCATGTTATAAGATTTGCGTGTATTCACTTTGTGTTTTTAATTCAATTTTGACTGTTTATTTACCTTATTTTCTATGTAGCCTTCATTGTATGACTAGTTAACTAGCGTTTCTCAGGTGTTACTCTTCTGGGAGAAATATCTTCAAATTTCGGTTCCCTCTGATAAGTGTAAATTTGAACTTATTATTTACAAATATGCATATATATATATATATATATATATATATATATATATATATATATATATATATATATATGTGTGTGTGTGTGTGTGTGTGTGTGTGTGTGTGCGTGCATATGTGGATAGACATTTGTTTTAAGCTGCGGGGTCTGTAATACCCGACTAGTACACGGTCGCAGGCTATCCTCTCTCGGAGTGTCAGACCCGTATACCTTGTCAGGTCATACATCTGATAGAAGGGAAACTCTGACAATGAAAACTTGCTACTAACCAATTACGTTTTGGCAGCAAACCCTTGGGGGGACATCCTTAGTCTTGAGCAACAACCTTCCTAGTGTTAGAATCTCGAAAAAAGTATCCGATTTGCAAACCTGTAATTGTTCAAGGAGTAGATGTGCTCTGCCAAGCGCCTGGCCTTCGCACTCCTTCTATGTCTATTAACTTTGCCGTGTTACATGACTAGGGCAATGAACGCCGTCTTTCTTTCTCTCTATCTGGGCAACTAGGGGAAAGTTTTTCCGTCACTAAGTCCTACATGAATAGTCTGGGTATCTACCGTTCCGACAGTTTGATTGTACAGGTTAGACATCTTGTCCGGTTGCTGGTTCTGACTGGTAGTCAGGAGCCCTAACGCTGCTCCATCAAGAATTGCCTAATATCGTGGGTAACTGTACGTGCCATGTCGCGCATAGAAAATGACCCTACAATTGTCCCGGTAGGCTTTCCCGATGCCACAACCCCCATGGACCAAGTCACGACTAATGGGCTGGTTGTGTTAGCTTATTGGACCCAAACCAGCACCCACTTTGCCTTCCCTACTCTATCCCAAAACAAACCTGATTTTACAAAATAAAAAAAAACCTAAACCTTATACCCAACAAAAACATCTTTGCCCTCGTCCTTGAAGCTCGCATTTACAAATATTTATTGACTTACAACTAACATTAACGACGTAGAAATGTTTCTCCTGAAAACCTCCCTATTCTTGCATTAAGTGAAACGAACCTCAATCTACTCTCACCAGTTGGGCATCGCTGATTACCTTCCCCTCTACCGTAATGCCTTTGACAAACATATGAACGGGTAAGAGTTTATGTTCGGACCACCCTCTCCTTGACTAGAGAATATATGGTTTGATGCAGATAACCCAGTCTATGTGCTTTAGATTTACCTTACATCACATAGATAGTTACTGATATGTCTTATACCGTTCTCTTTTGACCGAAGACTGTATCTTGCTTGACTCCGTCCATTAATGCTTAGATAGATCACTCTCACTCGACTCGAATGCCCAATTACATGTATCTGGGGATTTTAAAGCACACCACCGTGACTGGTTGAGATTCTCCAGCGTTACTGATGTAGCTGAGAACTCATTTAATTTCTCCTCAGCTCACGACCGCTCACAGACTGTCACGTTTCCGACTCGCCTTCCTGATCGTGCTGACAAGCAAGCCGTACTTCTCGACCTGTTCCTGACCTCACCACCCGAGGCTTGTGTGGTGAATGCCGATAGAGCGTTTGGAAACTCTGATCATGTTGTGGTAATGATACTTATCACCTTAAAAAATCGTCCAAAAGCTGAGGAGCTGTTCCTCAAAACGACGAGAAACTATGACCAGGCTGATTTAGAATCATATCAACGACGCCCTATAGGGTGAAACCGTCTCACTTCCTGCTTATCTGTGTACAAATGAGCTAACTGAATGGGACAAATCAGGCATTGATGGTTATGTCCCCACGCGAAAATAATGCGGTAAATCCCACTCACTTCAATTGTACCCCTCAGAATGTGCAGCTACTATTGAAGAATGCTTCCAAAAATTCGGTCGCCATAAGTCAACTGAGAATAGATAGAAATTTATTGGGGCAAGAAATGATTGCAAAGTAGTGACATGAGAAGGGAAGGTATACAGAGATAACCGAAAAACGCATTCCCTCACAGAAACAAGGTACTCAGATTTCTGGAAAATATACAATAGTGTGATGAACAATTGACAATAGACAATTCGTCCATCATCAAATCACAACGATGTTGTTTCCACGGCAACTGATAAGGCTGAACTACTTGCTCAGCGTTTCGTTTTAAACTCTAACTTGGACTAAGCAACCCCCCACCCTACATTTCCATTGCAGACTGAAGCCACACTTGAGAACCTGGTCATCACCCCATCTCAGGTCAGAGATATTATAAAAAACCTTGACACTTTCAGTAATAGTAATAAAAAAATTCTCTTTGTAGCTGGCCCCTGTCCTCTCTAAACTGTTTCCCTTATAGTTGGAAAATTGACTCTGTGGTTCCAGTCTTCAAGAATTCTGGAGATATAACTGATCCCCTAAACTACCGTCCAATAAGTCTACTCCCGATCTTTGCTAAACTCTTTGAATCATTAATAAATCTAGCGATAGTCCGGCCCCTAGTTAATGATAAACCTCTTTCTGATAAGCAATATAGATTTAGACAAGTACGATCTACCGCAGGTATCCTAAAGGTTATCTCTCAACGCCGATAGCATACACTGTGCAAGGCAGGTGAAGCTAGGGCGGTACCGCCCGATATTTACAAGACGTTTCACAAGGTCTGTCATGAAGGGCTTCTCCTAAAACTGCACTTATCTTGTATCATTAGACACATGTTTAACATAGTTAAATCCTTCCTAACAAAAATAAAGATCGAGGTTGTCTTCCTTGGCCGTTCATTTAAGCAACATGACATGAATGCTAGTTTACCCCAGGGATCAACTATTGAACCTCTATTGTTCCCGATTTTCATAAATTACCTCTGATGTCATTGAGACGGAGATAGGAATAGTTGCTGACGACACCACGCTCTACTCTCGTCATGTGGGAAAAACCGACGCGCACATATCTGAGGGAATGACTTGATCGTTAGAAAATGACCAACAGTCTGTAGTGGATAGTGGTAAAAAAAGGTTGATTACTTTTAATGCCGCAAAGACAAAGCAACGGTCATTCAATAACTACAAGAAACGTCTTCAACCACCGATTGTTATGGCAAATAACATTCTACCTGAGAGTTCATCATTCAAACTTCTCAGCCTAACTTTTACAGAAAACATGGATTGGAAGACATATATTGAAGACAATGCCAGTGCTGCAGCAAATAAGGTGGAGTTCCTCTACCGTTCTAGTAAACTTCTCCCTGGCATTATCCTATATCTACATGCATGGAGTAGTGTTACCACATCTGTGTGAGTGCATCAACTGGTAGTCTCTCCCTCTTAGACAAAGTCAAAAAAAAAGAGTCGCAAACTTAATAGATCCCTCAATATCCACCAAGCTGTAGCCCCTGTCCCATCGCCGCAATGTTGCTTCCGTGTGCCTGTTTTACAAATACTGCAATGGATTGTGCTCTGATCAACTTGTAGCTCTGGTGCCACCACGACGTATATTCACTAGATCAACCCGACAATCTGCCAGATCCCATCCATTCATTGTGTAAGTCCCCAGATACCGAATAGCTTTCTACTCCAAAAGCTTCTTTACGCGTGCTGCTGGACTGTGGAACTCTCTCCCTGCCACTCATTTTCCCGACGGTACTGGCATGCATGAATTTAAAACCAATGTAAACAGACATCTCGCTTCGCAGCTTCCAATTAAGGTTGAACCCCCACCCTAAACTTTCACCCTTATTATTCGTAGCCTCTTACGTCTACAGTGGCGGCCTGTCTTGTTTGGTGTGACTATGTAAAAAAAAATATTATACGCCACATCGTAAGTTGCGAAAAGAATGTCTCTACATCAAATTTGGAAAGGAGCCGTGCGCGCTGAGCGTCAATAATATGCATACGCTTGGTAAAATCTTAAGTAACTGAACTTACGAATATGAATGAATGAAAGTGTATTCCAGCCAACGCAGCGAGTAACACATCACATCGTTTTCGGGGGAAACTTTACACTTTAAAGGAGTCACTCAAAACGTACTAAAGACTGAAAAAATAAACATTTCATGTACTACACTATAATCATGGATGATTTCTGCGCTGTTCGGTTGATTTAGCCCTGGGCTTTATGCTAAATTGCTCCAGTATGATACTATCTTGGAGATGGGACTCACTGTTGTACTATGACATATCGGAGTTCACACTGTATACGATAGATACATTCTCCTTTCAATGACAGGGTTATATACGGTTGGGAATTTGACGGGAATTACATCGGCTGTAATTCTCACCCCAGAATTATTAATCTGGGCTGGAACAATGGCCGTGTGGGAAATCAAAAACTTGTGATGAAGAGCAAACGAAAAATCCTAAATATATCAAATATATTTTGTTTCATTTTAGCTTCCGAAGAAGAGCATAAACACTCGAGAGCCGGCTGAAGTTGGCCAGCTAGGTCTAACACAATCGTTCTCTACGAGAGAAACACACTAAACTGAAAACTCCGCCTCGCTATGACAAAAACACGAGAGAGAGAGAGAGAGAGAGAGAGAGAGAGTGAGAGTGAGAGATAATGAAAGGTCTCTAATAAAATAAAAGAGACACAATAAGAAAGGGAGACAAACAACAAGTCGTAGATGCTCCCAATTCATAAGTACCAGGTGACACTTTGTTTGACCTTCTATCCGGCAGCCGGCAGTAGAGATTGTTGACATTTAAGCTTACGTACCGATAGCAACCGCGACCCACGAACTTATAAAAATCTTGTATAGCATTGGTCATGTCTTAATGCTACAACAACTCATCCTTGACTTTACTTGATTCCTAACGAACAGAATAGAAGGCAGTTACAACCCTTTTAAATGTGGGGAGTATTATCTCCCCTAAAAGGTTCACTATCGCTGTGCCATATAAAAAAAAAACAATGCACTATTTATTTTGTATATTCCTCTGCGACGGGCATTCTACTTATATATATATATATATATATATATATATATATATATATATATATATATATATATATATATATATAAGTAGATTGCCCGTCGCAGAGGAATATACAAAATAAATAGTGCATTGTTTTTTTTTAATATATATATAAGTAGAATGCCCGTCGCAGAGGAATATACAAAATAAATAGTGCATTGTTTTTTTTATATGGCACAGCGATAGTGAACCTTTAATTTGAGTATATATAAGGTACAATCTTGTTGAGATATTTAAGGAGAAATCATTTAATATGAAAAGAAATAACAGTAGGATATATTCTTTCCGGAGTTGTCTATTTTGTTTAATTTTGTACTTCTAGCAAAGGAAATATCATATAACATGATATATATATATGTGTGTGTACATATATATATGTGTGTGTGTGTGTTATTTATGTGTATATATGTATATATAACGCACACACACACACACACACACACACACACACATATATATATATATATATATATATATATATATATATATAAGCAACGTTTAGTCTGGCCAGTACTAGATGGGTGACTATTTAGGAATACCAGGCGTTGTGTGTGGGCACCTAGCTATGGGCTGATTGCGTCGCCAACCTGTTGAAACTATGACCTCCCCTTGAATGACAACCACCAATAATGTGTCAGAAACGAGGGAGAGGTTTAGTACTTCAGCAGTGATTTACAATCCTGATAATGATTGTGATAGTGATATATATATATATATATATATATATATATATATATATATATATAAAAAGTTTACCTCACATATTCTTCAAAGAAAAATCTAGACAGAAATAACAATGGATTTCTCCATTACTCATTTTCATTTGAAGTGAAACCACTCGTCTACGAGTTTAAATAGCAACACTCGTTACCCACTGTTTTCTCGCCATCATAACACCTTCATGGCCGCCTATAACCACCCACATATTTAATTACTAACGAAACAGCGTCTGCAGACATCTATTAAGACCATTTTCTATTGATAAATATTCTTGAAGTAATGACGAATGGTGACGTTCGAAATATAACAATATGGCAGCTCTACTTTGGCACGCGCCGCCCCTTTAATAAAACAGATTCATTAATAATGTGTCAGCCGAGTAAAAAGCATGCGCCCCCCGGGTGTAGATTTATCCCATTAACGTTAATATAATTCTACGTGTGGTAATAGAGTAGAATATTTATATTATTTCCTTGGTGCAAAACTGAATGTCCTTATACTGTGTTTTTGATAAATGAAAGATGAAATGATATTTCCTTTGCTAGAAGTACAAAATTAAACAAAATAGACAACTCCGGAAGGAATATATCCTACTGTTATTTATTTTAATCTTAAATGATTTCTCCTTAAATATCTCAACAAGAGTGTGCCTTATATATACTTAAATTAAACGAACACATTTTAAATCAATGAAATCAAAAAACGGTTTCTAATAGAGATTTATTTAAACAATATGTAAATTAGCCATCCTATTCACTCGATGGATTGCCTTTTATATATATATATATATATATATATATATATATATATATACATATATATATACACCTTTTAAGTTACATTAGAAAACAATTGCGATATTCACAGAAGATTACATGACACTAACGTTATTAATTAATAAATATGATATCATGCAACCATCAGAATATGTTTAATATTGCAGATAAATTGGGTACTCATTCGTTTACCAGTAATATCCATCAGATATGTTATATTATAATTAAGTACGTTACAAAATGTATTAAAATATCATTATTTTTTAATGATGTTCAGAAAATCAACATTGTACAATGCTTATCCATATGTACGGGCATTTCGAAGTGCGTTTATCATCACGATTACATCAGAGTACAACTTGATTAACTTTTATGAGTGGCTGTCTTCAGTATATTGATATTATAAATTTTAATTCACATAGTTACCAGTCTAAGAAGAGGCCTAACGGATGGTTGTGACCCAATATATATATATATATATATATATATATATATATATATATATATATATATATATATATATATTTCGTAAATTTCGTGTACAACAGAATCGTAAGATCAATTTTAGAGGAAGCATTCTTTTAATCAATGAAACAGACGAGTGGAAAAAAAGGAAAAGTGTTAAAATTACCTTAAGGCCTTATCGTTTGACCCTCTGAGAGGAAACGTCAGAATGGTAAATTAAAAAAACTAAAAGTCGAATGAGATATGAGGGGAAAAACTTAATTCAGTTTATATATATATATATATATATATATATATATATATATATATATATATATATATATATATATATATATTTATATATATATTTATATATATATATTTATATATATATATATATATATATATATATATATATTTATATATATATATATATATATATATATATATATATATGTATATATATAGATAGATAGATAGATAGATAGATAGATAGATAGATATTAATATATAGAGAGATAGATAGATAGATTGCTAGCTGGCTAGATAGCTAGATAGATAGATAGATGCAATTACATTTCTAAAGTATGTCGGAAGGAAATTTCCGTCACATAAGTTGTTCGCAGTATATAAAATATATCGCATTATTGTGTGTATGTACGTTGTTGGTAAACTCTGAAGCAATAAAAAACACCACTTCCTGTTTTTATTAAATATATCTTCTTGCATGTTATCGTGAATTATTCATTGTAATGTCTATTCTCTTTTTTCAGAATTCACCAAATGAAATGTTTGCGTCACAAATTACCAGGTGAATCTCATACAACAAACTTACATTGTTTCATTTGTATTTTTATTGTTAGAAAATAAAACATCAATAATGTGGTCATATGCTTTTCAATTATCTACTGCAGTTAATAATCTATGTTTATCTTGCTAGCTTCATTTTTCCCTACTTGTTATTATATAGAAGCAGTTGCCTTAAGTGTGTACACGAATAAGAGAGTGAGAAGCAGATGGAGAGAAAGAAAGTGTCCGGTTGGGTGGAGAGGCTGGTTCTAAAGGGAACTAGACTGGGGTTTTGTTGGCCAATGACACTATATAGAGTGACTAAGAGAGAGACATTTAAAAAGAAATGAATGACAGCTATAATTGCATTTGCCGGTTTTTCTTCTTTTTTTCTTTTCATACGGCGGGGTCTGCAATATTAGATTCTTCTTGACACTGGGCACGATCACAGGATTGGTCCAGAAGATTACCGTTTTAATTGAGATCATTGTGCAAGGAGTCTACACATCTCATTGTCGACTTTCTCCTAGCGACTTTTAATTTTACAGCTAGTTTTCCGACAGTCCGTCGCTGGTTCTAAGCCGCCATCTTCCCTAGATAAGCGCGACACCGATTCGCTTTCTGATGTCGTCATTAGACATATAATCGAGCAGTGTTATTCAAAAGATCAAGCGGATCATAACAGTGCACTTTCTTTCCGCCTTCCTAGTTTTTGGCCAGCACTTGGAACTGTACAAAGCGACGAGTCTCACAACAGTACACCTTCTATTTCAAACGGTCGCTGATCTTGCGTCCACAGAGGGTGCCAGTGGTGGCGTTGCGGATTTTTAGTCAGGTCGCTTTGATGCGCTCAGCGACTTTGTTGATGATGCTTCCGTCATTTCTGATCATCAAGCCGAGATACTTGACCGATTTGTATGTGGAATAAATCAATCTCTCAAAAAAGGACCCTTTAGATGAAATCATCATTCGCTGTATCGTCGCATAAGAACTCTCTTGCAGATAAAGGATTCTCATGCGACAGGAAATAAATAAATGTATTCTCAAGAAAAATAATTTAGTGCACTGTATTGCCCCTACTACTTTGTCTCAACATGATATTAAGTTTACACACATTGTATATACGTACATTGGTGAAAACACCGCCATTAAAGCACTAAATTAACTAATAGTCACTTCATCACTTATTCATGAATACAGAATCATAGCACGATGACACCCGTCAAGAAAGGAGGACATACTGCCGTATAGTCATTGCATTTACAACCCACCCTTATCTAAGAGTAAAGTTACAGCCACTGTCAGTTTTATTGTAGTGAGGATCATGTAACCAAAACAGTGAAACAATAATATCTGTATAACTGTTATAGTCATTCTCGAATGTCGGAGACTTACGTGATATGTAATAAAGGAGGGGATAATGCGGGAAGAGATCTCAAAGGAGGAGATTATGCGGGAGGAGATCGGATTTGTTTTGCAACCAGCATCAGCGCATGATTAGACGCAATATCATTTTTAGTAGGAAATGTGTTCCGTAAAAGTGGCAGTCTTTCAGTAAAATGTAGTATTTAATTAATTGTAAAGTTCAATTTCAAATTGTCAATGTGGATAACGTCAGGATAAGAAGAACAGATGTTTTATTTTATATGAAATGTTAATAAAACGTTAATTATTGATTAACGTTTGTTTTTTAAAATTGTTAAAATACGTTTCGTTTATTAAAATTGTAATTTCTAACTAGAAATCGTTCATCATTCAGAAAATGTATCATATTCATTACATATCTTCAAAATATCCTTTACAATACACTCATCTGCAGTGTGTGAAAACCAGAGACGAATGTAAACAAAATATATTTTACTGAGATTCTCAAATTATTAATGACCAAAGTGTTTACGATTAAAGAACATTAAATAATTTCAGAGTTTTAACAAATAATTTCTCACAGAAAATAAATATTATATTTTTGGTCAATTAACATTTAACTGCAGAGAAATATCCTACGATTTATAATGCCTACGTGAGTGATTATATTACGTTAAATTTATTTAGGAAACTGATCCATAAGTCTATGTTATGATATTTTTTTTATTTATTAAGGTTTTGCAGATATTTATCGTGGATGTTTAATATAATCGCCCGAAATATGTGGAATAGGTGTTTTTCTTTTCCTGATATAATTCTGAAACATTTTTCGAAACTTTCTGTGAAATTATATCGCACTTCTTGACTAGGAAGTGTTAATAAGCCTTCAGTTTTGATCTCTATAGCGTGAAAATAGAGCGGTAATCATTTTTGTTCTATTTGTATTAACATTTTGTGAATATTTGTGTCATTAGTAACAATTAGCATTATTGTTATGGATAGTTATAAACGGACTCAGATTAGTCGTCGATGATTGCGTTAGGGGAAGCTCAGATGGATCGGTACTCTCTACTGGCGAAGAAGAATTTAGTATATGCACATCGATCAGAACATGTTTAACTACACTTTTATTTAGTGTTGGTGTTTATTACGGTCATGTTTTTTTAATTGATCGAGGATACGAGCCTCTATCGGGGTTTCACTTAGACTTTTACTCATCTGTGTTCGCATAAATGCTTGCTGTAAATTATTTTATAGATGTTGACTCTGTTTACTAATCGTAAAACTTATACAATATGTGATTGGCATTAATAACAACACTATCAGCTAAGATATTCCAAAAGTGATTATTATAGAATTACTTTTATCTGTCAGATCGAAACCATGAAGTTTATTGTGTTACATGTAGCTTTTGCGTGCATTTTTCTTTTACAATCTGGCAGCCATATTTCATTATTTACTATTTCTAAAGAATAAATGCACATATATATATATATATATATATATATATATATATATATATATATATATATATATATCCTGCCTCGGATTACGAACTTAAATTTATATATATATATATATATATATATATATATATATATATATATATATATCATTTTAAAGAGCAGATTTTAAAATAACATTCTTGAGAGGGTTTTCTCTAAAATATTCTGTTGCTGTTTTTTTCTCATTGTTTGAACATTAATCGTCAAAACTATTCCTACGTTTTAAGTAAATAGTTTAACACTTAAAGCCTACCCATATTAAAAACGATTTGAAAAAGAATAAACACCCCCTTTAAGTTTTGCTTAAAATATTGTTTAATATCTAAAACACATATCTATTTTTTTTTAATTCTTAATAACATTAATGTTAATAAAACATGTTTCACATCCGGGCTCTAATCACTTGCACGTCTCTAAAAGTTAGCGTTATTATCTGTTAATTCGAGCAACAAGTTAACATATATAGCCTTAAGGTTTTTATTAACACATTATATAACACAATATGTTTCATGTGTTTAATCAATTTCAAGTATTATTAAAGGTTATACATTATTGAATTGCAGTAGTACATTTATGCTTAGTTATTTTGTTAATATTTGCTATTAAACATTCACATTGATATTAAATACATGCACAGGTATTTAAACTCTTACGCTGCGGTCGGTACCTCTGTAAATGAAAGCATTTCCGGAATTGTGACACAAAGAATAACGAAGTTCATGTTACATATAGACATTCGGGTTCTTTAATATGTCTACTCACTATTTTAAACTACTAAACGTGAAATAAGTAAGAATGTCGCTTACGTATGCAGCAATTTTACTTATAACATATCTCAGAGAATAATTATCTCACTGAATGTGGGGTCTGATCAACTCTGCCGGGAAGCCATGAAATTAAATACTGTCTTGTTTTTAAATTCCCGAAACAGTGTTTCATGGTAAACAACTGATGATCCCTTTAAATAGTGTTAGAAAAAAACTAATATAATAACTGTAAAAAATAAATTGAGTTACATGAGTGATTTTCCACTGGAAGACTTGGGACTATTTTTTTTTTGTTTTTTTTAATATAGTTTTAATGGTTGAGAAACTTCCGAGACTATATATATATATATATATATATATATATATATATATATATATATATATATATACATACATGCATACATAGATCATAATATGAAATAAGCTATTCTATAGCATTTAAACTGAACATAATGGAAATCTAATTGCAGAGCTAAATAACTGTCAATATTCACGTATTAGCCTTTCTTTGATTCAAAGCCGTCAATAAATTTGAAAATGGCATAACTAATATATATATATATATATATATATATATATATATATATATATATATATATATATAATTATAAACATATATATGTATATGTGTGTGTGTGTCTATAAAAGGATAGCATTCACGATATATAATGAAATAAAATTCCAAAAAGGTCAAGATGGGTCAATAAGAAAACGCAAACCAAAATTTATATACAGGCAAAAACTCATGAAAAAACGAGACATTTTACCGGTTTCATTCGGATCAAGGAACGTCTTCAGAAAAACATAAATATTTTGTATTCATTCGATAGCGGCAAACCATAAGCAAAACAAGAACGCACAAATTACTACATTGGCACGTGTTTTACTATGTCAAGAAAGAAACCATAATAAAATACGTGGGGAGAGACGTTAACATGAGAATAGGGGAAGGGGAGAAAGAAAAGTCAGAAAGAAGAAGGAAAAGAAATGAAATAAATATCCATTAATGTAGTAAAAACGAAAAATTACGTTTAATCGAATCGTATTGACGTAATATATTGCATTTTCTCAGTGAGGTTGTTGCCAAATGATTGTGTCAAGAGAAACAATTTGAGTCTGATGTGTATGTTAGATAGTAATGCGACGAGTATTATAGCGCTATGTATGCGCTTGCGACGTGGAAGAGGGTGCAGTTTATAAAAACACAATTGTGACTAAAAGTGTATCTGTGTATTACTACTGAGCTAGTTTTACAAACAAAAACAGGACCTCAAACCCAACAATCCCACAAACGCACTAGCCATACAAAAAACACTTTTATCTACAATTTGTATTACTCTCCAACTTTTTTCCAACATTATTGCAAATGCCATTTCGATATCGCAACATCCGCTTACAATGGATGTCTCGCTGGCAACGACTATTGTTCTCATCTGCGATTTCGCTGGTAATAAGCCTCCCTGACATCACAGTACTCTCTGTACTCTTCCAGTAGAGGTCTAGTTTGTGCTTTTCCTCCTCTGTTTTCCAATCTTCCTTGACCTTTCAAGAATATTTTGTTTGGTGTTAGCCGAGTCTGGTGTCATCACTTTTTGGAAATTTTATGAAATTCTTTGCATTTTCTATTCTTTGGATTAATGTGGTGGTGGCCTTTCTATGGTTTGATTTTCACCCTATTGTAACTTCTATGTGACTCGTTACCGTTAATTTCCGATGCTAGTTTGTTTCACCATTCGAGGATATTCCTTAAGATTACAACTGTTTCATCATTGCCGTCTATAGTCTGGTCTCAGTGATAACTTTGATTCCAATACCTTCCAGTCTTTTCCCCAGTTTTTTGAAGACTGTTCCTAATGCTCCTCCAGTTATTGGTATTATATTGACTTTCTTCTTGCTTCATATCTCGTTCAATTCTCATGCAAGTTCCGTTTATTTGATTAGTTTTTCCGTCTCTTTTACCTTTACCCTTGTGGTCTGCTGGAACATCAAGATCGTCATCATTATTAATATAAATATAATTAATATTACTATTATTATTTTGTTATTTTATTATTTCATTTATTGTGATGTTTATTATAATTTCTATTCTGTTCTATTATTTTTCTATTTGCTTTTTTTCTCATTTTGTTGTGAATTCTTCTTCACTGCAATCATTATTATTTGATCATTTTCATGAAATAGCTTATTTAGTAAAGCAATTATGTTTATCTATCTGATTTAAACAGTGCATATCAAGTTTGCTTTAACTGTATATGATCATATGGTGAGTGAAACGAACGTCATTACTAGTTCTTCTATTTAATAGTTTTTAGTAATGATAATCTAAATGGTGGTCAGTTCACTACTTTTGTAGCGTGTATTATATTAAGTATATTTCCTTAAGACCACCAGTTTGTATGTAGCTCACTTGTGTTAATGCAATTATGCTCTACTACGCTCTACTCACATACGGAGCACAGTATATGTGAATACTGAAACTAAAATATATACGTAAAAAATATGAATTGATATGTATATATATATATATATATATATATATATATATATATATATATATTGATTTCATTGTCTGGGATTGTATTTTAAAATAGTATTTTAATATATAATGTGCCTTCTCCTATTTTGTACATTTAGAAACCAGTGTTCTCTCATTTGCATACATCTTTGTTAATGTGTATTTAAAATGCAGTCTTTATATTAATGAAGTAAGGAGGATTTTCGCTTTACAATCAATTACTATAGGCCACTAAACAGAGGCGATACATATAATTAGAACATGACGTGGAGTTATTCCAATAAATAATATGTGATTCTGGAAATTATCAGTCACTTTCATTTAATTTCAGACTTTATTACACAATTTCCGACCTAGCTGACTCTCACAAAACAGTCCCACTTAATAGAGTTCAATTAACTTTCTGTTTCAAAAAATCTACACCCCCATCAATTACCGGGTATTATACTTCATTTTCCAGAAAACCGTCATTGTTTCATTTCTGATTTCGTATTATTATATTCAACCCATTATTACTTCTCTAACAAATACGGATCGATCCCTTGAGCTGATGTACTTATTTTTTCAGCGCTCTGATTTGCTGGTGTCAAACCTATTGAGGATTAACGGAATATAATTGGCAAACGATTAAAAAATAAAACATGGAGTCTTCTATTCCTCTATTCAGTAATCCCCCTCCGGAAATAATTCTATCAAATATTACAAGTATATATCTATATGACAATAAAAACAATACCGATTGATGCTGACATATCGAATTGAATGACGTCGTTTAAATGAAGTTTTAGTATCACTTCATAATCGCTACCTTTAATTCAATTACATTCTACCTAGCTTCCCTAGAGTAGTCAGTGAATGACGGAATATAGAATTGATTTTATTTACACAGTTCCGTCTGACTATTCTAGAATACAGTTCATTATTTTCCAGAATAAAGGAAAACGATACCCAGGATCTTACACATCTGAAACCTTCGTAATAGTAAGTTACTTTCCTTCGCTTTCTCCTGCATCAAAAAGTTATAATAACCTTTAGTTTGGTAACCGGCATTAATTGATTAAATCTTTTAATAAGAGAGTTGAAGATCACTTAAAATTATTATCAAAGAAAAATTCGACAACTTTGATTTTAATGCAAAAGCGTTTATAACATGACGTGATGACAACTGCTTTTTAGAGAAACCGCCATTAATCGATTAAAATAAAAATAAATTCGACGACTTTTCTTTTTCATATACTAAACTTTATAACATACTAGCGGAACCCGTCACTCGGCGTTGCACGGGAGAAAGTACTACCTACTGTATGACGTCGGATAAAAAAAGAAACGGTGTATTGTTTTTTTCTCCCCCGTCTATCGTGTTGGCGAATGTTTTAAATTAAAAAAAAAACAAAGGAGTAGAATAGAATGGGATCGAACGCTAAAACTGGCGATCGTGAAACATCCTTTTTTACCGACTGCGCCACGATTCCGGGTGAAAAATACATTTTAAAATAGGCCAATTAACCGAAGCTTGATTATTGGCATGCGTGTTAAATTAATACCAGGCAAACAATAAATAAGAACAGGTCTTTTGTGAAAATTAAACTGTGTTTATTAGTTCCCGGTGTCGATGAGTAGAGTGACAGTACAGAATTGTTAGAGAGAAAAGTGTTTGCTACCACCTATATGGAGTTGGTTTGTCGGAGAGACATTGATGGTGGGGCAAATGTAATATTTAGTGTTAGCTGGAAAAAAATAATAAAAAATGTACTAAAACACGCTCGAGTGAATAAGTGTAGTATAGCGGTGAGTCTAGTCGCCTGTGATGCATGCCGTTATTTTCCTATACTCCGATAAGGTACAGGGGAAAAATCGTCTCTACTTTATATATTAGACTAAGTACATTTCTTAACGTCTTTAACAATGAAATATTAAAAGAAACACGCAACGATCGTGTCTTCTGTAAAACGCATTAATTGACGCTTTCTGTTCATTTTTTTTAATGTAAAAACCTTAACATGTTTTAAATAGTTTATGATCTTTGTAACATTAAACATAAGTCTCAGTTTACTTAAATAAATATTCAAATGACTCTTGTACAATCGTAGAATTTTGTGGATAAAAAAATGAGTTGCGTTGATTTTATGGTCTCAAATTCTCATCGGAAATAAATGACCAACATCAATTGGTTAACACAAAAACAACGATAATTGACGAGAAAATGGACATTTTGTAGTAAGTAAAACTTCGAGTTTTATTTTTTTAATATAAAAAAGTTTCAAACATATTAAGAAAAATGCTAGCGTCTTTAACAATGAGAAGAAAATATAAGAAACCTTTTAAATGTTAAGACCTTCACATTTTTTTATATATGTTATAATATTTCGTACATAAAAAAGTCGCAGGTTTCTTAAATAAAAATACAAACCTACTGTAATTGCTTTCGCAATTTCAACACTTTATTTAATAAAAAGTCCAATCTTTTTTTAGTTGCGTTGGTCGTAGCATCTTAAATTCTATTCAGAATTATATGCGGAATCTCAATAGATGATTGATATTTCCCTTGCACTGGCGCCATTCTCTACGCGTGCGCAGTTCTCTACAAGAGAGCCAACAATACAATAAGTATATTATTACTTTTTAACATCCAATTTTCGAATTAAAATGGATTACGTTTAAAATGTAAAATTATATCCAGTAGACATTGTATTTTCAATTGTTTACTTGAGACCATCAAATGAGTATAACAAAAAAATGTTTCGTGTGTACATTTAAATTATTCGAAGTGTGTAGTCATTTCTATCGGTTTCAAACCGTATGAACTAAACTTAAAACAGTGGGTATGCCTCGTTCGTACAACAGCTACAGTCAATTAATGAAAGATTACGGTTTAAAAGAGCTCAATAAAGTTTTACCACGGTTTATACATAGATGTCGCAGTATTCTTCGTAAACTCTGGCAATTGAATGTTAGACAATACCAAAAAGTGTATGCATAACTTTTTTTTTAAGTTGGACTTTAAAGTAACAATAGACATACACCATAAGATAGTTAACTTCCTAGACATTAGCTTAGACCTAAACAATAGAACATATGAACCATATCATAAACCCAACCAAACTCTCTATTATGTAATTTTAACTCTAACCACGTGGGACCCATTAATAAAGTCATACCCCCTAGTATATCTAAGAAAATATACAAAACTATTATCTAACAAGTCACTATTCAATAAGAATAAACATATTATAATGAATCATTAGCCAGATCTAGATATAGTGGGAAAATAAACTATATAACAGTAAGCTCGGTGAAGCACAATGAGAATTCTATGGCTATGTAAATGTCTAGACAAATCAAAATGAGAATAAATACTAATAATACGCGATATACTTCACCTAATACTACATTTGACACTAGCATATCTACAAACCCACCATCCGCTGAAAATATTACTAATAAGAAACACAGACGTAGCCATTCACTCTGGTTCAATCTTTCTTGTGGCTTAAACATCCTCACTAACATACCTAAACAGTTCGACCAAATTATCGAGAATAATTGTCCTAAGGATAGTAGACTAAGTGAAGTTATAAATAAAAAATACAGTAAAGCCATCCTTTGCAGCATAGATACACTTAACCTAAATTATAGTAAGTTCAGATAACACACACTCAACAAGAATAGTAACTTAGATATGTTGAGGCCCTGTTTAAAGGAACCGAGATGAAGACACGAACACGGTATGAAGTAGAAACAAGTGTATTAAGTAAATATAGTACAGAGGGAAGAAATATGCGCCTGGTATGTAGAGTTTGACTATCTTACTGGATTTCCTAACTGGCAAGAGTTAATTGCCGTTGGCATTTATTGAGCAAAGGGGAAGAGTGCATGTTCTACATAGTTAAGTCACCATAACACCCCCTTCCAAGTATTACCTCCGCAGGGGAATTAATAGCGTTTCCTTTTCAGGTCTATTACGATCAGATCCGTTAGTCTTCGCTTCCTCTTTTTATTGTATTGGTTCCGGAGCTGCCTAGGGAATCTCAATGTCAACGGTGTCATATATAGTGTCTATAATTTCTTCTTCCTTTGCAGCGCGGTCGGTGTCGTCCGATAGTCGTTTTCTTAACTGATTTAAATGTCTCTTATGAGGGAACTTAGGGCCTTGGATTATGTATACCATATTTCCAATCCGCTTCTCAATTGTCCCCAGTTCCCAGAACAATTTATTATTTTTAAACATTAAAAAAAAATATTTTTTCGCCTGGAACGTAACGTTTTCCTGGTACTGCATTTGTTTGTCCCGGTTTTGTCAAAAACGGATCGTATCTTGCGCGCAGACATTACCTCAGCAGGGGATAATGAGATGGTGTATTCGTGTTTGGCGTTATCATGTACACCTGAAAGAACTGTTGTAGGGCTTTTTTCCGTAGGAGTGCCTCTAGCCTTCTTCAGGGCTCTTTTCAGTGCATCGACAAAACGCTCTGCTGGCCATTTGATCTCGGGTGGTATGCTGGTGTCGTAATATGTTCTACTTGGAACGTATAACATAATTCCTTGAATTCAGCGGACGTGAACTGTATTCCGTTGTCGCTCACTAAACCCGAAACGGGCGAACACTTCGTGGAGGAAGTTTATGGTTACTTCCGTCGTTTTACATTTGCATCGGCACACTTCGGGCCATTTTGTGAAACTATCTACTACAATTAAATAGTTGAAACCGTCTGATTGGCCTGCGAAGTCTATATGGATCCTGGACCATGGTCGGTCCGTTTTTGACCAAGAACTCTATTTGATCGGAGGTGCCTTTGCTGTCAATGCACAGCCTCTGCACGTTTTTACGATTTTCTCGATATCCTGGTCCATGTTAGGCCAGTACACATAGCTCCTCATCAAGCTCTTAATTCTTGCAGTTCCTGGGTGTCAAACATGGAAATCCTTCAGAATTCTCCTTTGAAGAGTTTTGGGAATGACTACTCACTCACTATACAAGAGTACTTCATCGCACAGGGAGAAAATGTCTGAAGTTTTTTGGTCCTTTTCAATTAATTTAGTCTTAGTCATCTAAATAAACTCGTCACCATTTTTATTTTGTGCAGTGACACATGGAGTTCCCTTACTGTGTTCCGTAATGTCGAGTTAATTTGCCCTTCCGTTTGAAGGGAGGCAATCACAGTGTCTTCCAGGGGTTCACTACTTTTGGGGATGAGTCTTGACAACCCGTCAGCGTGACAGATTGTTTTAGAGGGGAGGTATTCCATCTTAAAATTATAATTTAAAAGGATTGTTCCCCACCTCTGCAGTCTGTTAGCTGTGTGTACAGGTAGACCTTTTCTGACCCAAAAATTGTGAGTAAAGGTGTATGATCCGTTTGTAAGATAAAAAATCTACCGTGTATGTAACTGTGGAATTTCGAGACTGCAAATATGATCCCAAAAGACTCCTTTTCTATTTGGGAGTAGTTCTTTTCTGCTGGTAGCAGTGTCCTCGATGCGTGAGCTATTGGTTTGTGAGTCCCATCTGCCATTTTGTGTAAAATACATGCCCCGATGCTATATGAGCTTGCGTCGCTAGCGACAATAATCTCTTATTCTGGATTATAGTGAGTTAGACAAAGATCGGATGTTAAGACTTTTTTCGTTTTCCCGAATGCCTCCTGGCATTCAGCTGTCCATTCCCACTATTTGTATTTGTTCAGAAGTTCATTCATTGGAGCACGGAGGTTATGCATATTAGGTATGAAAACCTGGTAGTAGTTAGCCAGTCCGAGAAAACTTTGTAAACATGCGATATTTTCAGGACCGGCATGTCCTGAATTGCAGTAGCCCGTTCTGGGTCTGGTCTTCTGCCATCTTTGTCAATAATGTGGCCCAGATATTTGATTTTCTCCATGAAAAAATCACATTTGGCTTCTTTGAGTTTGAAACCGTACTCTTGGATTCGCGAGACAACTTTGTGGACGTGTTCCCGGTGTTGTTTTTTGGTATGACTAGTCATTAGAATGTCATCTAAGTATGCTATTGCGAATTCCAGTCCGTTCAGCATAGTATCCATAACCTGCAGGAATATGGCTGGTGCGACCTTGACACCGAAAGCGAGTCCCTCGAATTTGTATAACTCGCGATGGGTGTTAATACATAATAGTTTCGGGATTTTCTCTTCCACGGGTATCTGTAAATATGCGCCACTTAAATCTATTTTGGAGAAAAATCTGCCTCCATTTAATTTAGTAAATATTTCATCTGGGCACGGGAGAGGATAATGGTAATCCTTTAATAACGCGTTCAATCCAGTCGAAAAATCGGCGCAGGCACGGATCTCTTTAGTTTTCTTTTTAACATAGACAGTCGGAGCAGCCCATTGGCTATAACAATTTAAAAAAGAATGCCGGGCTTAACTAGTCTATCTAGTTCTTCATTTATTTTCTCGAGTGAGGCGAAAGGTACATTTCTTTTCTCTTTAAAAACGGGTTGGATGTTTTCTTTTAATTCAAATTTTGCCGCCATCTTTTTGCATCGACCCAGACCATTTGAAAAAACGTCTGGGAAAGTTTTTTTCAAATCTTTTAATTCATCTGCTTCGGTTGTCAAGCTTTCTAGTTTTGGGCAAAAAGCATTAATGGGTAAATCCCAGGAATTAAATTCATTCATCCACTCTGTCCAATAAATTACAAGTGTTTCTTAACACGAACATTTTTTATTTTTTTGGTTTTTCCGTTAAACTTAACGTTTGTTATAATCTCACCTTCGAATTTTATTTTTCTCCAGTCACCGACCCGGCGATTTTGTTTGATTTTAACATGGTTAGTTTACACAATCTTTTCCATGTCTACAGGTTGATGATAGTTAAATCAGATCCAGAGTCTAATTGTAACTATTTTTTTTTTCGTTAAGGATTTGTACTTGAACGTACTTCCTTATGTTATGCTATCCTGTTCATTTGATCTTGCGATTTTTATCCGGCTTTTAAATCCTTTATTTGCTTTACAATGTGAGCTCTTGTGTCCGATTTTGTTACAAATTAAACAAGTTTTAAACCGGTAGGGGCAATCCATATTCGAATGAAAGGCACCACAGCGCGAACAGGGGCTAGGTGGTAATTTGTTTTGTTTTTTTCTTGGGGAAATTTGTTTTGGGCGAAAAGTGAGAATAGTCACTCTTTTTGGATTGACTTTATTTTGAAGGAAAGTTAGGATATGATTTTTGTCGTACCTTGTGTGTGCTATGCCAGATTCTTCTATGTCTTTCGAGTCTTGCTTCACGCTTACCAATCTTTCGAAGTCCTCTGCGACTTTTTGTAAGGTTATATTCGGTTCATTTTCTAGCTTATTCAGAACTCTGCGTCTTACTTCGGCATCTTTAGCTGATATCAGTCCTTGCACACAAATTAAACATTTGAAATCATCTGCGCTTAGTTCGGCAAGCTTGAAATCGTCACAGTGTTTATTCACTACTGATGCGAAAGTCGTGTAATCCTCGCAATCTTTTCTCGTTAAATTTATGCGCTTCCATCTTTTGTGAAAAAAGGACATTTTGGGGCTAAACAATTCCGTCAATAACTTAACCGCTTCCGAGAAGCTGGTCTTACGGGTTAATATGCAGTCAACGAACGTTGTATGTTCGATGGTCCCTAATTTACGAATTTAGCGTCTGCTCAATTTTCGCAATCTATGTTGTAAAGATCTTCATACCTTCTAAAATATGAAGCAAATGTTCTATCGCTGTCTGGAGAATAAGAAAAACTTTCAATTGTACTCCAAACAGTATTTTGGGAAAATGCATATTCGTTTTCGGTATTTTGACCCCTATTCGATATTGTTTGTAGCAATAGTTGTTCAAACTTTTGCTGTTTTTAATCAGCTTTTTGTTGTTGGACAAGCAGTTTTTCTTGAAATCTAGATTCCATTTGAGCTTGTTGTTCGGTTTGGAATTTCACGAGTTCTAACATTATAGCTTTGAAGTTTTCCATGATTACTGTAGTGTCTTTATACAGTACAGCTTTTTTTCTTTTATATTACGCTGCTAACGTAATTAGTTCTTCAACCAGAAAAAGAAAAGGAAATTAAACCTTTTTTTTTTTGATAAAAGAAAAAAGGTTTTAAATTTCGGCGGTAGTGTTTTTCATTTTTCTCTTTGGAGAGAGAAACAAACATTATATTATATTCTTTTGTTAAAAATCTTAACTCAGTACCGGAATAAAATAATAACTCACGAGTGTCCTTGTAGAAAAAATAACTTAATTGATATTTTTTTTCTTAAGAGACGACGAACAAAAAAAAAATCACGTGAATTTACTTGCCTAAAAAAAATCCGATTTTCGAGATGTTTTTCTTTGTCCTCCGGATAAACTTGTTTTGAAACTTTAGTAATTGTGTAGCTTTCTCCACGTTCGTTTTTAATTTTCTTCGTGCATTTGCCAGTGTTTGTCTTACGCTGGATTTTTTTTATTCGAAAAACTTTTTGTTTGTTCAAAGATGAGTACGTAAGAAAAATTTGACGTAATTCCAGACTGCCAGTTGTTGTCTGGTGGTTAGAAAATGGAGAGAGAGTAGATCTTCGAATCCTCTGTTGCCAAGTTGTTGTGGCCCTGTTTAAAGGGACCGAAATGAAGACACGAACACGGTATGAAGTAGTAACAAGTGTATCAAGAAAAGAGCGTACAGAGAGAAGAAATATGCGCCTGGTAAGTAGAGTTCGTCTATCTTACTGGATTTCCTAACTGGCGAGAGTTAATTGCCGTTGGTATTTATTGAGCAAAGAGGAAGAGTCCATGTCATATATAAGTATGTCACCATAACAAGATACTAGTACAGTCCAGAACCAGAATAAAAGCTCCCAATGTAACTGTAGAAATGTCAATGGGGTCCCTTTACAGGGTATATGTTTACCCTTAGATATAGTGTATAAGTGTACCGTACTAGAGGAAAACAGAATTAGAACATACATTGAGTCGACAAATTGAAGTTTCAAGGAAAGGTTTAGAAACCATATACATTATTTCAAATAACCTAATACAAATTCAAAGAATGTCCTAACGACTTTAGCTAAACATGTACGAGAACTAAGCAGTAAAACTATACAACACAGCCAAAAATGGCATGTACTAGGGAGAGCAGAAAAATTTAAACCAACCAAATCTGAGAGATGTAACCTCTGTATTCTTGAATCTTACAATATAGTGATGTCTAAAGAAAATTTATTAAATAAAAGACAGGAAGTTATTCAGAACTGTCAACATAGAATCGCATATATCCTATCCCGTTACAGACCCATATAAAAAACCTGTCGCAGTAAACCCTTTATCAATATTAATATGAAAGTAGCCAAGGTATAGGAATATTATAAGACTATCAAGACAATAGAAACTATACACTTAATAGCAAATGAGTGAGTACAAATATACCAATATAAAACATTTAAATATAGAACATATCACATACAACAAAAATGACCGAAGCGAGTAAGCTTAAATCTAGAATATAGGAAAATAAATGGTAAGAGGGGAAGATAATAAGCAGAAGTTTTTGTTCATTTTAGTTTTCATCTGTACTAATTAGTGAAGGAATGGTAACTAGTAAATAAGATTATTTTTGGAAAGTGTAAGAACCAATAATGCAATAATTATTTAAATTATAATGCCAAATAAATGCTCAATATAGTAAAAATCAATCAATAAATAAATAAAAGTGACTAAAATAAAACAAATGTATATATATATATATATATATATGTCTGTGTGTGTATATATATGTGTGTGGCTTCATATGTATATTTTGTATGCATAAATATATATATATGTGTGTGTGTGTATGTATGTGCATATATGTGTGGAGGGTTTGGACGAAAAACGCGATCAATCCAATTCGTTTGAATTGAAACCTTAAACTATAAAAACACGAATATATTAAATCTAGACTTTGAATGAAAGCTGCTTTTAATAGAAATCAAAACGGAACTAGTTGGTATCATATTATGAAACACAAAGTGTTGGGGTGTTGTCCAGTGTTCAAATACAACACTTTTTGTAGAGACGGTTTCGTGATTTTAGAAAATGATGTTCATCGCATTTTGCGTTCAAACTATTCGTATATGTATATTTATAAACATAATAATAATAAAAGAATGCACACAACTAAATATTAAATACAGTCATACAATTGAAGTGGGGCCTGATAGAGACATTGATGACGGTATTCACCTCATAATACGAGTCAAATAAAAAACTTAATCACTATTTACTTTCAGTATAAATGTCCTTTAAAGTACTTTTGAACTCGTATATTACTTTATAATGAGGTAATAAACATCATTTAATAAGAAACATATATTTAATAGCTCTTTTCTGTATATATATATATATATATATATATATATATATATATATATACTATTTTCGTAGTAAGGACAAATTACCCCCTTAGTTTCGCCTTTTATAGAAACTTACTACTTAAGTGAATAATTCTAGGTAAATCATTTTTTCTTAGTATGGATTAGAATGATGTATGAATAAATACTAAACATCTTCCACAACAACAGCAAAGTATAACAATAGTAATAGTTGCTTGAATGGAAGGCTGAGTCTATGAAACTGGCTCTAAACTGTTGAACTTACAAGAGAGCAGCTCCGTTCTTATCTAAGTGTCCAAATAAACTAAATAGACACCTGAAAGCTAATTGATGTACCTGTGGAAAGTAAAACATTACCCTCAAGTTAATAATATTTTTCATCAATAAATTATAGAACTTATTAACGATTTTAAGATATATTACTGAATTTAAAATGTATAAATGTCCACACAACTGTTCGTATGTACTAGCCTTGAACCAGCAATTCAAAATGGCGTATTAGTGGGTTCTTCCACGTGTGAGGTTGCTCTTTTCTTTGTGTTTTGTTTGGTTTCATCCAAAAATTAACAACTGTATAGTGTAGGTTTTGTAAAGACACTTAAATCCAATAACTTTTTAATGTTTGTGAATTTTTCTGATGATTTTGTTTTGTTGCAGAGACGATATTGACATACAAATGTTGTGTGGCACAAGACAATGAAACGGACCGTAGAATATATATCTCACAGAAATGTTATGTTTTGGAAATGTGAAAAAATAGAAATATATATATATGAGAAAGGAAAGATGAGAGTAATCAAGCGTAATGGGAAATGAAAAAGGAAAAACCAAAAGATATTTTGTATATATTCATCAACGTTTCGTATTTCTGGTAAGACATCCTCAGGATGATAATTTTAAGAAAGAATGTCATGCACGTACATAAAAATAGTGGGTTGACATGATGGGTTCATACGGAAAAGTAGTAGCCGTGGCTACTAAGAGCGTTGGACGAGAGTCCGGGCTGCAAGAAGTCAGTCAGTGGCAAATAGTGAAATGAATATGTAAAGCCTTGATTGGGAACATTAAGGAAGCAGTGAAAAAGGGAAGGGTTGAGAGTGTTAGTGAATTTGTCTTAGGGTGGTAGAGACTGGGGGGGGGGGGGGTTCTGAGGTTTTTGTCTTGGTGACGTGTGGCATAGATTTTGCGAGGCTTGGGCAAAAGGAGAGAAGGGGGGAATTCAGTGTATTTGGTATGTAGGTCGTATCATAGTTTTAGAAAAACAACATTTGAAATAATAAAGATAACTTGAAAATAGGCATGGGGTGGTGAAGATTATGAAATAAGTAGTCGAAAGAGTGCTATAGTGGAGAGTAGAGATATAGTAACTTTTAGGAGGGTAGGAGTATTGATTAGCTGGCTATGTCAGGAATGTGTGAATATAAGTAAGTTAGAAGGAATTTGTTGAAATGTGCTGTGCACATGAATATAAAGGAAGAGGAAACTAAAGAAGACAACTTATTTTAATTTTGGCGAGAGATAAGTAAAATGTAGTTTGCTAAGGACGTGTTGATTGCTTGAGATTAAACTGAGGGCAATAGGGGTTTTAATATTAAACAATTTGTGAGGCTGTCTAGATTGTGTTCATTGGTAAGGCTGTTGTTTGTGGTTAAGTAGATTTGATTCGTAGTGAATAAACAAGTATGTGAGCACGACTTAGTACGTGAGTGTGTATGTGGGGAGGTGTATATAAGTACAATTAAGAACGATGAGAAGAAGGGTAAGCCATGATCTAGGTTAACTTTTTGTTCGGTCAGGATAATGTTGCCTGTTAAGATAGATAGATTGTAGAAACCATGACAGTGTAAGAGGGTGTGATTAGTGCTGTTTCCAGTAGTTTTCGCCGAGCTTTGTAAAAACATATCTCTTGGTTTTTCCTTTTTAATTTCCCATGTATATATACATATATATATATATATATATATATATATATATATATATATGTATCTATAAATATATATATGTATCTATTAATATATATATATATGTATCTATAAATATATATATATGCATCTATAAATATATATATATGTATCTATAAATATATATATGTATCTATAAATATAAAAATATATATGTATCTATAAATATATATATATATGTATCTATAAATATATATATGTATCTATAAATATATATATATATATATGTATCTATAAATATATATATATGTATCTATAAATATGTATATATATATATGTATCTATAATATTATATCTATATATATTTGTAAATATATATGTATATATATATATATGTATCTATATCTATATATATCTATATATATTTGTAAATATATATATATATATGTGTCTATATATCTATATATATTTGTAAATATATATATGTATCTATATATATATATGTATATATATATATATTTGTAAATATATATATATAACTTTATAGATATATATATGTATATATATGTATATATATATATTTATATATATATATATATATTTGTAAATATATATATATATATATATATAACTTTATGTATATATATATGTATATAT
>OY744532.1:80868733-80876233 GCA_963556195.1 Sepiola atlantica | reverse complement strand
CTTAAAATCATATGAATAGATATGTAGAAATATTCATTAGTGTGATCATTGTATTTATTTAATGTAATATAAATACCGCGTCTTTACAATCCGTTGATCATTTTTTTTTAAATACTGCAAACAACTGTACGACAAAAAGGTTAATATTTATTTGGGTAAAATCTTCGTGGAGTTGGCAAGGGATATATATAATGCACTAATTTATTTAAAGATTATAACTATTTTGTTTCTACATAAATCCATCGTTATGCACAGCCTTCGAACAGTCACGTTCACATGTGTTTAAAGTACGAATCCATCGTCTTTGCGTCAGGCACTTTGGAACAGACACGTTCAGGTTAATCGAATGACTCGTCGACAAGTTCTAAAATGGTATAGTGATTACAATCGACCATAGTTGTAACACCTTGACTCTTGACTATCGGCTCTCACACTGTTCACTTCTTACAATTTCCTGCATTTTTAGCCTCTAGTGACTTTGCATTTTCTAGTTTAAACAAAGCATGTTTTCTGACGAAATGTTATGTAGTACTAATCCTGTTGGAGCGACCAAGTGTGTCAAAATGTATGGCGTGCAAGTCAATGTTTTTTGTCATTGGGTGATATGCTCCGTGCTTAGTATAATCCATTAAATGGTATGGTTTATAAAATATCATGTGCTTACTATATAACCCATACATGTGTAAGATTGCACTACTTAATATAACTCAAAACTTGATTTAGAGCAAATCATTTTTCTGTTGGATATTTTTTATTTAACTTATTTTAAAATATTTTTACGGCGCATACAGTTGTAGTGGGTCCACACCCTAAATATATACGTTTCAAAATAATGTATGTGAATATCTTATTAACCGGGTTGCTGTGAGTATATATTCTTAAATTAATAATGATCAATAAGTACACATGTTGGATAATGGCGCTGTAGGGCCGGACGCATCTGAAAGTGGACGCATATTAAAGTGGACGTATGTGGGGGATCGTTTGGTTTGCCTTGCGCGATTTAGTGGGGGTGGACCCGTACAGCCGAGTGCAAAATAAACTGGTTCTAACAATCGGAGCTCACAGACGTTGACAGAGTCACCTCGTTGACGAAACCTCAGATCAAGGGTCACGGTGCACCTTCGCATGAGGGATCTGTTACGTCACGGGTTATTGTGTGGGAAACAGAGTTTTGTCAGTTTGGTTAGTGGAAGCAGATCAACCAGACGTGTTTCTCTATGTAGTCCGAAATGAGAAATGGGAATGTTGTTCCTTAAGAGATGAGATTCCTTCTCCCCCCCTCCTCGAATGGCTAAGGACTTAATTTAGGAAATAACTACGATAAAATAGGAATTTGGTCTCTCCCTCAACGTTAGTAAAGCATCTTTTTCTACGGTAAACTGACGCTTGAAATAAACAGAATTAAAAGTGTAGAGAGTGTTGTCTTGTGAATCGGTCATGAAGGTTTTTGTTGCAGCCACATTGAACGGCGATGTTCACGGCAGTAACGAAACGAAGAGAAAACTCAACCACTAGACGACACCCTCCACCCGACGAAAGAAGAAAAGATACGAGAAACTAGACGACATCAAGACGACACCCCTCCATGCGGTGAGAAAAGAGAGAAGGTACGAGAAATTAAAAGTTATGGCACATATACGTTTTTGGTGTTAATAATGACCAGTTGTTTAAGCGAGAACTGCCACGGCCCATTCCACGACGGCTATACAAAGCTAGAACTGACACGGCCCATTCCGAGACTGATATGCAACGCACATACGTAACATTATATCATTATATATATATATATATATATATATATATATATATATATATATATATATATATATTCATGAATAATTACAATTACAAGCGTCTGCTTACGAATATCCCGATGAAGCTCCGATAAGAATGTGAACAATAATTCTCCTTTCAGCTTCATATATGAACAATATATACATGCAAATTAAACTTTTTTTATTTACACGTCTTTACAGCTTTTATTTTAGACCAGCCGCGTTTTATAATAATAATAATACTACTAATAATAATAATAATAATAAAATGTATAATACTAATACTACTACTAGTACTACTACTACTACTACTACTACTACTACTACTAATAATAATAATAATAAAATGTATAATAATAATAATAATAATTATAACAATAATAATAATAATAATAATAATAATAATAATGCCACCCAAAATAGTCGCGAATGGTCAAGGAAGATGTGATGCCGAGGATGGAGAGTACTAACTAGACCTCCACTTGAAGACTGCGGAAAGTATTGGTACCTTAGTGATACTTATTGCCACCCGAAATGGTTGTTAGTGACATAGAGAAATCAATGGTAAGCGGCTGTTGCGATACCGAAAAGTCATTTACAACGGTTACCAAAAAGAGGTGAAGAGTACTGGAAATCTAAGGGAGGCTTGTTGTCACTAAGTCTACAAGGAACACCGTCGGTTATTATCACTGACTATGAATAATGTGATCACTCCTTGTTAGTGCATATAATAATAATAATAATAATAATAATAATAATAATAATAATAATAATAATAATAATAATAATAATAATAACAATAATAATAACAATAATAATGAAAATAATAATTATAATAATAAGTATAATAACAGTAATAATAATAAGAATAATGATAATAAAAACAATATTAACAATAATAATAATAATAATAATAATAATAATAATAATGATGATGATGATGATGCATCAGTATAAATTAAATATATGTAAAAAATACGAAAAATAGATCAATGTAAGTTAAAATATTAAATACACTCCTAAACGTGAAATGGATTCAGAAAATAGGGAGCTGTAAGAGTGTAAATAGGAACAATTTAAACAGACAAATATAGGTCATTGGTAGCATATATATATATATATATATATATATATATATATATATATATATATATATATATATATATATATATATATATACTATTGTACACGCTGGTTTGTATTTTAAACTTGATGCATGTATAGGACGGCTAATGAAACATAGATCATCATAGGCTCAATCAACCAAGCAAGAAGGGATATTTAAAAGATTCATCAATTTAATGTAAACAGTTAGCCAACCAAAAATCCAAGATAGCCTTAAAGACTTTATCATATACAACATTATTATTGTTTGAACCGTTTGATATCGGATATCTGAATGAAGGAAAATATGTTAATCTCTTCGCGAAATAAAACATAATTTGAGCACTATTATAATTCTAGCAATATATACAAACAATACATTATTCAAATTTCAGATTTTATCAGCAACATCATATAAGAAAAATGATTCTTCAAGAAATAGTCTTCTATCTTTATTACATTAACATAGACGAATTTCACCTCAAGAAAACAAACATGTCTGTGTTGACTGTAATTATATTGTTTTGTTTTTCAATGACGTCAGTTAATCAAGTAAGTACAGGTTCGACTCTTTTGATTCTGAAGATTTATTTTGTAACTGGTATTACATCTTTAAATATTAGTTTCATGGCATTACAGGTTTGTTTCCGTGTGTTGTTCGTCTCTGTTAATAAATAGTAGACTTCAAAATATACCCTATATAGCTGGGTTTTTTTTTCTTCAACGTGCTGTGTTTATTGTTATGAGTTTTAATAAAAATCAAGGAATGTATCAATGTAAATGCTGTATTGAAATTGAAATTGACGGAACAACTATAATAGACTAACGAGTGATGGAAAAATTACTTTTCATAAAATACATTTTTGTACGTGTTTTATTTTTGATTCGGTCTTTGAGTCTGTTCTCTCATGTATCAGTGATAACTTTTCGAATAGTTTTACTTCATACGGATTTATCTTGTCTATTTATTCAGAATACAAGGTATGCAAACAGTGTAGGTATCCAGGAGTGTCATCGACCGATCTCCATGCAATACGCAAAATATATCATAGTGAATGACCGTATGCACGTGCTTATAATACAAATTCTTCTTGGCATTAACCTCTTATTATGCATGAGGATAGACAGCAGACAGCGGATCCAAAGAAGAACCCCTCTCTGACTCGTCGAGGAAATATTTGTGTAAATCTTCATGATGCAGTTGTTTTCACAAATCTCATAGTACTTTATTAAAAACATAGTCGCGTCTATGGAACGTTCGTTTTTCTTTTGTTTAATTATTTCTAAGGAAAAATCGTCTTCCTCTGTTCGAATACCTGTGCTAGTATATATGACTAAAAAACATATACTACACTGCCTCCTAAATAATCAGGTGATGCGTAGGGGATGATATTCTGACGACCGAATATATACTAAACAAACCTTAAATGGGATCATTCTCAAGAAGATGGTGTCATGTCAACAGAACATAAACATTACTAGCCGCCACGACAGAGTTGTAAAAATAGCAAGGCTAACCACACCCCAAAACAGAATGGGGTAATACTTGGGGGAATGATATAATCACAACAGAGCAGGTTATGCATTACTCCCAAAAACGGGGAAATCATACCTGTTTGGTTGGTCTAATGGCATAAGGACAGTAATACTACACTACTCCAATTGAGTTAAACATTAACAGATAGTATATTAGTCGGAAATAGAATAGTAAACTGAATTGTGTATTAACATATATTTTAGTATAGGTTTAGCGTTATGCATACCGATAATAAAAACTCTATAATTAATAGATTATGTGCTTATCCAGATGAAGGAAGACATTCTAAAAAAAATAAAACAATAGCTGAGGAATATCTGTTCGCACAGGCTGAATTTCCCAGACTACACCGACATAAAGAGGTTTAAAACTAATGTAAACATACATCTCACTGTATAGCTCCTAACTTATGATGACACCCAAACCTGTACCCTAATTATCAGTAGCCCCTGTCGGCTACAGTGGCGGCCTATCTTGTTTGGGGTGAACTATTTTAAATATATATCTTGTAAATAGCTTTATTCTCAATTTATAATACTTATCCTTCAATGCTTATAAATAAAAAGTGAACGACCAATATTTTAAAATACTAGCGTGCTCGGAGCATTTCTGTTCAACACAAGAACCGCGAATTACACCACATGCGGACATTACGTCAAACCCTACACAAGGACGTTTCATCGATAAACAATACTATAAAGTGTGTTTAGTTTAATTTAAAAAAAACGAGAAACTCTGAAGATAGAGTATATCTCCGAAATTAATAAGATAAATGTAAAAAAAAGAAAGAAATCTATCTTGCATCGAAAAGGGCTTTTATTCTGAATTTATAATATATATATATATATATATATATATATATATATATATATATATGTATATCCTATATAAAAAATGACATAAATTAATGAAGTAGTTTTATTTTCATAAAATAAAATAAAATTTTGCAGATTAACGAATAACGTTGAAATACAAAAGCTATTACGGCTTATTCAAGGAAGATTACCGAAATTCAAAATAAGCCATTAACGTTAAAATATTTTTTATCTATAAGATAAACAATACTTGATTAATTTACGTCATTTTTGTTATAGGATATATTCACCCCGCAACAGGTGCGTACATCAAAGAGATATTCCCCAGTGTTTTAATTTTCGAATTTATTCCTTCATCGAGATCAGCACCTTACATTATTATTATTATTATTTACTCACTAGGAGTTATCACACTGGCCATCGTCAGTGATCACCCACTGCCGACAACCGGTGGTATTCCCTGGAGTCCGAGTGACAACAAGTCTCCTCAGGCCTCCAGTATGCTCCGCCTCTTTTCGTTCATCACCGCTGGTGACCTTGCGGTAATCTCAACAGCCACCTACCAACGATTTCCCGCTGATAAGGGTCATAGGTCACCTCTGGGGCCCGAGTGGCAACAAGCCTTCCCAAGGTCCCAGAGCTGCTTATTATTATTATTATTATTATTATTATTATTATTATTATTATTATTATTATTATTATTATTATTATTATTATTATTATTATTATTATTATTATTATTATTATTATTATTATTATTATTATTATTATTATTATTATTATTATTATTATTATTATTATTATTATTATTATTATTATTATTATTATTATTATTATTATTATTATTATTATTATTATTATTATTATTATTATTATTATTATTATTATTATTATTATTATTATTATTATTATTATTATTATTATTATTATTATTATTATTATTATTATTATTATTATTATTATTATTATTATTATTATTATTATTATTATTATTATTATTATTATTATTATTATTATTATTATTATTATTATTATTATTATTATTATTATTATTATTATTATTATTATTATTATTATTATTATTATTATTATTATTATTATTATTATTATTATTATTATTATTATTATTATTATTATTATTATTATTATTATTATTATTATTATTATTATTATTATTATTATTATTATTATTATTATTATTATTATTATTATTATTATTATTATTATTATTATTATTATTATTATTATTATTATTATTATTATTATTATTATTATTATTATTATTATTATTATTATTATTATTATTATTATTATTATTATTATTATTATTATTATTATTATTATTATTATTATTATTATTATTATTATTATTATTATTATTATTATTATTATTATTATTATTATTATTATTATTATTATTATTATTATTATTATTATTATTATTATTATTATTATTATTATTATTATTATTATTATTATTATTATTATTATTATTATTATTATTATTATTATTATTATTATTATTATTATTATTATTATTATTATTATTATTATTATTATTATTATTATTATTATTATTATTATTATTATTATTATTATTATTATTATTATTATTATTATTATTATTATTATTATTATTATTATTATTATTATTATTATTATTATTATTATTATTATTATTATTATTATTATTATTATTATTATTATTATTATTATTATTATTATTATTATTATTATTATTATTATTATTATTATTATTATTATTATTATTATTATTATTATTATTATTATTATTATTATTATTATTATTATTATTATTATTATTATTATTATTATTATTATTATTATTATTATTATTATTATTATTATTATTATTATTATTATTATTATTATTATTATTATTATTATTATTATTATTATTATTATTATTATTATTATTATTATTATTATTATTATTATTATTATTATTATTATTATTATTATTATTATTATTATTATTATTATTATTATTATTATTATTATTATTATTATTATTATTATTATTATTATTATTATTATTATTATTATTATTATTATTATTATTATTATTATTATTATTATTATTATTATTATTATTATTATTATTATTATTATTATTATTATTATTATTATTATTATTATTATTATTATTATTATTATTATTATTATTATTATTATTATTATTATTATTATTATTATTATTATTATTATTATTATTATTATTATTATTATTATTATTATTATTATT
>OY744532.1:80856233-80863733 GCA_963556195.1 Sepiola atlantica | reverse complement strand
CCTAATAATCAATCGTGAACTTTTGATGCTATTATAAATATTGTATCTTTACATTTTTTATACTCTTTTTTCACCTCTCTCTCTCTATATATATATATATATATCTGTATCTATCTATTTATATATATATACGTATATATATATATATATATACACGTATATATATATATATATATATATATATATATATATATATATATATATATATATATATATATATATACTGATATAATATAGGTATAGTATAGGTTGTAGTGTAGTAACTCCGCTGTTTTCATGAAACAATACAGACAAACATTATTTCTTTTATCATGTCTGGTCTCTCTCCGACATTTCGTTTCTCTTTAGGTTGTTCTGTCTTATTTGTATTTTTGTCAGTATTTAACTCGTATATCGTGGTACTATAGTGTATATTTGTTCGTCAAGATACAGTCTTCTCAGTTACATTTTCATATGTTAGTAAAAGTTTGCGACTAGAATAGGTTTATATGTTCTAGTATATTTAAGAATTGCAGTATTATTTCTAATACATGTATGGAATTATATGATATAAGAATATGTACACACACAAACACACATATATATATATATATATATATATATATATATATATATATATATATATATATATATATATAATGAAAACCATGGGCTGTAACATATACAGAAATGTTAGTATTTAATTCCCGAGGGAAATTGAAATAGTTACACACACACACACATACACACACATATATATATATATATATATATATATATATATATATATATATATATATATGTGTGTGTGTGTGTGTGGGTGTGTGTGTGTGTGTGTGGCTGTGGCTGTGTCTGTGTGTAAAAAGTGAATGAAAAAAGTGAAGTAAACATTGAACAATACAATGAATAAACAATGGATACATAATGAATGAGAAAGTTAACGGAAGTAAAATAATGAAAAACAGAAAGAAAAAAAACGAAATTAATAAGAAGTAATGAATTAAAAATTGATGATAAAAACTCAATGGGGTATGAAACCTTTCTGAATAAAAACAACTTAATGAAAACATATAAAACATTGAGTGAACATATAAATGAAATTACCATGAGAGTAAATAACTAAAATACAACAGAAACTGAATGAGAAAGACTGTATGAAAAATGAGTTAAAACATTTAAAGATAAATGAGAAATATATAAAAAGATTATATGGAAAAATAAATAGAAAAAGTAATGATACAAAATGTATGAAAACCAAAATAAAAATTGAATGAGAAACATAAATGAAAAATGAATGAAAATAAATGAAGGTAAAATTTAATGAAAAGATGAAAAAAAGTGAATGAAAATATAGAATGGAAAAAATGAATGAAAAAATAATAAAAGAATCAATGACATAATTAATGAAAAAAATTCATGGGAGCAAATTAATGAGAAAATGAATAAAACAATAGTAATAACATATAAATGAAAAATTAGATGAAAAATAAAGGAGAAATATATGCAAAAAATTAAAAAGATTTTGATTGATAAATAATGAATCAAAAATTGAAAATCAAATTAATGAAAAACTGAATAGAAACATAAATTATGAATTATTAAATCATGAATGAAAAAAGAATGAAAACCTGAATGAAAAATGAATAAAAAATCATAAACATTCAGCTGCTGTAGTTTCCGAAGTTAAGACGGAAACACATACACCCACAGATTTACACTTACCAAATATTTAGTGGAATATACATATTATAACTCCCAGTCAACGCCGAGTATTTTTTCATATATAATATAGTATATTTGAACATACTTGGTGTATCCAGGATAATGAGCACTTTCGATTTGCTTACTTATACCACTTACCATATAGTATACTGTATTTTTTTAAAAAATATTACTTGTGGGCAACACAATTTACACTGTGTAGTATACACTATAATAACCACGTACAAATAACTATTCTTCCCCCGGGCAAACACAGCTGCGTTATCTAGGATATTGAGTATTTTTATATAACTATATAACAATTCTAATATAAAATAATCTAATATTACTAATATGACGCCCGGGCAATTCCAAATCGATTTTCAGTAATAAAATAGTTTAAGTAAACACAGTTATGCTGGTTTTCCTGGGCAACGTGGCTTTTAAACATACCTGCCCTATCCAGGCTTTTGATCAGCTTTGGATTGACTGACTAATATCAATTACCGTGTATGATAATGTATTATTATTATTATTAGTAGTAGTAGTAGTAGTAGTAGTAGTAGTATTAGTAGTAGTAGTATCATTATAACTCCCGGGAAACGCCATGTGATTTGTTAAGTATATGATCTACTAACAAACAACAAAAAAGTATTTTTTCTCATTTAAGTACTTTAAATTATTGTTCCAAAGGTATCAAAAAGACAGAGTAGTTATTTATCCCGAGCGACACTGCGTTTAAACGCACAAGCTCTATCGAGGATATTGAGAACTTTTAAAATTAAGGTTACATCCAGAGCTCTACTAAAACAAAGTGTTTCCCCAGGCTTTCAGAGCGAGACTTAAACCACCCAAATACAATCTAGGTATCCTGCAGACCACTATTTAAATCAGTTATCATATATTAAAATATGAACTCAAATAGCACTACTAAACTAGCCAAATAAAATGAAGTATGTCCCACTGGCTCTATTAAAACCACATTTTCCGAGCTTCATACCCCGGTTAATTTGAAGAGATCTGACGTTAAGAAACGTTAACTAAAATAAATAACTATTTTTGGTAGCAATTACTCAACATTTCTAATATATTACATGATTAGGTTGAGGTTTCATGAAACATTACCGTACAAAAGTGATCCCCTGGCGAAATCTGCTCCATAACGCTCTTTAGGGTAAGATTATAATTAATAAATACTGCCATTATCTTCAGCCGTTAATTGTACATACGAATAGTGTTATGCCCCGTTTAAAGGGGCCGGGATGAAAAGAATCACTCGGTGTTTAAAGGAAACGAGTATATTGAAGAAAATATAATACAACAGAAACACAACAGTGTCTTGACTGCTAGTATAGACTGGTGTTTATTCAACACTTAATAGCATGTGCTCCCAGTATTTATGGTGAATGGAAGAGTTCAAAGTGCGTTATAGATAAATACCATGACACCCCTCCAAAGCTTTACTTCCTCAGGAATATCAGTATCGTTTCCTTTGTGGATTGATTACAATAAGATCAGGGACCTTCTGTTTTATATTTTATTGCCGTTTTCTGGGGTTGCTTGGGGTACTGGTATGCTTAAGATTCAACTAGTGTTTTTTTTTACCCCGCCTAATAAACCGGTATCGTCCGGGCCTTTGGGTCTGGATTTACGCCAGTCATATGGGGGTTGCCTGTCCTGTGCAGTTCTAGGAGGTGCACCCTCCCAGGCTTTGGGGAGGAGTAAATTTATTGTTTACTGTCTGAGGCGCCTCTACCGGGGAATGCTGACGGGGCTGCCCAGGCAATTTTTAAATCGCCAGAGTGCTCACCTCTCGAGCGCTTGCTTATCTAATCCCACTTTCTCGACCTTGTGTCATATCTTACCTTGTGGGAGGTAGATAAATAAATTGGGGTACTGGTATTCCGAAAGTATCGTATATTTTTTTCCATAACTTCTTTGTCCTGGGGATTGCTGTAAGTGTCATCCGACAGTCGTGCCCTAATTAGATTCAAGTGTCTCTTATGAAACAACTGAGTGCCTTGGATTGTGTAAACCAGATTTCCAATTTTCTTTTCTAGCGTAACAAGTTCCCAGAAAGACGTGTTAATTTAACATATCTTGAAATATACTTTATCCCCTGCGGTGTAGCGTTTTAGTACAATAGACGTTGTATTTTGTTTTGTCTGTTTTGGCAGTAATTTGTCAAACACGAATCTTAATTTGCGTGCAAATATGATCTCTGCAGGACATAATGAAGATGGTGGGTAAACTTGTAAAAACTGCTTCAGGGCCGTTACCGCGGGAGTGCCGCAAGCTATTTTGGGGCTCTATTTAAATTGCCCACAAAACGCTCAGACATGCCGTTTGACTTAGGATTATACGGGGGAGTCGTAGTGTGTTTTATTTTTAAAATCTCATAAACCTCTTGAAACTCGGAGAACGTAAATTGCGTGCCGTTTTTACTGACCATAATATCGACCTTTCCAAAACGGGCAAATAATTCGCGAGGAAAGTTAATGTTTACCTTCGTAGTAAGCTCTTTACATCGTAAGACTTCGAGCCATTCCGAAAACAAAACTATCGACTTCAATTAGATAGTAAAATCCTTTTAACGGGCTCGCAAAATTCACGTGTATCCTTGACAAAAGTTGTTCCGTCTTCGGCCATAAACTATGTTTTTAATGTTCTGGTTAATTTTAGGCCAGTGCACGTAGCTGCGCATTGAAATTTAAATCCTATTTCTCACTGGATGGTCAACGTAAAATTCCTTCAATATTCTCCCATGTTGTTTTGGGGAGAATTATGACTCTCTTGCAGTACAAAGGTTACATCATCGCATGATGCAAAACTATCTGCAAAATATTGGTCTTCATCAGTCATTTTAGTTCTTGTAATAATAATGAACTCATCATCGGATGCTTTTTTTAATTTCATGTAGAATCACAACAAGTTCTCTTACTGTGTTTCACAGTATAGTTGTTTATGTTCCCGTCCACAGGAAAAGAATCACGAAGAATCAGGATAAGTCTAGATAATTAATCTGCGTTAGTAATCATTTTGGCAGTAATTACCCCATTTTAAAATTATAATTCAATAACATGGTTCCCCTTCTCTCTGGTCGATTTTCCGTATACACAAGCAGACCACTTTCGAGCCGAGAATGGTGATTAACGATTTACTATATGTCTGTAATGTAAACAATCTAACGTGTAGATAGACGTGGAACTTAGTTATCGCAAAAATTATATATATATATATATATATATATATATATATACTTTTACTGTGGTATATTTAGTGGCTTGTAATTTACGACGGTAAAACGAACTTATGTGTTATGAGATGTACCATGCGAATGAGAGTACGTACTAAACGCGTGAAAAATTCAAAACATTATGGTGTAACGGCTAAGAGTTGTGTGTATGTAAATTTCCACTGCACCCACTTTACAGTTTTGAGACTAGTTTCGTAATTACTGTTATTAATTGTGGGGTGTGTAGTTCGAATGTAAATTGTTTCAATATTTTTTTACTTTTTGATGTGTCTATTAGTCTGTATTTTTTGGATTATTACCTAAGGTGTGTCTATATTTAGAATGATAGATAATGTTTTTTTAAGTGTTGGCAAATAGAGCTACGTTAAAGTGTAAGGTTTTTTTCTTATAATCGAAGATACAGTCTCTCAAAGTGCATTGGAACTGATGTATTACATTGAGGTATTTTTACTGTGTTTTGAGTAAACAAAAGGTATTTGCTAATTACGATGTACAACCCTTTCATTTTCTTATAACAATAATAAATCTCATTATTTTCTCATAGTTGATTCGGAATATGTATATATATATATATATATATATATATATATATATATATATATATATATATCGATGTATTATGAAATACAATTAGTCGAGGTATTGGCTTAAAACAGAATGATAAATTATAGTGGACATTATTTAAGTGATAATTATTAGTATTTCTCTAATGTTTCTAATCATAAATCTAAAATTGTTGTCTAAAAAGTAATTTCGAAATTGATTGTTTATTGAAGTTGCTGAATGACTTTAAATTCGTTGAAGAATAGGTTTTTTTGTTTCTGTGTGAAGGTATTAGCCTTGCCCGGATTAGTAGTTTGTGATATCGATTTAAACATTCGCTTTTACAATTTAGAATGCAGGAGGTAATAATGGTATATTCTTATTAACAGAAGTGCATCATCTATCGTTGTAAGAGTCACTTGGTTCATATACATAAGTGGGTCTATGTGACGAAACATAATTTAATTCACAGACAGAAACACACATATATATATATATATATATATATATATATATATATATACATATATATATATATATATATATGTATATATACATATATATGTATGTATATATACATATATATATATATATATATATATATGTGTGTGTGTGTTTCTGTCTGTGAATTAAATTATGTTTCGTCACATAGACCCACTTATGAAAATTAATCTATGGAACTCTTTATGAAAAAAGCATAACTTTCAAAGGACAAAAACTATTTATTTTGAGTATTTCAGAAATAGATTCGCACTATGAAATTGTAAAATATAAAATCATTTTAATTTTTAAGATTTACACTCGTTTCAGAGATCATCAGGTCAAAAAGAAAAATTCAAAGTCATTACTCAAACTATCATTATGTCATAATACATAAACTTGAAAATCTCTCCTTGCTAAGTTAAAATAAAAGAAACTTTACCACATTCTGTGTCTGTAAAGTATATAAATACACATGCGTAGGTTTAAAGAGAACAATAAAACAAGAGAATGATATACAAATCTTCGACACCCAACATCCTATACATTTCTATGTGGCCAAATGTTCATAATGCCATCTATTTTTATTATTAATAATATTCAATTAAAGAAGTTAGTACAACGACTGTAAGATATCGGAAAATGAGAAGTAACCCTAAAATGTCCTTATTCTTTTTATTAATGAATATTATTACATTTAAATTTAATATATTTAAATAATTTTAATAAATACTATTTAGGGTTTATTCAAACCAAGTAAAAGGTCAAAGTTTTTTCTTGATAATCACATCAAATTAAATTTAAAATAAATACTGACTTAATTATCACGAGAAGTTACTTGCTGGATTCATCATCACAATCTCATCAAATATTGTTAGAAGGATTTTACTATAATTTAAAGGAATTATGAATTACTACGACACATTGGCATAATATTCGTGCCTCAGTAGAGAAATCAAGAAGAATGAAAATACATATATTTTATCGAATAGTATATATGAATACATAAATGTAAATTTTAGAACAACAAAATGGTAAGATAGATATCCGAGGAAACACCATTCCAATAAACTGAAACGGGGCCGGTGGAATAAAGATAACTGCTAACATTTTCCTTAACGCCTTATTGTCTTACCTTTTACGTGAAAACGTCAAATTGACTAATTAAAAGCAAAAAACATCGAGCGAGAAATGAGTAAAAATTGTTTCAGTTGGATTAATTTATTGAGAGAGAAAAACGGGGTGATTATCTCAAAATAAGGGAACTAAATCCCGGATGATCTCCAACTGATGTTTCAAATTTATTTTTTGTTTACACAGGCTACGTCGAGAATTGTTAATAACACATGCTTCAATAATATTGAGATGATAGTTCGATGACCCACTGTGTAAAATAGAAAACCACCCGTCGAAATCCATACCATTTCTTTATGTAATTTAAACCGTATGTATAAAGTTTTCTGGGAAGACCATGGAAGTGGTCTAAATCTTTAAGTGTTGTCTCCTAGCGTAAGGGAACTAGGTATACTAGACATTATATG
>OY744532.1:80843733-80851233 GCA_963556195.1 Sepiola atlantica | reverse complement strand
AATCTGCCAGCATTTAAAGAAAGATAATACCCGATTCCCAATTCGGACAAAATTTACGCAATAATACGAAAGTTTAACACAACGACTATAATCTAAAACTGCTGAAAATGGACATAAGGACAAAATGCCCCACAAGAAACAACGTTAATTATGAATCCAGTAAACATATTTTAAAGTGCCTAGGCTAAAAACTACAAAACCCTTTTGAAATATCCTAAATTGTAAATTATCAATGTTTTAAAAGAAATGTTGTAAATGTTAATCAACCACGCGCCTAACATGTGACTACATTCCAAATACGGAATATATAAACACATAAGTTATTTTAAACGATAATAAATTCACCGCACATCTTGAACTTAGCAGTCAGGAATAGGCGAGTCAAACCCTCCGCCTAAAGACTATTGAGTGAAGTCGATCGAAAGTACTCTCGCACAAAAAATAAAACCAGATAGCTACGGAGCTTACATTTTGCAATTAGACATAAATGCGAAGAGGGTTAACCACAAGATCGAGAAGATCACAAAATGATTGATAAGACTAAAACATCTCGTGATATATATATATATATATATATATATATATATATATATATATATATATATATCAAACTAAATCAATATATATATATATATATATATATATATATATATATATATATATATATATTTAGTTTGAGTGCGTCCTTTAGAAGTGTAGTCTTATGTATATTAATGCATATGTATATATTTTTTTAAATTTTCCCATTTGTATGTTTTTCCACGAGACGGGGCATCTTACCGGATGCAAGATATTCACCCGCTATATCAGAGAATCAAAGCGAACTATATTTTGTGGGATTTTTTCCATCTCTTAAAGCGCAATCGTGTGTATCTCATTTTTACTTAATTCGCTGATTATATTCGGTGGGTAAAAATTATTTTTTACGGGCCCGGTTGCTTGTATGATACTGGAATAATTCAAGACATCTCCAGGATTCAAATTTATTTCCATCTCGTACATCAGGTCATGTTATTAGTTCATGCCAGCATCATTAGAGACACCTACGTATACTAAAGTTTGCTACTTTCTCGATCTGGTCCCATATGACTATCTTAGTTTTTACAACTCAAGAATATACCATAGTTTAAGTAGAATAGTTAAGGCATCACATATATGCAACCTTAAATAAATTCAAGAGGAGGTTTGATACTTACAGGGTAGACATCTACCGGGCTCATTTTTTTATTTGCTCTAGAATATTGTCTCTGTACAAACAGGGTTATCAAAGACAAATTGACTCGCAGGTTTAAGTCAAGTACGATTTAGTATATTCCCCGAAGAGAAAATGTTGCACCACTGTCATGTATCCATTCCAAGATGAAAATCAGAATATAACGTTACTAAACCCTGCATCTAGGTTTTTATTAGAATTTTAATCATTAAAACGTCTCCAATTAAAGACTGAAGCTTAAAAGAACTTTCCGAATGAATTCAAATGGTTGCTTATTTGCTGTCTAATGACTATTAATAGTTAAAAAAAAACACTAAAATACTCAAAGTTTTAAATGGGAGAGTGTGCACATATTATACTCCCTAAACAAACTTTAAAATGCTTCAAATAAATCTGAAATCTTAGAAATATTTATTACGTGATCCGATCACCTAATTACTTCCTATTATTAAAATGTTACAAAAATGGCAGTTATCGGTATTTTCTCGAAGATCTTCACACTCGTGTATACACTTTTTTGATGAGACTGAATAAACAAAATAAAGCCCACATTGCTATTTATCGTACACCTAGCAGCTGGATTTCAAAATTCATAATACTCAGTTAATAACTTTAGAAGTAACTCATATATATCCTAATGTATAAACAAATGAATATATTTAGTTTTATATGAATAGAAAGTAGGTAAACACACACATCATGATATATCAAATAATGCAATATGACGTAATAAAGAAGTTCTAACCCTTGAAGTCTGAACTAACTAATACTGGTTATATAACTCAAAAACTGATTAATGTTATTGCATAATTAAAACATTCTATAATTAATAAATACGAAGATATATAATAAATGAAATAATCAATAATCCTTCTTCTTTCGTTTGCTTCACAGCATCTCACTGTTAGATCACCAGCTCGGTTGAGAAAAGCCATGTTAATGTTTTGTTGTCTAGCGCAACTATGCCGGCTTCGCCGTTGGGTGGTTGATGTTTAAGGCATGATGTCTGTTCAGAGTGACCACAGTCTCAGACAGCCGTGTCCCTGAGTCCCCACTTTTTCATGGTCGCGGCGAAACGGCTGATACTTGTCCTGATGCGGTTGAGTATTGTCCACTGCCGGCGAGGAAGGTCCATGCCTGGTAGGATATCCGGGTCCTCCACAAATCTGTGCAACCTTGATTTATCTGCTGTCTGCCATTCCTCCGTCCAGCAACGTTTCAGCCAGATTCGTTTTGTGACGTCACCGAGTGTTGAACGCAGGAGCTGGTGGGCATGCTCCGAGAATGGGCGTCGTGACTTCAGGCGAGCTCGTGGAGGGGTCTCTGTGGCGAGCTTGTGGAGAAGGTGGTCCTCATCGATAGTGGCCTTTCTGGACAGTGCAAGGACAGCCGCCTCACTGTGCAGGGTTAACCCATAAAATGTGTAGAGAAAAACGCTTATTCAACTTCGTACGGATATTATCACATACTGACGCAATTTAAATAAAAATGCGAATCAACTGGGCTTGCGAAGCAGAAATTATTCGAATTTCCAACTTTAAAAGAAATCGTTCCACCATGGGCACCCCATCGTCCCGTCGGTTTTATTAGTTTAAAAGCCCATATTCATGTTATTTAAATATCATTTTACTGCACTTATAATTGTTACAATTTTCAACACACAAATAAAATATTTAGATTATATTTATTTATTCACTTGTATTTGTCTGAGAATTATTACTCCCCTTTATTTAAAAAAACACTCAGTTGGTTCTCATTTTTAGGGTGGTACAAATAATATATATTTTCATGAAGAGATTTACATTTTTTAAATAAGTGAATAAATATGAGTCGTATCCGTTTATTTATTTCAATAATATTTAGCAGAAAATTACAATTAATGTGCACCTTAGAAGGAAAAGGCATTCTTTTTAATATTATCAAAATTTACGAAACCTATTTCAAATAAATTTGTTTAATTAATTATCCACGCAAAAGTGTTTTCCCTCTTATCGTGTATGTTTGCTAGTATGACAGGATGAACATATCCTGAACTCGCCCTCTCTCTCTCCTTCTCTCTCTCTCTCTCTCTCTCTCAAAAGAAGGATGTAATGCATAAGAGGATGTGCTGCATAGGAGTATGGCGTCATGACAATTGAACACGCATTACACTGTTCACCGAAGATAGAACTAATACATAGAAGGATAGAATCAGGGCAAATGAACATATAATATAACACCTCCGATTGTAATGGCTGGCAAGATTGTTACATGACAACAGAACAGATAATACGCGACACTAAAATAACGGGTAATGTTTTGGAGGATTGTCTTATGACAAGTGAATAGATACAAAACTTCCTCCCCCAATAAGGCGAACATGTCTGTGCGATTTACTACATGAAAAATACTACACCAACCAAAACCGAAAATATGCCTGGGAGAATGCCACAAAATTCACTGCCCTGTTAAAGAAGGAGAAAATACCTGGGAGTATGCTATCGTGACGAACAAACTGACACCTCTTGCATTGAACATTTAGATATACTAAGAGTGTAATTTCGGTGTCAGAGTGTCATGCCAAATACTTTCATTACTAATAGATAATAAGCTTAGAAAGTGGATCTTGGGTTTACTTTCGGCAGCTTCGTGACGTTATCTTCCTTTATTATGTGCTTTAGTCCTCACATTCTATGAGCGATATTTCTGACAAGAGGGGAAACAATGCGGTTTTCATCTTACACTTATCGTTGGCTAGTTTTTGACCATGCCATTCAATGGTTTAATGTCTTATCCGGAACAACTTTAATAAAAAATGACTAAGTGTAAATTATACAAATAGCTAGCGAACGCAATCTAGGAATGTTCTGTGTTATTGTATAACAAGTATAAATAGATAAAACATAAATAACAAGCCGCGCGTGCGTGGTCCCCCTCTGTATGTGACTCGATGTGGCGAGTGTAAAATGCAATAAATTTGGGCAATTTAGGGCATTTTTGACTCCCCTTTGACCCCCTGGGGGCGCCAACCAAAGTTTTTCTGAGGTCAAGAATGTTCATTTCATATCCAGAACAATTGCCTCTCCATTTTGGCCAAGTTTCAGAAAAATGGAATGGTTGGATCAAACGTTATGGGAGAAAAGAATAATGTTTTGCCATTTTGGAGGCTTTTGACGCCCTAGGGGCGCGAACCAGATTTTTTTCCAAAGTCTGCGATACTTATTTTCTATTAGGGACAATTGCATCCACATTTTGGCCAGGTTTCAGAGAAATTGAATGGATTAATGAAATGTTATGGGGCAAAAAAAAGACATTTTTTTGCCATTTCAGGTCTTTTTGACCTCCTGCGGAGTTAACCAGATATTTTTAAAAAATCGAAGAATGTCACTTTCTTACCTGACCAAAGTTACAACGTCCTGCAAAATTTCAGAGAAATTCAACGGATGGTTGCGGAGAAAAATCCGGACGGACCGACGGACATGACTCAAAACATAAGCCAATAAGAGAAGTTAAAGTAATAATGATAACAATATAGGAAAAATAACCGAGATATGTAAAATAAATAATAACAAAGTGATAAAAACAGAGTTGTAATCCCATGTAAATTAAAGAGGAACATTACATCACTGCCTAAGATGCGTTTCACCTGAATATTTGCATTATTTTTATTTACATAAGCAAAAATAAAACAATAGCTGGCAGTTGTCTTCTAGGATATGGAACCTAATGTTACGTGGGATACGCTGCAATAATTGTACCATATCTGTCATACGTATTTCATTTGAAACACTTATAAAATAAGGTATTCAATTATATATATATATATATATATATATATATATATATATATATGTATATATGTATATATATATATATATATATATATATGAGTGGGTGTTAGAGTGCGTGGAAACACGTTTATATCAATAAAAATATACGAAGTTAACATACATTTCTACGTGTTATTCCTACCCCAATTGCAAAGAGCTTTCCTTTCTTCCTCCGTGTGCCTAATTTCAATCAGATTTCCATGAACAGAGTGTGTTTCTAAGAACTGCCCATCTGTGGCACACATGACCATGGGACTACTTCCCTTCAAACTACAACAGTGCCATCGCAAATTTCGCAGAATTGTTTATTCGAACTTTATCAAAAATTACATATATGGTTAAATACCTTGTTTTAGACATGTTTCGTTGTATAACATAAGGAGAATATGTTATTTCTCATTGTGTACGAATCAAACATCTAATTACGCTTGGACTTTCTCCAATGTAAATAAAATTACGAAGAGTTGTAAGTCCATTAAGAACATTAAACGGAAATTGTTCCACCAATAGATGATGAATGTTATTCTATAAAGTATGAAACATACCCACTAAATAATGGAGCAATATAAAAGCTAAAAGTGCACAACGCAAAATGGAACCCATTGTTCTCGACATCAAGCAACGTGAATTAAAGGTCAACCCCTGCAGCAAACTAAAGTACACGACATTTTCACCATCACACAAACGGGTAAATATAGATGGGCAGGTCACCTTTCGAGATCTACGGATAACAGCTGGGCATCTAGAGAACACAAATGAACCCTGATGCGATGGAAACACCAGGAGAAAGGACAAAAAACGGCGGAAAAACGACGGCCAACTGGGTTTTACGTGGCCACGCGTTGCTAAGGAAAAGAAGTGGAACACAAACAGGTAAAGGTCTCTTTTTCTAGGAGTGATAAATAACTCTGATCATAAAAATGATGATTATTGCACCAACATTTCCTGTTAACCCGTGAGCACTGATCTTTGCTGAAGTAAATACAGTTTATTGTTCACAATTTTTACTTTTTATCCTACCGTAGCTACTGCAGAACCTTTAAAAATATATTATGGTAAGAGTTTAAATTATGTGTTTTACCGTCTATCTATGGATTTAATAGTAAGAGAGAAGATTCTGAAGTATTGGCTGTGCAACGAGGTATACGAGTATACTTATATGACATATTTTTTCTGCCCATATCAGCAGTTTTAAAATTGTCCAGTATGTCTCTAAGCCATTGGATTTAGCGGTGCGTTTGTTATTCTACATCCTTTGATTCACAAGAGGCTATACGCACACGCACATTTACAGTGGTGTTTTTTTCTGTCTCTCAAAAACTGAGAAAAAAATAACGATATATATATATATATATATATATATACATATATATATATATATATATATATATATATACATATATAAATATATATATAAATATATATATATATATATATATATATATATATATATATATATATATATATATATATATATATATATATATAAAAACATTGTTAGAAATAGCAGAATCATTCTGTTTAATCATACCTTTTTTATATTTTCAGTTTTTCTGATAGTCTTTTTTGGGCACAACAGTAAAGTCATAATTTGTAAAGACACTAAAACTGATACCGTCTGAAGATGATTTGACGATTCAAATCGAAAGTACTTGCAAAAAAAAAAAAAAGAATGGAACAAGAAACCCATGGATCATATTTACATCAATTTCACCGAAACATTAGATGGACAATTCGGAAAATTGAAAAAAAAAAAGAAGTCGCATACAACAAAACCACTCCGTGTTATTTAATAATGTTTGCCTAAATGAAAATATGCTGCCTAAATACACACACTGTATATATATATATATATATATATATATATATATATATATATATATATATATATATATATATATATATATATATATATAAACATTGTTAGAAATAGCAGAATCATTCTGGTTGATCATACGTTTTTATATTTTCAATTTTTCTGATAGTCTTTTTTGTATTAAAATGAAGACAAAATGCCCCATAAGTATCACGAACATTTTCGATTTTTTGTCGAATAATCATCAGGTGTAAGAAGCAAATGAACAAAAAGCTAGCGAAAGAAGATATTTTTTAAACGTCTGCAGACAAAAGCGCAAACAACATTTTCGCATTGTTTCAGGACAGACATTGACAATGTAAATTCAACGAAGCCGGGGTAGCATCACATCACACAATTGCATTACGTTAAGCATTTTAAAATGTTGCCACTGGTTTCATACGTGATGTTTTTATTTGTACGATGCTGTGTTTTTATGTAGATAGCTTCCATCATTTTTTTAAATTTCGTTTAAGAAGGTCATATTTTAGTGTTGTTAATTAAAATGTGTCTTTAATAAGAGGGAAGGCAGTTATATTTTTGTAAATGTTTGTAAATTGAACAAATGTTTGAAATATGCACGGTGAGGCGGCGAAATACGGTAACTGTTGTAAAAGCCAATG
>OY744532.1:80793733-80841233 GCA_963556195.1 Sepiola atlantica | reverse complement strand
GTCTGTGTTTTTGAAGCAAGTCGATCGGTCGATATCTATATGAGTCTTCAAATGAAAAAGGTGAACTAAAAATTTCCAAAAAGAGAACGCTTTTGGAGCTAAGAGCGAGAAGATCTACCATGTAGCCTCTCGTCTTGAAAGCAAGCGGACCCATGAAAATATGTTTTTTTAAGACAACGTTTTTAGGAGCTCGGAGGGTTTACACCAATATGTAGTCGCTCGTCTTATCGTGTGGATCTCGAATGGGATCCAGCACAGATCTCCGTGCATCGTCGCATCCCACAGCAAAATGTATGAACGAGTGAAGTATAGAATCGGACGAAGGGATGGAAAACTTTTCCACAACAAAGACGTCGAATAAAAGAATCGAATCTATCTCTGAAAGAAAAACTGTTTCACAGTTTTCTTTCCTGCCTGTCTATAAAGTGTGCGCTCAGCACAAAGACTACCAGAATCGATCACAGCCAGAGACAGCGATCACAACTAGGCGGCGAAGGAAATTGTAAGGTAACTTTTTGTATTGAACATTTTTGGGTCCTAATCTGATACACTGAGAGAGTTAAAATAGAAAAGAAGTATACAATGTTTAAATGCCAATGTTTAAGAAGAACACTGTCCCATGTTTTAGGTAAACAATGTTTAATTTGAATCTAATTTGAAGGTGATAAGAAAGTATGTTAAGTGTTAAATAGGAAGACAGAAAAAGTGTACCATGTTAAAAATGCGTAATGTAAAGAAAAATGTTAAAAAAACTGTGTTAAGTAAAAAACTTTCGTACGGTTTCGGTTTTGAGAAGCGTTTAAGATACTATTGGTTTCGTGACGATAATGTCTAGTTTTGGAGACGCAATGCAACATATATATATATATATATATATATATATATATATATATATATATATATATATATATATATGTATACATGTATATCTATATATATATTTATGTATATATATATTTATGTATATATATATATATGTATATATGTATATCTATATATATATATGTATATATACATTTATATGTATATGTATATATATATGTATATGTATATATATAAATATATGTATATGCATATATTTATGTATATATATATATGTATATACATGTTTATATATACATGTATATATGTAAGCAAGACAGAGAGGATGAAATATACAGACGGCAGAGAGAAATAAAGAAACAGAAAAAACATCACGAATGTAAGTTAAGAACATTGATCACAGAATTTATTTGACGATTCGTTAGAACCAGCTATTCTGAATTTACTGGATACCGAATCGCATCCCGTAAAGGCATGCACGAACAACATACAAAATACACATAAGATACGATAAACGCGTAAGAACACTATTCGTTTTTTTTCGTCTGTGTGCCTCTATGAATGTTCCTACGTCCATTCTGCCCCGATAAATTAAACGCATCATGCTCATCATTGGGTAACAATACAAACAAACAAAGAAGAACGTTTTATTACAGGGATTGATTTATAAAAAACTTAATCAATATCTATAATAGTTGGTGTACCTAAACGATATAACTGATTTGTTTTCAAAAATACAAGTAATTCTTCGACACCCATATGTCTACCGCCTCTGAAATATACAAGTACACCAAGTTATCATAGCCAACGTATATGCCTGGACTAAAAATGGGTGTTGTATATATTAAATACAATTACAGATTTGTAAGTTTACAGGTAGAAAAATTATACATAGTAGATTTCTTTGAGACTGAACTTCTTAATTCGACTCTTGGCCGGTCGGTGTAACGTTTACGCGTGCTTCACTTATGTGCATACACGACATGTTCAAGTAAAAAAAACGGAAAGGAAATTTCGATACGTAATCTATTAATATTCATGAATTTAAAATGTATAATAAACAGATTCTATTCAATGACGTTTAATAAATGAAAACTGTATATTTTGGTCGCGAAACAAAAATTAAAACATAAATAGTCTTTGACGAGTCAGAAAAGCGAGTATATCTATGGTAATAATGTTCACGATAGAACGAAACTGATGATAAAGCAAGTTTGATTACATGACTTACCCGTGTATAGGAGTTGACTTAATTTGTTGACAAAGTCATACAAATAATTGATCCTAAAAGACATGGTTTTAGGATTAGTTTCTCAAAAACTTTCTCTGAGCAGTACAGATCTACTGTTTCTCCTCTTTCGCGATCTTAACACAACTAAGTTGTCTTCATTACGAGCAAATCTAAGTTCAGAGAACCAAATGATCTCTCTTTCTATATTAGTTATAAATGTTTCCTGCAATAATTCATCTGTCTGCAGCTGTAATTTTTCATCGGAACTTTCGATTGCTATCTACGGAATAAATGCTCACTATTATTTCTTAGGAAACGCAAAAGAGTCAATAAATCATATATATTGGTGATCCTAAAGTATTTAGAAAAAATTCAAAAGTTAGAAATATGAATAAGGACAACTAGAATCTAAACCATGATAAAGGAATTGAAAATCTTCACTAGTTGATATGAAGAAGATAAGATGTGTATCTGCATCAGCGGCAGCTTACCCGGCTGTATTAAATGAATGTGTTTCTTCACTCATTTCGCATTCAAAGTCTTATCCCCTTGCGTATCGCCGTTCGGCGAGACGGCCTCCCGAGCACTAGACATTGCCACACGAATCCCTGTCAGACGACTCAGCGTTAGTCATGACCACAAAGATGATCGATCAAACTACTACAGATTCGATTCAAAATGACACAAACAAAGGAGTTAATAGAAGTTTCTCTGTATGATTCTCTATCCAGCAGCATCGTCTACATCTGTCTCCTGTTAGCCGTAACCAACACAGTGGCAACAGAAAAAAACAACGCAGAAACATAACGTCAGATCACTAAGCTTAATTATCGCTGAACATCGTTAGTAACGTTATGAGTGGTAGTAGTAGTAATAGTTTTATTATTATTATTATGTAGTAGTAGTAGTAGTAGTGATAGTGGTAGTAGTAGTAGTAGTTTTAATGATCCCTATTTAAATTGAAAGAGTTTTCTGTTCGGTGTTTATGCACAGTTGTATAGCTTTAACCGGAACTAATAAATCAATACGCTAGTCTGTCGTCGGTTATTCTTGTCAACATGACTGTCACCCATTTATACACAGTGGTTGAGTGGTTGCTTACAGCACCTGATAAACCTGAATAGTCATCGATTGAAGTACGTACAAAGCAGAGGGTGACTTATTTGTATGAACGAGCAACGGTCTAACTGAAAGGAGTACTTTTCGAGAGAGTAGGGCAGAGTTTTGGAGTTTAGCATATACGTTTGCTTTGATTTAACACTATAAAAAATTGTGCTTCTATAAAAAAGGCCGCAATTCGACCTGAATCTTTCCGATTGCAATTTACGGAACAAACCGAAAATGGCCGAAGCAGTTTACGGTTTGTAAGCGACGAGATAATGTAAAAAAAAGACAACACAAAAGTGTATGAATGCAATAATTGGTTAGGATAGAATAATGTTTGGGCTACGATTATGCTCAGTTAAAGTTAATATTAAGTTAGTATTACAAAAATGGGTCCAATAAGGAAAAAGAAAACCTCCTAAATACAATTGATTTACTTACTGATTTAAAGAACATTATCAAAGTGTTCATTAACACAAAGTGTATATGTGTGTGTAAATGGGTGGGTAATTGACTGTAACTTAAAGAAAAAAATTTAAAAAATGTGTTTGATTTAGTGTCGGAAGTAATTGCCGTTCGGATATGGTTAGCCCATTCCTTCTAAATCGCACTCGCAAACATTCGGGTCAAGTTAAGCCATATCCCATAGAATTACGATAACGCTGTCAGTGGGCACATGAACCGTCTTGATTGCCAAATAATCTTTTTGAATGTGTAAGTATAGACGAGTCAATATACTGATTGACCAAACAAATTGCAATTTTTTGTTGTTTGAGTTTTTTCTCATTAGTTGGTTCTAGTCTACAACATACTAAAGGTTGAACTAGATCGGAGTATTAGAAAGTGTCATATTTTAAATATGATTTGTTTTGCTTTACACATCATTTTCCATTTTATTTTGAAGCACTAACTCGGTCTGTTGTCATAATAAATTAATATCCAGTGTATTTTAACCCAGGTTGTCAGAGTCAATCTTTCACATAAAAAGGTTTCCAGTAATGCAAACTAAACATATACACAATATCAAGGGGCACCCTTAGACCCAATACCCTTGTTGCATCACCCCTGATTCACTTACGTCAGCGTACATTTTCAAGACTTTTCACTCATCATTATCTTCCACTTGATCGTTTTTACTATTGTCACAATTTCCTTCTTGGCTATGTCAACAGGTACATGATAGTTTATGTCTCTTGCAAGTAGACCGTAGAGTATATCATATTTCTGAACAGTTTCAATGAATTATCTGAATCAGTGCATCCGGAGTAGGGATTTTGTCCGTCCTTACTAAAACATGTGTTTTTTTCCTTTTAGCCTTCTACACTCACCCAGATAGCACTATTATATGATTACATCCCATCTACTCCATAACGTGGTAGTAAGTCCGCAAATAATTAAATTTACAGGCAGAAGGCGTTGTTCTTGCGTGATGAACGTCTTAGCTCTCGCAACTTTTTGTAACGCATATTGTATATAATAGATGACAGGGAGTTATTCTGATTCGCATTGAACAAAGCTACTATTGCATTTCAACCATTGCTTTCCACAACATCCTGCCTTTGTTCTGTTTGTGAGAATGATTTTCAACAGTCTGTCATTGTTTTTTTTACTCTCTTGAGCATTCGTTAGAACTACAAACGTCTGTCATATTCCAGATACACTTGACACCGAATCGCATCCCGTAAAGGCATGTAGGAACAACACACAATTACAAACTGCTTCTCTTAGCACCTGCATGAGAACCCTGCCATTGTAGACGCATGATTTCGCATTGTCAGGGCGGAAATAAAGTATAGTACATTTGGAAACATATACATATAACAGCAAGGTAAGTAGAGGATCCATGTCTTCTCTAATGAGGGTGGTTGATTTAAAAGCAGACGTATTGATGACTGCCTTTTCAATCTCAACGTCGGCATCTCCTTCCGCTTGAATAATGTAACATCCTTTCTTACGCATTCGTCCCATGACAAGCTGGATAATCGCATGCTGTTTTCCGGATTCGACAAGAGGTTCTCCTTTTTCCCAGCAAAATTTCTAACCTCGGTAATGTTCACCTATCTTGCATTCGGCTTTCAACTTTATACTTGGTCCACCTTTATAACCATAAAACACGACAATTGCTCTCCTATAGTGTTCGATAGTAAATGAGGCAAACTCGTTTGCAATCGTCCTCTCCTTCAATTTCAGACGGTTCAGAAGAGATCATCTGTATAGTACGTTGTGCTCTGTAACCAGCACTATTTTTGTTTCAACAACATTTGAAACAGCCGCTGCCAGCTGCGGTTTGCCCGCTTGACGTAAAATACAATTTCCCTCGTACAAAGAGATTGGGTAGAAATCATAGGGCATGGCATCATGTATCCTTAGATCACCCATCGTGATAAACCTCTGGGATAAAAAGTGATAGGTCAATGCCAGGTTCTGCAGAAACTTGACATTCTTGCTTGATGCTTGCTTATATGCTTTCAAACTTCGTTTGTGAGCGTAGAACACTGATTGTCTATCCATCTTCTGTGCAATGTATTTTCCGATTTCGAAAGGGTCCTGGACATTGACATCATCTTTGGCAGTAATTACTGTGATAATATTGTTTACGATTCATTGCCTTAAAAATGGTTAGCGTTCTAGTTGCTCTGCTATTTGCCAAGTTCTGTGTTATATCTTCTCACCCGAGAGGCAGAACACACCTGGCGTTGTTCAATTGTTGTGTACCTTTCTGTGGTAAGTTCTTGCATGGTGCGGTTGTGAGTTGATGGCACAGTAGATGACATGGTCCAAAACTATTCTCTGGTGCTCAGATATTGTTCTCCCTAGTATGATTCACCTTGGATTTTAAGTGAGCGTATTAGTTTTTAGTCGATGACACGATCAAAGACAAGACCGACAGAGTATTAGCTGCTGCGTCTGATTACGGGAACCCCAGATTGAAACTTTTGATGTACTGCTAGGCATACATCTTCGGGAGTTATAGACAAACCGCCTTCAGAAAATGTTGTTGTCCAGCGGCTGACAATATTGGAAGGCAAGCGGAGACGGAACTGAAATGCAGGTTTTAAGACTCCATTCGATCAGCTGGCACAAGTGCCCTAGCAATTCCTAGTGTGTGCTGATAGTTTATCCATAGTTTGATGATTTCGCAGGATCTTATCAGTTCATGCCTGTTCAGAGTTAGACTGGTGTAAATCTTACCAATGCAATGTGAGTCCAACAATGACTTAAACTCACTTCTACCAGTCTTCATCAGCATGTGCAGCTGCTTAACTTCCTCTACTTGGTCGTGAACACCACGTTCATCATCTAAGATTTGGGCAACAATCTGACGTGTTAGACACTGATCCGTCGGCTTTACCTTGATGTACTTATTTTAATACGCTGTTTATTTACTACTTTGTATGTATTCTCACATTTAAGCGGTAAGGTATGTTATCGTTATATGTTTCTTATTGTTTTCCTCCAGTAATACACACACTCTTTTCGGTGCTTCCTCCTGCTCGCTGGTTTTTTCTTCCCCGTAGTCGTCGTTTGATTGATTACACTGACGTGAACTGTCTTTGAATGCTTCGCATTGTACGGAAGTTGTACGTTGCACGATCGGGGGTAAACACAGTTTGTAGCGTGAATATTACCACCAAAATATTCGATCCGACCATCGACTGCAGTGGCTCACTCATCTCATATTATTTTTGAATGAAGCACGATGGTTTCAGCAAATGCATCAGTTTGTACATAGTAAATAAATCGCTCACTTTTTTTATAGTCATTTTTCGTAGTATCAGCTCAACAGCGAAAGCAATGCGTGGTACTGTCATATGGTTTCAGAAAACCTTAGCTTTTTTTACAGGCCGAGCAGAGCTTTACTTTTTTAGGCTTAGGCAATACCCTTTTTGTTGACGTGGTTTACCCGACATGTTTTGCGAACACTTGTTCTGGCTTAAGCAATGACTTTGAAACGTATTTCCGTACTTGCACGGTTTAGACTTGCAGCACCCTATTCCCAAGCACCATCGTCTTCGCATAGTCCAAATCCTGTTCGAATAAAGGACATGTTTCTCTGCTGAGGTTTGACTGCAAATATACGAAAATATGTGACTTGTAAACTGTAGAAAGTCATCTTCAAAATGTAATTCTCATACTACGATTTCATCCAACTTAGAGTATGTTGAAAACTAGACCACGCCTAACATAAATCACCAAAACAAAAAAACAAAAAAAATTTTAACGGATAAGAGTTTCTGGAAGCATATTGATCCGTCTACCAAACGTTTTAAAGAAACACTGAATTGGAAAGTACATTTGACTTGACACGTAGGATATATCTCGTGTTACACTTACATAAATGTGTTTAGCCATTTCTGAGATGTTCTTGTTTACTCGACATTGAACATGTTTTGTAACATCTGCGTTGGAGGTCATACACTACAATAAAGTTGATGGTTTAAAAATCAATGTTGATCAGAAAATCACGGTTTGATATTAACCAGTACATAAAATATGTTTTCGTCATTTTTACACTTTTAAAATGATAATTTAATATGTATATATTGAAAACGAGATATCAACGTTCCCTTGTTACGCAGTAAAATATTAAAGGGCATCCTCGCTGTCATCCACGAACACCTGTTTTCAGTTAGGGAAAATCAATGTGAGTTATTTATTAATAGAAGAGATACAAATAAATAAATATGTTTTTTTAACATAGTTCACCCCAAAGAAGGGAGGTCGCCACTGTAGACGTAAGGGGCTACTGAGAAAAAAGGGTGAACGTTTTTATTTGGGGGGGGGGGTCAACCTGATTTAGGAGCTGCGCATCGAAATGTCTGTTTACATTAGTTTTAAATATCTGCATGTCAGTAACGTCAGGAAAGCAGGGAGCAGGGATGGAGTTCCAGAACCAAGCAGCACGAGAAAATAAGCTTTTGGAGTAGAAGCTTCTTCGGCTTCTGGGGACCTCCACAGTGTATAAATGAGATTTTGCAGATTGTCGGGTTGGTCTAGAGAATCTACGTCGTGGGGGGCACCAGAGCAGGTAGCTCATCAGAGCACAATCCATTTAAGTACTTGTAAAACAGGCACAAGGAAGCAACATTGCGGCGATGGGACAGGGGCTGGAGCTTGATGGATAGTGAAGGACCTATAAAGTTGGCGACTCTGTTTTGAACTTTGTCTAAGAAGGAGAGACTAGCGGGTTATGCAGCATTCCAGATGTGGCAGCAATAAACCATGCATAGGTGGATGGTGGCTTTGTAGAGATATAAAATAATGTCAGGTGTGAGAAGTTTACTGGCACGGTTGAGGGGGCCCATCTTCTTTGCAGCAGCCCTGGCACTGTTTTCAATGTATTTATTCCAATTCATGTTATCTGTGAAAGTTAGGCCGAGGAGTTTGAATGATGAACTCTCAGCTAGGGTGCTATTTGCTATGCCAATCGGTGGTTAAAGACGCTTCTTGTAGTTATTGAAGGAAAGTAGCTTTGTCTTTGCGGCATTAAAAGTTACCATCCATTTTTGACCCAATTCCACTACAGACTGTAGGGAATGTTCTAAGGATTCAGCCATTGTCTCAGATATGTGCGCGTCGGGGTTGCCCACATAACGAGAGCAGAGCGCGGTGTCGTCAGGAAAAATTCATATCTCAGGCACAATGGCATCAGGGAGGTAATTTATGAATATCAGAAACAGCAGAGGTTGAAAAATAGATCCCGGGGTACACCAGCATTTATGCCATGTTATTCAGAAGAACGGCCATCAAGTACAACCTGGATGTTTCGTTTTGTTAGGAAGGATTCAATTATATAAAATATTTGTCCAGTAATACCATATGAGTGCAGTTTCATGAGAAACCTTTCATGCCAGACCTGGAAAAAGGCCTTGCATATATGGGGCACTACCGCCCTGGCATACCTACCTTGTCCAGTGTATGATATATGCGTTTAGAGATGCCCGTTAGGAAATCTGCAGTAGATCGTGCTTGTCTGAATCCGTATTGATGATCATAAATAAGTTTAGCATTAACTAGGTGCCTGACTATCGCTAGATTGATTAATGATTCAAATATTTTAGCAAAGATCGGGAGTAGACTGATTGGGCGGTAGTTTAGAGGATCAGTTCTATCTCCAGAATTCTTAAAGACGGGTACCACAGAGGCAATTCTCCAACTGTCACGGAAACACAATTCAGTAAGGCATCTGTTGTATTGTTTTGAGAGAGCAAGAGCCAGCTCAGCAGAGCATTTTTTATTACTATTACTGGTATTACTGGTATGAGATCAGGAAAAACAATGTATATATATATATATATATATATATATATATATATATATATATATATATATATATATATATATATGTATCTATCTATCTATATTTCTCTGGTATAAGCTCAGGCCCACAGGCTTTGGAAATGTCAAAGTTTTTTTTATGATGTCTCTCACTTGTGACGGGGTGATGCCGAGATTCTCAAGTGTGGCTTCAGTCCTAAATGGGAATTTTAGGAGGGGTGTTGTTCCGAGTCCAGAGTTGAGTTTAAGGCGAAACGTCGGGCAAACAGCATGGTTTTAATTTGATAGCGAGGGAATTGTCGATTGTCCATTGTTCATCACACTATTGTACATTTTCCAGAAATCACGATTACCTAGTTTCTGTGACTGAATGCGTTTTTTGGTTATCTATGTATACCTCTTCTTGGCTTTATCTATCACTACTTTGCAATGATTTCTTGCCTCTACACATTTTCGTCTGTTCGGCCGAATTTTCGGAATGCCTTCTGCCTTTCAGCAATAGCAGCTGTACATACTGAGGTGAACTATTGAGGAGAGTGGGGTTTGCTGAAGAAGTTGCGCGTGGGGACATAAGAATCAATGCCTGCTTTAACCCATTCGGTTAGCTCATTTGCACACTGATAAGCAGGGAATAAGAAGGTTACACTTCATGGGGTGTCACTTATGTGATCCCTGAGAAATTCCAATCAGCCTGCTCATAGTTTCTCGTCAATTTAAGCAAGGGCTTTTCAGCTTTTGGACGGATTTTTTAGGTGATAAGTATCATCACCACAACGTGATCAGAGTTTCCAAGCGGGCTATGGCCATTCGCCACACAAGTTCAGGTAGTTAGGTCAAGAAAAGACCAAGTAGTGTAATGTTAAGTTTACCTTTGCATTTTTTCGATTTAAAATTGGTATTTTTTACCCTTAGAAATATTGATACCTTGTGAAGTTTAATACTAAATCTAAAATAATAAATATATATACATATCCTAGCGTTACATAATAAAAACACTATTTCGAGAGGTAGTGAGCGATAGAGATGTTCGAATGATAAAGTGAGTGCTATAATACATCCTCTACTTGTAATAAGCCATGGATGAACATGTGCGTTTATGGAAACGGCAATGACAACGAGGAATCTTTCTCACTGTGTGTATAATGAGATCATACACACCTCGGACCACGCTTCTATCCAACATACCCATCTGCGTTCGAAAACACATTTTAACAAAGGTTCGATTCGATATTTGATTCCCAAGGTCTCGGTAGATTCAGAGCCATTACACATACATAAAATAATATCTGAACTTTTAGTAAAAGAATGAGTATGTTACTAGATCGATTTTAGTATACTCGTAATATGCAGATAATGTATAGGCGAAGTTAAAGGACATAATACCGTATATATATATATATATATATATATATATATATATATATATGTATATATTGTATATACAGGGTGATTTATAAGTCACTTCACTTAGCTATTTAAAATGTCATTTACAATTGAAGAGCGATTTTTTATTGTTATTCATGTAGCCAAATTTGATGAATCTCCCACAATTGTTGAAAGGCAATGGAAACGTGATGTGAACAGAAAGCCTCCTTCGCACAACACCATAATAAATCAAATATGCTACAAAGAGTCGTAAATTCCTTGCAAATAAGAATGGAGTTATGCATGCAGAACAAAGGAGGGAATTTTGAAAATCTGCTGTCATTTCAAACTCCCATAAATGAATTTGTTGAATGAACTTTCTGTTTTGTGTTACCGTATCTTTAACTTTAGAATTTCAACAATAAACAGCTAAGCGACTTATAAATCACCCTATATATATATATATATATATATATATATATATATATATATATATATATATATATATAATATTTGTTTTGTGTATAATCTATGTACGGATACGTTTCGTCCTTTATAATCGGAACTCATCATTGAGATATGACTATTCACTTCATGTCATGCGATTCAAAACCCCCGGATTCAGAGTATTTTACAACTCTAATCCTGACATCAAAAACCACTGGATAGCGAAGAAACAGTGATAATTTTAACACTTTATCCACCGGCTTGCCGTCATAAGAGCGTTAAACTTAATGAAAGGGAGGATGCATTCATAGCTGACGATGTCATGCTGTGTTAATACTACACTTATAATGCCATCCAGAGAGTCGTTCTAGGAGCTACAAATAATAAATATTTGTTTTGAAAATTAGTATTTAGTCATTTTCCAAAATTAAGAATTCATTTTTACTGGTTTACGTGCGTTTCGTGACATACTTATAAGAAGACTGGTGCAGAGAAGAACAAGAAAGGTATTTCTTGATGGTCTCATCAGAAAATAAAAACATCAGCCAAACGCTCCCAACGAAGAATACATGCACATTAGATGAACAGTAAACAGGGGACACAAATTTTTTTCAAAAGGAATAATTGCCATAGACACTTTTTTCTGTGTCCAATTGTTGTAGAATTTAATAGGCCCTATTATTTTTTAAAAAAATTGAACATTACTTTTGTAATACAATTATTCCATTTAGTATATTATATATATATATATATATACATATATATATATATCAACCTTTGCTACTGCGCCGTAGCTCGGGATACAAGCATAAAAAGAATATATATATATATATATATATATATATATATATATATATATATATATATATATATATTGTGACGCACATGTACATTTGATAAATATTAAAAATCAGATTTCGTGTTGTTTTGGTGTAAATTAAGACTTTTCAAATAAAGAATTATATCGATTGTTCTTTTTAGCAAAATATTTAATCTCGTAATTTGATTCCCAAAAGAAATGTAAAATTAATTTACACGCCTCCCCATTCATATTTCACATCCCCGCAACGTGCGAGTTACAAAAACGTTAAGTAGATATTTAATCACAGAGGTGTTAAATCTGTAGGTGTCCAAAATGTATATCCACAAACCATGCAAAAGAAACTCACCGGCTTAGTTCATTATTTTACTAGAATTAACTTACTTACTCATAAGTTCCCTGAACATTCTTTTCATGTAAACCTTGTTCTGGTCTACAAAACCTAAATATGGACTATCGAGTGTAGAAAGTACTATCCACGTCCGGGACTCATCAGTAGCACATAACTTATTTTCTCATATCTTCGGAAGTTGCTGAGAAAGTTTTCAGTTGAAGCTCATGTAATCAGACGTAAAGGCCCTGCAAGCTCGTTCGTTCATCTCCTAATTGGTATGAAACCTTACATATACGGACTATTTTAACTCTTCCCTTCACAATAAATACGAGGAGAACCTGTTTTTAAGGGTTGGATCCACCCTAGCACACAAGAACTGGTCCATTCCGTGCCTTTTTATATGTCGGGCCGATGCATTACTCCTGAGTAGTCCTAGGCGGTCCACCTTCCCCGGCCTCGCTTCCCCATTTTGGGGTGGAGTAAGTTTAGTGCGTACTGCCTAAGTCGCCCCGACCAAGAAAAGCCGACGTGCTGCCAGGCATTTGTATAGGCCAGAGTGCTCCTATATTAGGGGCGCTGGCTTGACTCTCCCACTTTCTGGCCTTGTGCTACCTCTTTCAGTGGTAGGAAATAATTAAATACCTGGGACCACACCAGTCTATAATGACAATCAAGACAGATTTACAACTACTCTTTTTCTCGGTTGTTATACGTTTCTTCAATAAACTTGTTTTCTCTTAACCCCGAGTTCGTGTTTTTATACCGGCTATTTTACAGGTCCACAACACTAATGATCCATCTTTTCTCATCACATGCTGTACATTTTCGAAAGAACTTAGCCGAAACTAGTCATTTCGAAGAAGCTTAAATAACGTTCCCGGCAATGGCTTTTAATTGTGAAACAGTTAGGATCCATGATTATCATGAAATGTCGATGTCCCACTATGCTGTACATTTTCCAAAGCCCGGAGCTAAAATCAGCGATCCAAAGAAAACTAAATAGTATGTTTTGTAGTTCATTAGAGAAATCTCTCGTTATCCTTTGAATTTAAACTAAGTCGCCTAGGGAAAACACTTGGCTATAATAAATGTAAATACATAATATCGGTTTCATTCATACAAAAACATTTTGTATAAAGACAACTTTTATTATATAGCTCTTTTTTATTATTGGGCACAAGTACATAAACACATGTGCACCTCTAGGGCAATCCTTATATGGAATATTTTGAGTTAAAAATCACATTATTGTTTTGGTGTTCAAATTGTAATATAAAATATTCATACACCTGGATGCTTTATACGATGTGATCATTTTCTTTATTCAAAAACGCGCCAACCAGCGCAGCACACTGCCTGGATCAGCCTTGTCTTTAAACCTACAACTTTTAATACCTTGACCTACATTTTTTTCTGTCTCGACAGAGAATTCGCCCGCCTCGGGTAAATACCAACAGAATGAAGAAAAAAAAGAAAATATATATTTAGTTGAGAATGATATATTTATCAACATTTTAAGCCTAAAAAATAAAAATAGTAAATGCTTTTATTCTTTTTAAACCTGCACCATTGTTGTTGTTTTTAATTTCTAACATTTAATATTCATACACATGGATGTTTCATAAGATGTGATCAATTCCATGATGAAAGCACGTGCTAAACAGCGCAGCACATCACGTGGATTTGACTTTTCTTCTTTAAAACGTTGACGTAGATTTGTCTGTCTTTACTGTGGATTAGAGTCCCCGGTTTTTGTACCAACTAAATAAATAAAAAAAGAAAAACTCTTGCTTTGAGAATAGAATATTTGATCGAAAGTCTAAGATTCAAAAAAACAAATACAAAAAGTAGTTAATCAATTTTAAATTTCCATCATTGTTTTGATTTCTAAAAACAAATATAAACTATTAATACAGATAGATTATGTAATAGATTTCCCTATCTTTATATATATATATATATATATATATATATATAAATACATATAAAGATAAATGAATGTAGAGAGATCAAAATGTACGAATGACAAATGTATTTCAACTTCGATTGTTCAATGCAAGGTGTAGTCGATAGAAACATGTTTATTATTTTCCTTAACCCAATGTGTTTAATAGATTAAAATCTTATCATCATCAGAAGTACTTAGATTGATAAGTGTGCAGTGAAAAGGCAAAAATTCAAAATTTGAAAAAAATACTGAGTAATGGAGAGTAAGAGTATACGTGTAAAACAAATGGGGTCTGCCCAGTTGGTGAATGTCCGTTGATAATGGTGTCCGATGAATGGGATTGAAATATGAAAAAAGGGGTTCGTTAAAGCAGCATTGAAAATATTCGACATGAAGTAAATTCAATAGAAAAACTAGCAGATAACATTTTCCGCATTGTTCTAGGAAGTAGTTGACGATTTAAATTCAGCAACGCTAGAATGGCATCAAAGAACACATCGTACTACGTTAAGCATTTTAAAATGTTATTACTTGTTTCTATATATGATGTTATCTATTTTAGGTTTTGATTTGTATTTAGATAGATTTTAGTGGGGGTTTTTTTTCATTTGTTTCAGAATGTATAAGTTTAGTGTTATTTAGTAGAATGTGTCTTACATCATCGCGAGGAGAGTTATGTTTTTGTAGATGTTGGTAAATTGAGGTAGAGTTTACAAGAAGTAGAGTGAGACGGCGGGATAGGGTAGTGCTTGTAAAACCAATGTAGCTGTTATCTTTATTATTATTGGGAGAGTTACATTCTCACAAAATGTATTTACACTGATAAATATGATGAATTCCTACTAGCAGTTTTAGAGTTAGAGTAGAGTTGTTTTTTAGTATGACATTTTGAGTATAAAATTCCTCATAGTAAATAATGAGTCTAATTGTTATTCTCAATTGGTGATATGTATCTGTGTATAATATTTTTCATGGCTTTTTCTTCTAATCTAAAGTTAAATTGCATTTGATTACAATAGTATATGTTGATATATATTTAGTCGTGATGTTTAATATTATTATCATTTGTACTGGTGTTTTATTAAGTTTCAAATAATTAATTTTCTTTGTTCATCAATGATATATTACGGCAATTCTTTGTTAATATACATATATATGTAAATATATATATATATATATATATATATATATATGAACATATCAATAGACACATATATATATACATATATATAATCACTTATATACATATTACATATATATATATACATTTATACATATATACATATATATATACATATAGGCATATATATACACATATATGTACATACATATTTATGTATATACATATATATAGATAATGTATATATATATATATATATATATATATATATATATATACATATATATATATATTGTATGTGTGTGTCGAAGTATGTACAGAATAAATCGATATATTGACCCGGTATGGCATTTACTGTTTAAATTAAAGCCCTCCGAACACATTACCCATCATCGACATTTCACGAAACAAAAACAGTGGGAAATATGGAACAGGTCGCGATGATAACTGTTTTATCTAAAGTAGCCGATCCTGGAAAAAGTACAGTGTTACGGGGCTGTCTATATGGTCGCATCATAGCATTATTTACCCATAAATTATTTTACTTTCAACATACCACGAAAGACACGCACACATTATATATATATATATATATATATATATATATATATACATATATATATATATATGTATATGTATATGTATATGTATATGTATATATATATGTATATATATATGTATATGTATATATATATATGTATATATATATATGTATATATATATATATATATATATATATATATATGTATATATATATATATATATATATATATATATTGACATAGCATTAGATGAAGTGAAAGAATAAAATAATGTGTGAATCAAATTTTCTTAGAATTCAATGTTCAGGCAAAGTAATTTAAAGTCTTTAACTCAAGTACATTACTGCAGGTAATGAAATTAAACTTTGAAAATATATAAAACTATATATAAAAATACATAAAATTATATAAAACATCAAATATATAAGCCCAAAACATACTTTTTCGTTAAAGCTATACAGTTTATCCAAGTTATGAACTTTAAAACATATCCAGGAAATATATCTAGGAGGTTGATTGAAAAATAATCCAGGTGGTGTGTGGTAGTCCAAAAACGAAAAAGTCATCCAGGCGGCAAATCTGTTTGCAATCGATTCAGTAAATGACAGTGACAAATGTATCCAAGGTGTGGCTGTCTTATCGAGGAGAAGAGGTTATTTTTGGATTAGTTACGCTGTTCACTTGGCTTGAGGGAGCGTGATTACCTTCGAATGTAATTTTCTTCGTTGGAGTTATTTTATCGGACCCGGAAGAAAAAATGGCCGTATACATGAAGTCAGTTTCATTTTATTCGAATTGGATTTAGCGGAGCTTGCATCTAACCAGGAAGTTATGGTTTTCACTACTCTTATCAGCTCATAAGAACCCTGAATTATGAACATCATAATATTCAACACCAAGTGAATTTTCTGAACTTTTCATGTAGCCCGAATAACCCAAATAATACAAATTAAAAATCGCCATCTTTAAATGTTTGAAATATTATATAAATACAAAAACATAACTTGACGATATTTTTGGTGAACACTCTGGGACTCACTGCAAAATAATACGAGTATTTCTAATAGTCACAAGTTTTAGGTGTAGCTAGGTGATTTATTGTTGTGAATGTTTCACAACACGGACCATGGATTGAAGATCTGTCAGACACTTACGTAGAAAAAAAAGATAAAGATAAGCTAGCAACATATATCCGGGTTTGCACTTTGTCAACTCAAGTAAACGAGAGATCACCACAAATGACAGCAATACTCTATCTATGAACGGATATGTCTATTATTCAGGTTTAGAATTCCGCCCATAGTGCGGTACGTTGTCTGCCGATAGAATGACACAACTATTTTTTCAAGTAACGTTAGCAACAAATTGAATTTAAGTAGTCTAGTTCTAGTCATAGATGGCAATGAATGATATTAGAATATGATTTGGAAGACCAGGAATAGGATTGGGTAATGAATGGATCCTTAGAGTAGGCCAGAATTGATATCATGAGCTTAATCTTTGCTAGACCCATTGGAGAAAAGAAAATGATGGATATGAAGACATTTCGAGATATCCCATCTCTAACAGATTTGTTAAACCAACGTCGTCCCGAAAAATACACGTCTTAGTATGAGAAAGATTAATCACTGGAACAGAACAGTTTTGTACCATTTTATTGTCCTTATACGTAATTCTATGTTATTAGACTCATTATTCTAATAAAGATAAACATCGATAAATGATTTAAATTCTAGAAAAAATCTATTAAGTTTTGAGCTGATATCTTTACTAAGATTTTAAGAAGAAAGTTAAGTTCAAGTAATATTTATTAATTTGTGTCTAATCCTTATCGATGAAAACAATTAAAATCTGAAATATTTCACTTTTTTTAATTTGAGGTTTCGCTTATATAATAACATCCAAAGCTATTTTAAAATATTTAAAAGCTACTAAAACTTAACGAATATTTTATATTGATGGCTAATACATATTTTACAATTTTGACAAAAGTCAGAATTTGTTATCTTGATATTTTACGAATAGCTTTCACTTCGTATTTACGATTTTGGCATTAAACTAGTGATAACCCTTAAAAATAAAATAATGGTTCGAACATCCATAGCGAAATGTTGATCAGTTTAGGAGTGAATCCTCTGCAGACACATATATAAAACCATACACATAAGTATACACATGTATAAGTGTACACATGTATATATGTGTTTATGTAAGTGTATATGTATGTATATTATGTATATTATGTTTAGGCTATGATTAAGATATGATTATGGTTATGATTTAATATTTAGGGTTAGGATATTTGTCACATTTGTCATATTTGGTTATGTATGTCAAAAATAAATATGTCAAATATGACATATTAATATGACAATATATGTATGACAAAATATATATGTATGACAATATGTATGACAATATGTATGACAATACTAAACAATACTAAATGACAATATATATGACAATATGCATGACAAAATATATATTTATCTGACAATATATATATGACAAAAATAAATATGTAAATATGACATATTTGTCATATTTGTCATATTTGTCATATTTGTCATATTTAGGATATTTGTCATATTTATCATATTACGATATGATTATAGTTAGGACTTAATATTAAGGGTTATGGATATGGTTATTATATCATGTATATTATGTATATTATGTATATGTATATATGTATATATGTAAGTGTATACATAAGTATACACATGTATAAGTGTACACATGTATACCCCATACACATATATAAAACCATACACATACCTAACTTTAAATAAATGTGAGTATGTGTGACGGGAAATAGTGTAATATACTCCATCAGTTTATCTTTTGTCAACAACATGAAATGAGAAAATGTATATTTGTTCACTTTCAAATGTAATCCATAGAAATATTCTAATTAGGTAAACGTAAAAGCAGGGTTAGGGTTAGGTGTATTGATCGAAATAAAACAGAACTGTGGTTGAGGGAACAGAGTAAGGCATGAACAAATGACACTGAACACGAAAAGCGACACAGAAAATATTTCATGACACCACCTGCTGTTTCACGCATGAGTTCAATGTAGGCATCATCAGACCCCCACTAAGATTCTAAATGTTTTCTACAAAGGCACTCACGAAGTGAAGAACGATATTTAACAGAGTTTATAGAAATAAAATATGTGTTAAGCAGGTGAAAGCGTATATTAAAGCGCCAAGCGATATTTTCACAGGAAGGAAGGTGACAATACAGCGAACGAAAATACAATATACAAACGGTTATCAAAGGTGTGTTAATATTTTGTTTAATATTTAACGAAGGTACGGTAGAGTCTTAACAGTTCAACAAAAATATGTGTGATAGTGACAGACCATGTGATGCGAGGACAAATGCAAACTTAAAACATCGGCATGTCCACCAAACTAAGTTCAGGAGGGGCGTGCATGTTACAAGTATATATATATATATATATATATATATATATATATATATATATATATATATATATATATATGTATATATATAAAGAGAGAGACAGAGAGAGAGACAGAGACACAGAGAGAGTGATAGTAATCCAGGTAAAGTAAACAACCACAGAAAATGAATCCAAAGAAGTTCAACAGAACTAAGAAAATGTGTTTAATATCAAATAGAGATGATATATATATGATATTTTTTATTTATACATACATGTGTCAAATCTGCGACGCTGTCATGTCGATGTTATAGATCAACCGCTGTAAGAAACTGAGATCACATTAGGCAGAATTAAAATCCGAGCTTTACCTCAGATTATAGCTGGGAATAATCAAATGAGAGAGAATAGAAAAGAAAAGAAGGAAAACATGAAAATAAAAATGTGGAATTACACGCGGTTTGATTTGAGAGCCTTGAAAATCAAATATGACATAAAATAAATTAAAAGGAAATAAAATATACTCGTTTAGTATAGATATAAGAAAGAAGAGAGGGAAGGGAAGGGAGGTGGAGAATAGGAAAAGGCCATAGCTAATCTGTTGCTGTGTTTAATAGCTTACATCGACGTGTCGCTATCGTGTTTGATGTTTAGGTGGGCAGGAGGACACAATTTCTAAGTCTGGCTTAAATTCAAGTGAGCGGTGGTGGTAATAATGGCGGTGTCTTAAGTAATTCAGATCTAATCTTGTTAGGTTGTTTTTGTCTTTTTATGTTTATCCATTTTATTTGTTTTAGGTTTACTGTTGTATAATTCTAAGGTTTATTCTTTTATTTAATATTATTGTTATAACATATTTTATTGATGTGCTTAAGCCAGCGACAGCTAACTATTGGAAAATGCAATAATTGAAATAATTAAAATAATTAAAAGTTGACAAACATATGATCTGAGGTAAGGATCGTATTTAACTGTTGCCTGTTGTGATCTCAGTTTCTAGCAGCTGTTCATCTATAACAGAGACATGGCAGTGTTTCACGTGTTGTACATATCTTTATTAATAAAAAAATGATCATATATATATATATATATAATATTAAATACTATTTGAATATGTTACATTTGTACAACGTTGTTTCGAGCTATCGGTTCTCATCAGCACAATCAATGGCAATCTCAGACGGTCACAGGGCACGAACCCGGTTTACAAAGATACATTGAATATGTAAGCGTTCGCTCAATCGCTTCGACCACTGGAGATGGTTACGTTATTACGAAGAAATGAAGTTATATATATATATATATGTATATATATATATATATATATATATATATATATATATATATATATATATATATATATATATATATATATATATATATATGTCGACAAGAAGCCCTAGACACCATCCAATATAAGGGAGCTCTTCTAAATAAAAAAGATGAGGTGATATCGTGTTTCTACACAAAACCTGGTACAAATACAACAGCTTTAAGGTTCCTTAAATCTTCCCTACTGCTCCCCTCTACATCCCCGCCCCTATGTCTACCCCTTCATACACTATATTGAGAAATAGTCATGATCATTATATAGATCCCTAGGCAACCACAAGTCCAATGTCAGGCCACTGATAACCGCAAGCAATAATATATTCTAATCAGCTAATAACTGACTACGTATAACCCGAGATAATTATTAGCTGAGTTACCTGAAGGTACCTCAACCTTGTCCATGTCAAGCAGCACCCATATATAAGTATATACTATTAATCCACATTACTAATACCGCCTCTCAACCGGTAATACCATCTCGCTAATTTTATAAATTTCAACTTTTGAGGATTCCTTCTCCCTTGATACACACCCTCCAACGGCCATACTCCCTATAGTTAATAGATAGCTCCATATACCCGCACCCCCACCTGCATAAGCCATGAATCTGTAGCTCTCTAATAATCTCCATATGGTGTTAACCCCAAAACCCCACCGTAACTTGGTAGCAGACATCAGAAATCTTCTCTCTACTTTCCCAGATGGTCTGATATGTTTTAGCATTAATATAACTATAAAAACCCTATTTAGCCCCTCATATGATGGAGAAAAAAGTAACATAGAATTAGAAAACTCTTTTTCCTGTAAATCAAAACCCACCAATTATTATTATTATTATTATTATTATTATTATTATTATTATTATTATTATTATTATTATTATTATTATTATTATTATTATTATTAGTATCATTATCATTACTATTATTATTATTAGTATTATTAGTATTATTATTAGTATTATAATTATCATTATTATTATTATTATTATTATTATTATTATTATTATTATTATTATTATTATTATTAATTCCAACATTAATAAGATAGTGTCATTACACTTTAACCTACTCCAAATTTCTATCCAAGAGGGAACTAATGAAGTGATATGCTACCACTAATCCGAGGGGCGGGGCTGGGACCATAGTTCGGTCCATTCTCCTGTATATCTAAGATGTGTTCCTTTGTTAAAGTCTATAAGTAATGTAAAATGAGAAACCGTATATAAGGATAAGTCCACTCTAGTAATACGATTTATAATACACTATCATCATCACTATTATTATTATTATTATTATTATTATTATTATTATTATTATTATTATTATTATTATTATTATTATTATTATTATTTTTATTATTATTATTATTATCATAAATATAGTTAGGATTTGTATGATTAAGCTCTTCAGCGTTTCTACTCCAATTATTATTAATATTATTATCATGATCATTACTATTATTATTATTATTGTTATTATTATTATCATTATTACTAATATTATTACACTAATTTTTTGTCACACCCATTTCCTTCTACTTCAAATCATTTATAACACACACCAAACCCCTTCCCTCCATTATCATTAATATAAAACAAAGGTGGTAATTACTAGCACAATTAAGACCATTGCCGATTTAATTTATTTTTGAAGGCGTATAACTAGTTAGAATATAGTAAATTAAATCCCCCCTTTCAATAATATTGTCATATCCGGTCGGTCCAAATAAGTACTTCATAATAACCCCAAATGTGCCTTTTCACGATTGCCAAATTTCTTAAAATAATTTACCAATACGCTAGGAATGCACGTCGATAAGGGTGTAAGTATGTGAGTGTAAATCAGTGTGTGTGCGTGAGAGTGTGCGTGTCTTACTATAAGGAACTAATCTTGCCAAAATCAGTCCCCCTATACAACATATAAAAGAAGAACCTAATAAATCGATCTTTAAATAAACACGTTCACAAATATGAGTCATCTTATCTCAATGATATCAAGCTAGAATTTCTCCCACAATCCCCTAATTAAACAAGTGTCTGTTCAGTCTGTCTACACACCTTTTGGATAAAACTTAATGACTCCCACACCCTAAGATTTAATGCCCAACTATCCATATTTAATTCCCACCCCATACCCTAGCCCTCCTAACTCAACAGTCGTAAACGTGAGGCACACTCCTTTCATCACTTAAGCATTCTATTGATTTCCACGAGAAACTCTACTGTGGACGAATAACAACAAATGGTGGTTAAGACGCTTCTAACAAACTGGAGTACATACATATGCAAAAGGAATTATAAGGTTGAAAGTACTTAAGCCTCGGAGGTATGACTACATCTTTTTCTAATGGAATGTAGGTTAAAATCAATATTTTTATCTCCTCAAACCATAACGGTTCACCTCAATTTCATCCAGCAAATATATTCGATAATCAAAACACAGGTTATGTTTGCTTTGATTTTCTAAAAAAAAAAGTCCTTATCGGCCGGACTTTATTTACAATATTTCCTAAAATACTCCACCCTCCCACATTTTATGTTATTCCAGTTTGTCTTTTTGGTTTAAACGCTGAATTGGTATAGGAGCACAATGGGAAATAGATATTTATTTCCTGTACAGCTGGTTCTCTCCCTCTTACGAACCAGTTTAATTAGTAAAACACTTTTTCTCCTCCCTCATATATCATATGTACTCATGCACTTATGTGTGCAGTGCTGTTGGTATAGTCCTAACTAAACTCTTATTCTATTGCACTCCCTATTTCCTGGTCACCCCTGACCCTTTTCCTACAATCATCTTTTATAAAGTGTTTTTCTCCCCCTAAAAATTATCTTTGTCCATACCTTCCCATGTGCTCTTCCTCCTCACCTCTTGCCCTACACATCTTCTTGCAGGATATTTTCTTTATAAAACTTTATAAAAGGAGCCTTGATGATATTCAACCTTTGTGTTCAAAACTTATTTTGGTTTCTATTTTATTTATATTTTTATGTTGTTTTTAATTCCTACTTTTATTTTATATATTTTATTTTATTTTAATATCAATTATTTATTTTATATTTATCTTATATTTTCATTTTGTAGTTCTATTTTTTATCATCATCTTATTATTTGTTAATGTTACCTTTATTCTATATTATTAGTTTACTATTTTTTCTTTATTTATTTAATTTATTTATTATTTTGTTACGTTTTTATATATTTTTTAATATTTTTTAATTTTTTAAATATTTTTTATTATTATTTTCATTTTTTATTTTTATTTATTCTATTTTATTTTTCATTGTTTACCATTTTATTTTATTTTTCCTTTTTATATATTTTTTATTTTTCCTTTTTTTAATTTTATTATTGTTTTCATTCTCATTTTAATTTTATTTTTATAATGTTTTATTATTATTATTATTATTATTATTATTTACTCACTAGGAGTTATCACACTGGTCATCGTCAGTGATCGCCCACTGCCAACAACCTGTGGTATTCCCTGGAGTCTGAGTGACAACAAGTCTCCTCAGACTTCCAGTATGCTCCACCTCTTTTCGTTTATCATCGCTGATGACCTTGCGGTATCGCAACAGCCACCTACCACCGATTTTCCGCTGATAAGGGCCATTGATCCCCTCTGGGGCCCGAGTGGCAACAAGCCTCCCCAAGGTCCCAGAGCTGTCCGCGCTCTTCCAGTGGAGGTCTGGTTTGCGCTTTCCCTCCTCGACCCTCTGTCCATAATTTTCGTGGTGTCAGCCTATGCTTGCGCCTCTATCGTGCGGTTGTATTTTCCCCGGTTCTGTTGTATTATGCTTCCATGTGTTTGTTCTCCATTCGTTGCTTATGTGGGTTGGTTTCCGCATTCAAGGACATTTCTCAGGATTGTAGCGGTTTTGATCATTACTGTCCTTTGTATGGTCTCAGTAATCCCTTTGATTCCTATTTCTCCTAGTCTTTTCTCCATGTTTGTGGGGACTGTTATTATTATTATTATTATTATTATTATTATTATTATTATTATTATTATTATTATTATTATTATTATTATTATTATTATTATTATTATTATTATTATTATTATCATCATCATTTTATCTTCCTATTTTTATTTTATATTTGTAACTTACTCTGTTTTCTAATATTTGTCTCTGAGGTTCTTTCTGTCAATAGATGTTCCTCTACGACGCGCCTGTAATATTTAATTGAATTTATGTAAGACGTGGTGTTAAAGGCGCTGATGAAGTGACGTTTGGGAGTAGCTTTGTTAATTTATTAAATAAAATTAAATAATTTTTTTCCAGAATGTTTGGAAACGACCATACGCCATACTAGACTGGATGTGCTTCTTCTTGGAACGATTGTAATGTTCTAATTCATTGAATCTTTTATATATATATATATATATATATATATATATATATATATATATACTGAAAGCAGTAAATGTAAAAATCATTACATCCGATAGAACGCAACAACAGAGTCGGAGTATTGCAACGATGCTTCAAGTTAATGTCTATTTTTTATTTCGCACACAGTGCTCGACTGTAATCATCGTTCAAAAGGCTTTTTTACTAGTAATTTTTTTTCATATTTTAATTACGTACAATGTTAGTTCAAGCTTTCGGTTCTCAGCAGCGCAGGGAAATGATAATCTCAGATTGTCACAGGACACGAACCCGTTTCACAGAGACCCATTGAATCTGTAAGCGTTCGCCAATCTCTTGGCCTATGTAATGTTGTCACGTTATAAGGGATCAATTAAATTATATTTACACTGAAAGCGGCGAGTGTACAATCTATATATATATATATATATACATATATATATATACATATATATATACATATATATATGTATATACATATATATATATATGCATATATATATACATATATATATATATATGTATATATATATACATATATATATATATATACATATATATATATATATATATATATATATATATGTATATATATATATATATATACATATATATATATGTATATATATATATATATATATATATATATATATGTATATATATAAGTGTGTTCAGTTATAAACTTATATGAAAAGTCTGATAAAACCTATAATGAAAGTGGATTCTTTCTAGTAATATTTCTTTGTATTCAAAGACAAATAAGACATCTTATTATAGTTTTGATCGTCTGAAAAAGTCAAATGTAAGCTTAATAAAGGTCGCTCAGTTTTTTTCTGTCTTTTGTATTGTAGCAGATTAAATAACTTCTGTCTACGGAAGAAACGGTACATATTTATTAGTTTTAGGTGATATACTATTAATTATAAAATGAGATTTTTAGACGTATTAATTGCATACTGTCAACTGGGTTACGACCTTGGAGTATAAAACAACATATTTTTTATTTTTTGATTAAAGAATTTTTTTTCTAATGTTTGAAATTATAAGATTGAATTTTTTGACAGTTTTTTTCAGACGATCAAAAATAAAATAAAATATTGCCGGACACTGTTTTTGATAAACTGACATTACATTCGACTAAATATAATGGACTTTTTACTCACGGAGTGGAGCTTATACAAGTAATATCAAACATGTTAACCCTTCGATATTCATCATAGTTAATCAGAAAATCGTATCTGTCAGTAATTAACAATATAGTGAAATAATATTGTTTTACAATGGTCATAAGATTGATGAGAAATCTACTATTATAAATGTATTCTGATAAGAAAAAAAGAGCAGTAATCATGGAAACGCTTATGTTAAAAGAAAAAGACGCATATATGGACAAGGTAATGTGAAACCGATCCATTAGCTATCCTAGTCAGTTATGGGGCTGCGAAAATGACCAGATCCTATATTTTACCGGACTACTTGTATTAATGATACCAAATGTGAAAATTATAAACATACCTTCTATTATCTTATAATGCACAGATTCAACAGCTAAATAGACACCCGCGATCAAACAAAATGACGGAGTATTCATAACCTGATTGACAAGCAACAATTGTTCATGTAAATCTCAATGAAACCATATAGTGTAGACTATTGCTCTAAAAAAAGGGTCTTTGTGTTTTTTAGCATTTCGTATTAGATGCGATTTTTCTAGCTTGAATTGGTGTTTTTAGAGTATATACACATCAGTGTGTCATTTAATACGGAGAAAAGGTACACATAAAAAAACATATTTTTGTTCCCATTCACTGTTTGGTAGAACGATTTCATATTTTTATCATTCGTCGTAAAGCAAGAATCAATAGAAACCAGGTGGAATATTTATAATTTGTGAAGAATCGCATTACTTTCATGAATCTAAGATTTCGTCCAGATTAATCTGCTTAAAAGTGTCCTCCATATCTTTGTTTGGTAGTTTTAAACGGATTTCATTGAAATAAGTATATTTTACCAGTATATCTAATTAGGTACGTCATGTTATACAAGTAAAAGTAGCTTCTCTTTTTAAGTAGATCGAACTGCATTACGTATCATGCCCTTTGTTGAATCAAGTAAAATTTAACTTTTGTTTTTTCACTCTTCTATATAGAATTCCGAGGTATTTCTATTAGCACTGCTAAATTTTAAAAGTGTTGCCTCATGCGACAATTTACAAAAATTGCCCTATTTATTAGTGACGATTTGTTAATTGTGAGCTTTAATTATGAGCATTTTGATTAATATTGCGACTATGTAATAAGTATTTTCTAGTGTTATCTATTATGTGGTTTCAATACTGCTTGGCATTAAGCAGATTATCATGTTCCTCGTTTTATTTAAAATAATTTTCATTATTAATGGAGTGTTTATTATTCTTGAATTGTCAATATCTCAAGCAGTGATTGTAAATATTTCCTTAAACAAATTATCTTTCCTAACACACTTTATCCCATTACGTACAATATAAAACGAGTGCCGGGTTAGGGTTAGGGTGATGGTAAGATTCACAGTTAGATAGAAGCACTTGCCATTGCGTATTTATATTTAGATCCCTCTGACTAGTCGAAATTGTGTTTTTTATGTTTTTATATTCATGTTACAATGCAATAAGGATTATGGTGAAATTTGCCGGAATAATCTTTTAAGATGTGCATTTATTTTAAACGTATTGCTTTTATTTATATCATTCAACGTTTATATATTCCAAGTTTTGTCAGATGATGGATTTTATTTGTCTTAATTTATATATTTTTTTAAATTTTCAAACAAATTGTTATACTGCAGTAAATGTGTCACGACTGAACGCTAATGAAACCGACAGAGGTTCACATTAGGAAGCGATATACAGCAAAGTACAATGTATCAGTGCAGTATTTAATGAAGCTAATTGAATTAATGCTGGGGGAACTGATCATTAGTATCGATAATCGCATAGTTCGCAAGGGGCAAACTCATTATACATAGCGCAATGACCGTATCCTGGTAAGTTTTGTGTCATCCATCCGTCAAAACTGATAGATCTTTTTAGTATGAAGCTATTCCATGATGTTCTTTATTGTTTGTCAGTGTCTCATGTAGAATATTACAGAGTACTGTCATTGGATGAATATAAACATTAACTACGTATTTATAATGAGAAAGTACCCATTTAACATAGCCTGATGGGGAGTGATATTTTTCATATTTTTAACAATATTAAAGAATACCATAATAACCTCTCTTTGTAACCAAGCGTCACATGTAACATCTAAAAAAACTGGTGGGTCTCTGATCTGTATAATAATAAATAAATAAATATTCGTACGTACGTTATCACTCTTTGCTCACATTAATAAAAATGAGATCGTTTGATGAGCAAATATGGCAATAATTGATTAATCCCATATCGCGAAGATAGACACTTATAACTTTACTCACTTTCAAATGAATTGTTCACAAATCTTATTCCGTTGTGTAAGAGAGTACAGTTTCAAAAATATTAAATGAATTTATATTCGTTTACTTTATTTAAAGAATATTTAGCTTACGATTTTTCATACGGTAAGGAAACAGAATATTTATTTTTAAAAATAAATAAATAGCTACAGTTAAAAATATATAAATGTTGTGAAGTTGTCCAACAGTAAATAATAAATAAAGGAAGTCAAGTCGAGGGTTGGTTTAACAAGTGTATTAACAAAGTAAGAAAGTGACTAGCACTTGGCTAGAAAGTTACAAGACTGTGCTCTGTGTCTCTGGTGACTCGCACTATTTATAGTGACAACCGGTTTTGTTTCTCCTGTGTAAGAACGGCCGGTGTAACAATAAATAAATATAAAAATACATATTCGTTTTAGTTATTTAAATAATATTAAGCTGGCTCTGATATGTATTTAAACGAAAAAAAACTAGATTGATTTCTTCATAATAATATTGACCCTGAAACTCATATATTATTTTTAAAGTAATATTATTTGGACAGTCAATTATACAGAAAGCATCTAGGGCTTTCTACTGAATCTAGTGACTAATGAATTCACGTATTTAATTAGTATTTAAGCCATGGTTCACATGAACATTAGACAAATACGAATATAACCGCTTATGTATAGCCTCAAAGATGTCTAAATTAGTATAAAAGAATAGCATTATAATCTTACTGGTTTGCAAACGCAGCAGAACACATTGCAAATATCGAGTGTCATCTTATGTATAGTAATCGTGTATATGCATTTTTTAATTAGAAAAAAGGGCATCTATTAGACATACTGTGATCCTATTTTACGTGTAACTGAAATTGAATCTATCTGATGAGATCGCTCTGTTCCTATGTATGAACATACATTCTATACTGTTGACTCTGGTTTGCGAACGTCTCATTTATAATTTAAACATGTGTTCAGAAAAAATAATTGTCTGAGAAGATAAGAAGGTGTCATCATACAAAGGAAAAAAAGAAGAGAAACAAGGAGACAATTATGAATAACTTACATTTTTACTATTATTCCGACGTGTGTACAGGTGACAACTTATGTATTTGATATATAGAACAAAATAATGTTTACATTGTGCATAGTCACACCGATGACAACTTCTGTAACATAAAAATGCAGACGCAAGAGAAAAGTCGACCGGCAGAATACAAAAATATTCAACTAATCACGACATTTCAAAGCCAATGCATACTATTATGAAGCTGTAGGAAGAAACATACACGTGCATCTTAGTTTAAAGAAAAACATATTTTGCAAAAATAATCGCATAGAGATATATAAGAATATATTTAGCAAACCTTATTTTAGGACGTTGCGTTTTACTAACACAAATACGTAACTAATTAGTGCACGTTACAGTAGTTGTTGATGTACTATTAAATTTCTCTCTCTTTGTCAATTTAATAAATGAATATGCCCATTGATGCTTCATTGTCTTTTTGGTTCCGATAGTGATGTTTCTACTTTACTGGCCATTACAAAGATATAAATAAATGATATCATGATTAAAAATTACAGCATTTATTTTTTCAATTTTCAATGTAAATATTCAGACACGTGATGCTTCAAAGAGGTTTTTAATTTATTTATTCAAATCTCGTAAACCAGCGCAAACAACATCGATCGGACTATACATCACTTTAGACAATCGTCCCTAACAAATTGACCTGTGTGTTTTCGGTCTTGACAATGGATCTGACATCTCAGGGGTAATACCAACAATATAAAAAAAAAGAAAAAAATATGTCGCTCTTAAAGAAGAGGTATTCAGTCTCAGTATTAAAAAAATTCATTATTTAAAATTGCAGAATTCTTTTTAAAAATTTCAACATAAATATTAAAACACGTGCTGCTTGAAAGCTGTTATCAATTTTCTTATTCGAAAGGGGCCTACACAATATCGACCCGACAATAATTCACTTTAAATTATCATCTCTAACAACTTGACGTGTTTTTCGGACTCTAGATTTGATCAGACTCCTCGATGTTCATATCAAAAAGATTAAAAACAAAAACAACAAAAGTCTCGCCCCTGAAAAAGATGTATTCATCGAAAGTCTGCGAAAAATTAATGTTATTAAAAAATGCACCATTTTTTGTTTTCTTTTTCGAATTTCAATAAAAATATTCAGACACGTAGTGCGTAAAGGATGTAATCAAATACCTAAAATATATATATATATATATATATATATATATATATATATATATATATATACACAATTAGTTATTGTATCTATCTATAATATTATAAGAGGATATAAGATATGATGTATCTTTATTCAGTATGTACTCCGACAATACTCAATACGTGAGTAGATGAAGGTAGAAAGTATAAGCATCTTCACAGACGACGTGCGTCACCCTTAACCGAAACAACATTAATAAAGAAGAAGATGTCAAGTAATGGTATACCGAATTTTGGTTTGAGTGAATCCTGCCATTGGCTAGTGAAAACATTTACCTCTAGGAGGGAATAACAGTGGGTCTGATTGGTTTACTAGTTAGCACGTGGATTTATAAACACTCATTTTCACGAGTTGCATGCACTTTCGCCTGCCGATGTCCTACGGGGATGAACGGCGAACGTCTCTGTGTAGCTTAATTGCCATATATATTTTTATAACTTACTATGTGTATATATATATATATATATATATATATATATAGAGAGAGAGAGAGAGAGAGAGATGGAGAGAGAGAGAAGGAGATAGAAGAAATAAGAGTGATAGCATGATGGAATATATAATGACACTTTATTAATGAATACATAAACTATAACTTTATCCCAAATTGTTCCACTGATCAACATGTTTTGTTACCTCTTATTGGTCTATATCGTTATAAGAACATATATTGTATCATTTATGTGCACATTGTCGGAATTCAAGTATTAACTGCAAAGATTGCTAAGTTATATTTTGATGTTAATATATATTCATATATATATATATATATATATATATATATATATATATATATATGTATATATATATGTGTGTATATAGATAGATAGTCGTATAAATTATACGATGAAATATTATTTAATCTCAAAAGTAATGCAGGAAACTAAACGCATATTGCCTGAATAATCATTTCGATAGAATAAATTACAGAGGGATCTGTAATCTCCATAAGAATAGCTTTATGATACTACTAATATTTCTACTCGGATTTGCGCATGTATTTAGCACTGTTGAAGTAAATACTTAACTAAAATATATACATATTGCATTGTCTTTTTTAATATACATATATAATAAACAATGTAAACGTATATACATTGTGTCTCAAAAAAGGAGCACATGCTTTGATTAGTTTAAGACACGTGCGAGTGTTGAAAAGTCTTTCTTATTTTCCGAGTCTATTAGAACTTCCAAATATCACATGCATTTCTTTTCATACCAGCTTCTCAAAATTACATCCGTTTAAGTTGAAGCCCTGCTGGCAATGAAAAGCAATAAGATTGCCTTCATCACGAAACAATTATCCTGGTGTTTGCGCATTTTTTAAAATTCAATTACCACCATAATTTTAGAAAATGTTTCGCGGAGAATAGCACATATCTTGTCTTTTAGATGTAAATGCTTTATATCTCGTGAAAGCAGATGTTATCTAATAAGCCCCCTTTTTCATATGCTCCTGTTTGGTACGATCTCAAGTAAAATTACGTAAAGGTAATAGAGTGGAGGTGCCCTGTCTTGCTAAACATAAGTTTTAAAATGTGCAAGTCTTTCCAAATACATACTACTTTAACAAGTTTTAGAAACACACTACTACATTGGTGGTGCACTTAAATAGAGTTTCCTTTACTTCCAGTAAGATTTCATATTGAATTTTCGTTTTTCAAAGTTTGGTGGCGCTGTCATCGTCAAATGAGAATGTAATTCATTGCATTAAAATTGAAACTCTCTTGACAGTGTCTAACCAAACAATATGTATATGTGTGTATAATTGTATCATTGTAATCCATTTAACATGGGTTAACATCTTTTAGAGGTATCTGCCAGTCAAAATATGAAATGGTTCACAATGTAATTTACTTATTTTTTATCCAAGTATATCAGAAACATGTATATCATGGTGCATTTACTATTATTAAACAAACCGCGTTCTACTTGAATCACATACTCCTAAAATTATGTTACTCTTACTTATATATGTATAACTTCCTAAACATAAAATAAGTTTTATAGGACGGAATTACTATATTTAAACTGATACGCTCGCGTCACCTTGGGAACAACAAGACTGTCACGTAACAAGATGAAAAAAGAAAGATGTAGGTCCTCAGGTTCAAATATGCGTACAGAATGAACACAAGGGGAGTAAGACTATTTCTCAAGCCACCTGTAAAAATGAAGAGACAGCCAACAAATACTTCGTGAAGGAACGGCTGAACAACACAAGTTAGGGAGTAAACACCGTAAAGTGTAATTATAAAATGTATGAGGAGGGTCAAGATAGAACACAAGACCAAAAATAGTATAGGACAGGGGCTAAACAGATACGTAACAAGACCGAGCGAAAATATATGTAGATTATAAGAAAAAACCCTGAGCTTGAGGGAGAGAAAGTCTTCAAAGTTCGTAGGAAACGCGTAACTCTTCGAGCAGTTGCAGGCAATTCAAATAATTCATCTTGATTGGGTATACTGTGGTTATATCGTTTAATAATTTTTTCAAATGCCTTAGGCATTTAGCTGGAAATGCCCACCAGGTTATCTTTGTATCGGCATCCGAATCGATGCCAGACGATTTGGCAGTTTCCAATGTGTAGGAATTTTGCATAAATACTTCTTGTAAAGTTTTATCAGTTGTATTATCAGTCGTGCTTTGAAGCGACGACCTCCGCCTCCTCTCATGTGCAAGTCTTGGGGTAGATTATGTACCCAACTGTTCTATTTTCCTCGTTTCTGTCCCTTGTGCGGCAAAAGGGTTCGCAGTGGTATGAGTGTTAGGTTAGGTGGAGATTAATAGCCGCATGTATTTTGTGACCTCCGCAGGGGTAGCGAGATGACAAGTTTACATTTCCCCAACGGTCATGCCATTAGGTGCGAATATTTTTCAAAGTGGCAGTAGGGGCAGTCAATCCCACGGAAATATACATTCTCGTCCCACCTCCCTTTCACTCCATTTTTCTCACCTCCCAAGATGACAAAAAAGTTAATATATATACATATATATATATATATATATATATATATATATATATATATATATATATATATTATATATATATACATATTATATATATATATATATATACATATTATATATATATGTATATACATATATATACATATTATATATATATATATATACACACATATTATATATATATGTATATATATGTACATATATTTTTGGTTAGTGATATTCTTCTTTCAAAAGTAATCTAATCTTGAGACTACGTTAAAAACGCAATTAGATATAAATGTTCATTTAATGCAGAATTTACATGCAGCGTTTAAATATCCTTTTTTATTTGATGAAATCTGATTTACTATTAAAAAATAAAATCATCATTTTAAATGGATTAGAAATTAAAATAACTGAGTCTGCAGAAGTGACGGTAATTTCGTAATTTATACTTTGAGAGATATACAATTGATGTTGACTCATATTTCGGCTGTGACCAAATTGTTTAAATTAGAAACTCTTTATTCCTCTCCAGTAAATTATCAGTTCGTTATAAATTAGCAAATATGTATTAACTAGCTTTCAGTTTTGTTTAAAACGTAATGGATTAAATGAGGTTAGTGTAATGAACTTTAATGAAAATGAATATGTTTTATTATCCCCCCCGCATCCTCTTACATATTACAATGCACTTAATGCTTTCTTCGACAATAATAATTATATCATGTTGTAACGCAACATGTAGATTTAATTAACTATAACATTAATATATACGTAAGTGGGGATACATGCTTTTTATTTTATTTAAATAACGTGGTTGATGATTTATTTGTAATAATACATTTGCGTCTTAAAATATAATACGTAAGGTGCTTTATATTGGTAGATAAAAAGACAATAATTGGAATTATACAAAGACAACTACCGGAAACTTGGGAGAAATATAAGTGCACGTGCATTTAACAGAACAGTTTTTAACGTAGTTACAAAAACGGTCTATTGCGCGCCTAAAAACACATGGAATGTATGCACACATATCGCGTGATCATATATGTCGCATGGACGTACTTATTTCGTTGTGATATTTACTACATTCAAGTGCCGAAGTTAATGTATTTGTTTCCATCTCCCTTGAGTGCATTATTTTTCAGTTGATCACTCAACATATTGCACGCGCAATACAGAGCAGAATCGACTTCGAAATTTGGTGGGGTCATCTCTTCTATTTTCCGTAACCCCTTTTACGACAGATGAGACGTTACCACCCCTTTCGTTTATCTATTATAATTTTAATGGTAGGTGATCTACCTGTTATCACGTATTTAAAACGTCATAGTAAAACCCTCTGTCAACCGCTGTAAATAATGTTTCTGTCTTTCTGTGAGTACCCCAAAACAAAGCAAAATTAGCATGAACAGGTTTTCCGTCCCAGCACTTCCTATATGTTGAATGGATATTGTTGCTTACTCAACAGTCTCTCAGTATGAATAGGGCATACTGAATGCTACCTTTATAAAAGCCAGTTTGGTTCTAAGATGAAGGACTGATGCCACATAGGTGGGAGCGCAATACGGAACAGAACAAACTTCAACATTTGGTAGGGGATCTCTTCTCTTTTCTGCTTCCCCTTTTATGATGGAAAGGACGTTAATATCCTTTTTTCTACTCTCTAATTTTAATTTTACCTGCTAATCCTGTTATCATCAATTTAACACATCATAGTAAACACTTGTTAAGCGTCAGTCGCTCTATCATTTGTTCTTCTCACAACAAAAACACATCAGAATTTTAAAAATATTTTGAAATAATTTTTCATAAAATCTGTTTGTTTTTATTTTTTAAATTCAATTCTTCTTTTTAATTTCTCTAATTTTTTTCCAAGAACTTTCCGTCTGTGAAACATTACCTTGGGACTGGTTTTCTTAAGATTACTACATGACCATTTTAAAAACAAAGCAAAATTATAATGAACAAGTTTTCTTTCCTAGAACTTCCAATCTGTTACGTGGATACTGTTGATGACTCAACAGTGTGTAACTATGAGTAGAACCTACATAATATTACTTCTATAAGAGTGAGTACTTTTGCCACACATGTGTACGCGCAATACATAGCACTCTTTCCTGAGTACAGAATCGACTTCGAAAATCGGTGGGGACATCTCTTCTATTTTCCGCAGCCCTTTTGATGGCAAAAGATACGCCACTATCCTGTTCTTCTCTTCTCATTTTAATGGTACGTGTCCTACACGTGGTCACCCATTTAAAATGGTCACAGGAAAAACGTGTATAGCGTCAACCGCTGTAAAGAATGTTTATTTATTTCTGTGTGCGCTCAAAACAAATACAAATTATCATGAACCAGGTTGTCGTCCTAGAACTTCCGAGCTGTGGAATAGTATACCGCGGGGCTGCTTCTCGGCCGAGTAGAACATTGTCGTTTTAAAATCAAATTTAAAAATATTCCTGTCAAAACGCCCACTTAAAAAACTAAATTCTGACGATTAACCCCATCGTTTCCTCTCCCATCTAAGGCGCAGTTTATTGCCAACTAGCAATAATATAAAACTAATTCTCGAGTGACTTTCGGGTTTTGAAAGGCGGTGACTCATTTGCATATTTCTAAAAATATAGCGAAACTGTCAAATACCTGTAATACACTCGTGCTGCAAATATTGGTAGACATATTCTTATTGTTTTACGGTCATTCACGTTTGAATAGCGCTCGCTCGATTTCCTGATATGATGATGGTTCTGCATATTGCCATTTATCAATACTTCGGGGGAGGGGAAAAAAGATATATGACATATTGATTACTTCCCGAAAGGAACATGCGGTAAATCCCTATCGACTTGTTACTGCTTATCGATACTCGCTTGCACCACATCTTATCGATTCCTGTCGAAATTCCATTGAAAAAGATGTCACTTTTCTTGCATTAAGAGTTTAAACCTTTTATCTCCAATGTTTTATGCCACTTGTGTATTGCATATTGATACCAGCGCATAGATGGTGATCGGTTAACCTATAGATTTATCGATAAAGATGTGTAATTATTGATCTGTAAAAAACAATTTTTAATAAAGAAATATACAATTTAAATAGAGTTTTAAGACTTCGGATTAACGGTATGTTTTAAAATACAGAAATATTCAATTTCAAATATCCGTTTATTAAAATATAACCTTATTAACGAAACTAGTATTACAAACATAACATTTTCTAAAATATACTATAAAATTAAGTAAAGTCAGTACTATATAACTCTTCAAAAATATTAGGTAATCACTTGGAGGAGGATTTCAGTAACACATAACCTACACTATACTACTTACCACTACGCAGAAGCTAATGCCTGAGAGGTTGATATCATGACGAACGTACATATACTACACCACCATCCTACAATGAGGTCATTATCTATGGGAGGATAGTCTCATGACAACCGAACATATACTACTCTACGTCCGCATTAAACAGGAAGAGGAAATGCATGGGAGATTGTCTCATAATAAAAGAGCATATACTACACTAGCAGTCAGAAATGAAAGGGTGATCCTTGGCAGGATAGTCGAATAGTAAAATAACAAATCGTATATCCCCCCCTGAATGTATTATTTAAATATTGTACATTAGTTTAAACTATCATATAGAGAATTGGCATTAAAATATAGTACACTTGTAGAGTATTATAATTAATACTAGACCACCCGTGACCCGTTGGGTCAGTTTGTTATATTAGCTATGGAATTCATGTATGTGCGTGACACTTGTGGAGAAAACAAAAAAACTATTTGATGAAATTAAATGTAATTGTTTAAAAAAGAATATAGATAGATTTCTATGCGTCGTTCTGTTTATTATAATTGTTTTTTTTTTAAATTATAGTTACTGAATTATAAGTGGTTGGCCATACTTATAGGTAAATATGCACTGAACAGGTGAGAAAGGAAGGGGGTACAACCGGCTGTCTCGCGTACGTAACGAAAACAGAGGGAGTAGGAGTGGTGAAATCTGTGAGAGGAAAAGTGGGAGGTGGTTTCGTCACCGCCGCTATTGATATTAATAATGATTGTTGTTGTTTTGTTTGTTTGTTTTTGTTTTTTAAAAGGGTGGAGCTTTTTTGAAACTGCGACAGACTTTACAAAGTCCTGCCGTTGAATGTTTTTAGCCGTGGAGAAAACAAAAAAACTATTTGATGAAATTAAATGTAATTGTTTTATATTTAAAGCGATATAAACATTTCCAGAATGAAAAATTTCATGCGTTCGTTAATAAAAGGAGTTCAACGGAATTGGAATAACAGATTGGAAGACGATGCTATTTACGCATGCGCAACCGGATGTTGAAAACCGGAAAGCTGAAAGCTGATTGCAAACATACAAGACAATAGACTTTTAGTATTATATAGATTACAGTTCGGCTTCATTCAGACAGATACAACATTTCCTTTATTAAACAGATTGAACAATCTACATATACATCTACTAATGTTGCATATTCGGACTACTGTTCTCATATTGAGTGTTTTTATAATAAAGTTTCGGCCGATAAAACCTCTGACCTTCTTCGGGTGTACGTTGTCGAACTCGGGAATCTTTCCGTCGAACTCGAAAATCTGGACCGAATTTCGAACGGAACCCTTTATTTAATCCACGAGGGTAGCATGCTCTTGTTTCATCTGCTATGAATGGGAAGAAGTCTTCACTAATTAACAATTCTTTGTATCGTCAGCACTGAGGATTGTACCTTCAACGTTTAGATGACTGTCACTTTAAACTTAATTATACTTAGTTCTATATCCAATATCCACTTCAGAGGATATAGCATTAAGTATAATTCAGTGTCAGCAAGGACCCGTGGCGCAGTGGACAAGTGTAATGCGAATGTACCAAATTCTACGAATTATCAACCATCATCTCAACATTTCCGATGCATAGATCTACTAATTCTGATATTTTTCACAAGCTATCGATAAACCTAATAAATATAATATATGATTCTGCTACATTAAAGGCACATTTGAAGAAATAAATAAGGAATTAGAAATATAATTGAACTACTAACTTACGAAGATGTAATCACTTCCAAATGTAAAAAGATATTTTAAATCAAGCGATAATCAATTACTACTACATTATAATTGATAAATATCCGATTACAAATATCAGTAAAATATTTTCCATATCGAAACAAACAATAGAATTAACCATCTGAATACATTTATTCAAAAATATGGTCCTCACTTTAGAATATCGGGCACGTACTTTTGTATACAGATGTATAAAGTTTATAATTTAATTCTATGATGTTGTAAATAATCAATCTAAAACAACAGTAACTTGCATAATTACGTTAAATATTAGTGTAACACATTCAATTACAAGATACTCGATTTGAAATAATGGTGAGTCTCTTTACGTAAAGAGAGAAACTTATTATATGAGCATATGATTAAACTAATGTTCAAGCAGTCGTGAATTTTATATTTAAGTTAACTACGTTTAGATAAATACATACTGTTATACATCACTGCTTACTAATACACAAAAACACAGCGGAACACCAAACAGAGAAGAAACACCTGCCAATTCTTTTTCGTAAAATATATAAAGTATATAAAATTAAAATAAACTACTAAGAACCTCGTGCTGGTGTGCTCTCTGTTAAAAATAAGTGAAAAGAAACTTATATATAATATAGGTGGAGGTAAACATGTTTACAGTTGTTATTATACGTATGTCACTTAAATGTATCAAGAGTTATTGTAGAAGCCATATAAAAGTGCATTTGAAAGTTTGGAAAAATTGAAAGTTTCCTAAAATTTAAAGAATTGAACTTCCGTATATACTATGGCATAAGTATTATCATTATCTGCTAGTTCTTTGGTTGTTTGTTTAACGAAGAGATATCTTCTTCTCTGGTAACACAGTTCAAGGATGTTTCATCTCACATTAAAATATACAACTGAGGTATCATGTTAAACCGGTAAACTCCTCAATAATATCCACATTGCTTAGCGTTTATGTTATGAGAAAGTAAACGCTCAGAATACTCACGTTAGTGGAATATAAGCTTCACGATTTTTACACTGCATATTTGCGTCGCGAGAGATTTAATATATATGCATATATATTATATAATATGACATAATTTAGCAGCAAGTCAGCTTATTATCATCATATGTTTCAGTAACGGTGCTAATAAGTAATATATCACTGATAGGCATATCAAAAAATAACGCTGATTGTCAAAAATATAACGATTACATAGACTCTATGCAGCGCTTACTGATTACTTCTCATCATTTGTTTAATTTTACTTCAGTCATAGTTTTCGAGAATCAAGGGGCCTTGATATGTAAATGATATATATATATATATATATATATATATATATATATATATATATATATATATATATATATATTCGAATATTCTATTAAATTTCTCTTTATCTATCAAACGTGGACCTAGTAGAAAAATCAATAACATTATTTTTCTCCCCAATTGACAAGTTTAGTAAATCTTGCTTGTGGTCTTATGATCTTACCGAGTTCCAGGAAAATAATTTATCTGGTCTGGTTGAGTAACCACATAAATGCAGTGACTTGATGTACCTTTATTTGGAGATAGTCTACTATCCTCTATATAGCTCAGTGTATAGCCGTGTGGTGGGAATATTATTTGGGCTTCTAATACTATGTCATTTTGAACATTTTGAATATTGGTCAAAGTTTACATGTAGTAGAAAGTATACTCATGTCAGGTTGTCCTGATAAACGCTTCTTCAGAGAGACCGAAGACACTCGAGGATCATATATAGAAGATAATTTAAACATTCCGGTAGCTAATTCAAACTCTTCAAGTAGGTAATTCAAATTCTCTATGTTAATTTATTATGGGAGTTCATGTGATAGTGTAGACCTTCACACATAGTGTTTTATGCATTATCTTGCATTTAAAACACTACGCGAAAAATAATATAAAAACTGCTTCAATCTCCTCGGCCTAACTTTGATAGGTAACATGAATTGGAACAAATACATTGAAAACATTAACAAAGTTGCAGCAAAGAAGGTGGGCTCCCTCTACGATGCTAGTAAACTTCTCACACCTGACATTATCCTGTATCTCTACAAAGCCATCATCTGCCAATGGATTGTGTATTGTTGCCACATCTGGGCTGGTGCATCATCCACTTTTCTTTCCCCGTTAGACAAGGTTAAAAAAAGAGTCGCAAACTTATTTAATCCCTCAATACCAATCAAGCTCCAGTCGCAATGTTTGCATCCCTGTGCTTGTTTTACAAATACTTCAATGGATTATGCTCCGATAAACTGGCTACATTGGTGCCTCCTCGACGTAAATCCACTAGACATACTCGACAATCAGCTAGAGCCCATCCATTCACTGTGGAAGTCCCCAGATGCCGGAGAGCCTTCTACTCAAATAGCTTCTTTCCTCGTGCTGCTGGCCTATGGAACCCCCTCCCTGCTCTTTGTTTTCCCGACAGTAGCTACATGCAGAGGTGGTAAACTAATGTAAACAGTCATCTCGCTACACTGCTCCCAATATGGAGTGACCCCCAAAACCTACACCCTAATTCTCAGATTTCACTTCTACGTCTACAGTTGCGTCTTGTCTTGTTTGAGGTGAAATATGTTTTAAAAAAACAAAAAAACTCGTATTACTTTATTTGAGCCGTTTAATGCCGGTTTAAAGAGACCTCTCTTTGCACATTTATTAACGATGAATCCGCTTCTAACTGAATCGTGTATTCATTGGCTAATGCAGATGTGTATGAATAACTATTTTTATATTGTTATACTCGGTTGACTTTCCAAATTGTCGGATCATTAAATAACTCTAACGTTAATGGTGACAAATATACTTTGATATATATATATATATATATATACATATATATACATATATATATATACATATATGTGTGTGTGTGTGTTTGTGTGTACATTAATGCGTTTTGTAATAGTGTGTACACAAGAACAGCTACACATGTATATGTATGCGACGGTATGGGTTGTGTGATCACATTTCAGATCCGTTCCGTTTTACGCCTAGCGATTTTTCCTCAACAGTAAATTGACACAAGTCACGCTCTCCAAACTGATATTCCGAGAGGTGGCTTTCACACACACTATATATATATATATATATATATATATATATATATATATATATATATATATATATATATATATATATATGCTGATATTTCACATGAGTGGAAAGGCGTTAGATAATGCCTTATGATGAGTTTCTATATTTTTTAAATATTCTGCGTGTCGCATCATGCTCAGCTAATGATGACGGATGACGACAGATGAAACGATGCGACTCTGCACATGAGAATGACTTTCACTTTACAAATTACACAATAAACAATTTTTTTGCAAAAAATCTGAAGTGCGACCAGAAACAAAAAAATTATAAAGTAAATTAGAAATTAAATAATAAAACGTAACAGTAAGGGGAGATAAATCGTCGAATAAATAACGATAAATATTTGTTTTTTATCACAAATTCTCTAGAATAGGAACCTAGGGAAAAATCGATCTTAGTTATAGTCAATGTTTGTCATGCAGAATACGAATCGGGGATATATCACACACACACACAAGCACACCCACACACATACATACACACACACACACACACATATATATATATATATATATATATATATATATGTGTATATATAGAGAGAGAGAGAAAGAGAGAGAGAAAGAGAGAGAGAGAGAGAAGGAGACAGAGAAAGAAATTCATGTGATGGTATGCATATATTTATATACATAGAAACAATATCTAAATATACATTTTATATATATTTATATATATATGTATATATATATATATATATATATATATATATATATATAGAGAGAGAGAGAGAGAGAGAGAGAGAGAGAGAGAGAGGGGGCGAGAGCAGGAGCGAGAGAGAGAGAGAGAGAGAGAGAGAGAGAGAGAGAGAGAGCGGGAGAGATCGAGAGAGAGAGAGCGGGAGAGATCGAGAGAGAGAGATCGGGAGAGAGTAAGCGAGAGAGAGAGATAGAGCGAGAGAGAGATAGAGCGAGAGATGGCGAGAGATATATATATAGAGAGAGAGATGGAGAGCGCGCGCGAGCGAACGAAATTAGTTAGCTAGACATAAAATATGTGAAATGTCTCCATATTTTCGATAATCTTCACAATAGTTTAAGACATAAAGTTCGTAGGGTTTCGCATCTATCTAATCTTATTCTGAATATAATTAAGACATTTTTATCCGCGGACGCTAATTACGACCAAATACCTTAACTTTGTGTGCAAAGATAGTCTACTGAGCACAGACAATGTCTTGATGCTTTTTTCACGACGATCTTTTAGGTTAAGGCCATGTGACAAATTAAGCTGTTCTCGTCTAACATACAGCGGACAGTTCAAGCTGTTTAGGCACGGGTCAAATTTCAACTTGGATAATACAGACATCTTCATCGGTGTTCTCGTGACATATTTGTATGCAATGTATGTATGTTGTTCTTTTTCTACTTGTGCACTTGTTTTTTGTGTACTTCTTGATTACATATGTTAATGTTTCTATATACTAGCTTACGGACCCACCATGCAATGTAGAACATTCTCTAATGGAACACATGTATCTACGTGTGTGACAAACGGTGACACAGCTAAACGTTTGTGTTTTACATTTTCATTCCTTTAAATAATAAACCCATACGAATGGCCCACTCCTAACACATATATTTATCTTGAAGAGGTCTTGTAAGCAGCCGAAAATAGCAATATGTCTATTATATTGATACCTGCTTAGAAATAGGTTATTTTTGTATAACCCTTCTACTGTGTTATTGGTATGAATATATTTAATTTTGTGCTAGTTCCTTTTGCGAGAAAAACGTGAGACACGGTTTAGGATCTGATGTTGATTAAACAAAGTTGAACGAAATCAAACTACTAGAAGTCTATGCGTTTGAGACTGATTTTTATGTGCAAATTGTATATTTTAATCACATCAATTAAAAACTCTGGGTATATTAAAAAGAAACACAATTTTCGTGTCGTTAAAAAAATGATCACGGTGTTTACCCGAAGTAAGTTAATTGTTGCTGTATTGTTCGGTGTTTGTGTCCAGATTTTAATTATTTGTGTTCTGCAGTCTTCTGTATATCAGTCTTCTGTGTATCAGTCGTTTGTGTATCAGTCTTCTGTGTATCAGTCGTCTATGTATCAGTCTTCTATGTATCAGTCTTCTGTGTATAGGTATATGTGTACCAGTTGTCTGTGTATCCGTATTCTGTGTATCAGTATTCTATGTGCGTATAAGTATTATATGTGTGTATCAGTCTTCTGTGTATCAATCTTCTGCGCACCAGTCTTCTGTCCATCAGTCTTCTATGTATCATTTTTCTATGTATCAGGTTCTATGTATCAGTCTTCTATGTATCAGTCTTCTATGTATCAGTCTTCTGTGTATCAGTCTTCTATGTATCAGTCTTCTGTGTATCAGTCTTCTATGTATCAGTCGTCTATGTATTAGTCTTCTGTGGATCAGGCTTGTATATATCAGTAGTCTATGTCGCAGTCTTCTAAGTATCAGTACTCTATGTATCAGTCTTCTATGAATCAGTCTTCTATGTATCAGTCTTCGGTGTATCAGTCTTCTATGTATTAGTGTTTTATGTATCAGTCGTCTATCTATCAGTCTTCTGTGTATCAGTCTTCTGCGTATCATTCTTCTGTATATCAGTCTTCTATGTATCAGTCCTCTGTGTATCAGTTTTCCGTGTATCATTTTTTTGTATATCAGACTTCAGTGTAACAGTCTTCTATGTATAAGTCTTATGTGTATCAGTATTCTATGTATCAATCATGTGTGTATCAGTCCTCTGTGTATCAGTCCCCTGCGTATCAGTCTTGTGTGTATAAATCTTCTGTGTATCAGCCTTCCTGTGGATCAATCTTCTTTGGATCAGTCTTCTGGGTATCCGTCTTCTGTGTATCAGTATTCTATTTGCGTATCAGTATTCTATGTGTGTATCAGTCTTCTGTGTATCAGTCTTTTGTGTATCAGTCGTCTATATATCAGATTTCTGTGTATCAGTCGTGTGTCTATAAGTCTTGTGTGTATAAGTCTTCTATGTATCAGTCTACTATGTATCAGTCTTCTGTGTATCAGTCTTCTATGTGTGTATCAGTCTTCTGTGTATCAGTCTTCTGTGTATAAGTATGCTGTGTATCAGTATTATATGTGTGTATCAGTATTCTATGTGTGTATCAGTCTTACGTGTATCAGTCTTCTATGTATCAGTCGGCTGTGTACAAGTGTTCTGTGTATCAGTCTTCTATGCATCAGTTGGCAGTGAATGAGTATTATATGTGTGTATCAGTCTTCTGAATATCAGTTATTTGTGGGTCAGTGTTCTATGTATAAGTCTTCTGTGCATCAGTCTTCTGTTTATCAGACGTCTATGTATCAGTCGTCTATGTATCCGTCTTATATGTATCAGTCTTTCATGTATCGGTCTTCTGTGTATCAGTCTTCTATGCGTGTATCAGTCTTCTGTGTATCAGTCTTCTGTGTATCAATCTTCTGTGTATCACTTTTCTGTGTGTCAGTAATCTGTGTATCAGTATTCTATGTGTGTATCAGTATTCTATGTGTGTATCAGTATTCTGTGTTTCAGTCTTCTATGTAGCAGTGATCTGTGTATCAGTCTTGCGTGTATCATTCTTGTGAGTATTAGTATGCTATGTATCAGTCTTCTATGTATCAGTATTCTATGTATCAGTCTTCTATGTATCAGTCTTCTATGCATCAGTCATCTATGTATCAGTATTCTGTGTATCAGTCTTTTGTGTGTCAGTCGTCTATGTATCAGTCGTCCGTGTATCAGTCTTTTATGTATCAGTCTTCTGTGTATCAGTTTTCTATGTATCAGTCTTTTGTGTATCATTCTTCTGTGTATCAGTCTTCTGTGTATTAGTATTCTACGTGTGTATCAGTAGTCTACGTGTGTATCAGTCTTCTGTGTGTCAGTCTTCTATGTATCAGTATTCTATGTATCGGTCTTATCAGTTTTTTATGCACCAGTGTGCTGTGTATCTGTTTACGGTGTGTCAGTCTTCTGTGTATCAGTCTGCTATGTATTGGTCTTCTGTGTATCAGTATTCTGTATATCAGTCTCCTGTGTATCAGTCTTTTGTGTGTCAGTCATCTGTGTATCAGTCTTCTATTTATCAGTCTTTTATGTATTAGTCATCTGTAAACCAGTCTTCTATTTATCAGTCATCTGTATATCTGTCTTCTGTGTATCAGTCTGTGTACCAGTCTTCTATCTGTGTATCAGTCATCTATGGGTGTATACGTCTTCTCTGTGTTCATTAGTCTTCTGTGTATCAGTATTCTACGTGTGTATCCGTCTTCTGTGTGTGTATCAGTCTTCTGTGTATCAGTCTCCTATGTGTGTATCGGTCTGTTGTGTATCATCTTCTATGTGTATATCTGTCTCTTATGTATCAGTCTTCTATGGGTGTATTTGTCTTTCATGTGTGCATCAGTCTTCTGTTTATCAGTCTTCTAGTGTGTATCGTTTTTTTGTATCATATTCTATGTGTATATCAGTCTCCTATGTATCAGTCTTCTATGGGTGTATCAGTCTTCCATGTGTGTATCAGTCTTCTGTTTAGCAGTCTTCTATGTGTGTATCGGTCTTTTGTGTATCATCTTCTATGTGTGTATCAGTCTCCTATGTATCACTCTTCTATGTGTGTATCAGTCTTCTGTGTATCAGTCGTCTATGTGTGTATCAGTCTCATATGTATCTGTATTCTGTGTGTGTCTGTCTTCTGTGTATCAGTCTTCTATGTGTGTATCAGTCTCATATGTATATGTCTTCTGTGTGTGTCCGTCTTCTGTGTATCAGTCTTCTATGGGTGTATCAGTCTTCTGTGTATCAGTCTTCTATGTGTGTATCAGTCTCATATGTATATGTCTTCTGTGTGTGTCCGTCTTCTGTGTATCAGTCTTCTATGTGTGTATCAGTGTCATATGTATATGTCTTCTGTGTGTGTCTGTCTTCTGTGTATCAGTCTTCTATGTGTGTATCAGTCTCATATGTATATGTCTTCTGTGTGTGTCCGTCTTCTGTGTATCAGTCTTCTATGTGTGTATCAGTCACTAACGGGTGATTGCTGATCTGTGCGATCATTTATCTTTTGTTGGATCACACTTAGTTTCTTGAAGATATGTATCGCTTTGTTTGAAAGCCGTTGTCTCGGTTTCAGGTAAATAATAATTGATCTTTTATTCCTTTCCGATAGTCATTTTATAGGGTTGTATCTGTGGTAGAAGCCCATTGCCATTCTATTCTCTTGTATGGTCCATTTCTACCTGTATTTTTGTTTTTGTAATATTGGTCATATCTGTTTTCCTGTGTGTTGTCTGTTTTATTTTTGTACCTAAACTTCGAAGGGGTACTTATTTTTATGGTCGATGATATTCTGATTCCTGAATTTATTTTTATTATTAAAATTATTATTATTATTATTATTATTATTATTATTATTATTATTATTATTATTATTATTATTATTATTATTATTATTATTATTATTATTTTTATTATACTTATTATTATTATTATTATTATTATTGTTATTATTATTATTATTATTATTATTATTATTATTGTTA
>OY744532.1:80778733-80791233 GCA_963556195.1 Sepiola atlantica | reverse complement strand
ATTTTATTTTAATTTTCAAGGGAATGTAATTTAAATGAAACCTAAGATTTTAGCATTTTTATTGACTGTACAACAGAAAACCGCGTACAGTAATATTTTTCAGATGAAGTCTTGCAATTTAAAACTCTAAAATAAGTTTATATGACGAAGTAGAAAATTTGGCGATTAATCTAAAAATTGAATTCATATAAACTGATTTGTATAAAATAGCATATAATGTTATTTCTATAAAAATATGTTCACTTGTTTTACAACAAAATCGTGAATCTCACTAAGATTAAAGTTTAACGGGTCGAATTCTATGGAATATAACGAAACCATTAGTATGTTTTGCAGAAACAGTAAAGCAAAATCAAATATGTACATTTTCATCGTCCTAAATTCTCTTCAAAGTTCCGTAATTTTATGTGACCATCTGATTTGTAGTTTTCAAATTACGTTGAAGATAAAGATGTAGTAACAAAATAAAGAATATTCATAAAGTTTCTATTTAATATCGATTTTTTAAGAGAAATTATTTCATTTCATATATTGTAAACGTGCTGTTCCAATATTAAAGTTAGTTAAACAAAAATAATCAATTTTAAATTAAATCTTTGTTATTACACTTTTAATTGTAAATATAATTTTCAACTTACAAATTGACAAATCTTTCAGGATATCTGATTTTCAGTAAAGTTTGGACGCGGAAAGACTTTACAATTAAACCCCCCAACCATATGTTTGTTACTCAGAAGTTTAAACAACTGTGTATATTTATGTTGGATTATCATCATTCGGGTTTCAAAAGAAGGTTAAAGTTTATAAAATTTGAATGTTTTGACATCTTCTATTTTTCAAAAGACCCCGCGAAATACTAATACACACACAGAAACACGAATATTTAACAAATATATTGATCTATATTTTCTTAATCTTGGATATAATTGAATTTGTGACTTTATTACTAACAGAAATGTTTTCTTATCTACTAAGATTTATCTATTTTCATTTTTTAATGATATCTAACATTTTCTTTAAAATATTTGTTAAAATATTTTATTACTGTACTTTAGAATGATGTAATTGCAGACAATGGGAAAAATATATAAAAATGATATCTTAAATAATTTTATTTATTTTAATTTATCGTACTTTACGCTGTTATTAATAAAGAAAATATCAGACAAGATCGTGTGTACGTGTGTTTCTAGATAAAACGTAACTTCTCGAAAGACACGGCGAAATATGCTGTTGAGTGTAATATTAATCGAATATTTAGTGAATACCAACATTAAATAAGGGGAAAATATAACGTATATTTAAATCTCATATTGGAAAATATAAATAACAGTTTATTTTCAAATTGTTTTTTCTCGAAGTCATCTAGTTGAGAATGATACACACCGGGCAAAGCCGAGTAAAGTCAATATATATATATATATATATATATATATATATATATATATATATATATATATGTATATGTATATATATATGTATATGTATATATATGTATATATATATGTATATATATATGTATATATGTATATGTATATATATGTATATATATATATATATATGTATAGGGTGGGCCAAAATAAGGGTCCTATCTTTAAATTTGAATAACTTGAATTTGAATAACTTCCACAAAATAAAAGTTAAACTCACCAAACTTTATGTGTGTGTAGACTGACCCTTCCGAGATTTTTTGAAATAAACAAAACATATTTTAGCCGAAAAACACTTCTTAAAACTTACAAAAACTAAAGTATTGTTTTTTACACTGTTTTGAGTTTTTTAAGCAAAAATAATATTTTCTAAATGAGGGTACGTTCCTTAGGGCTAATACGGCTCATGCTTGCTTCGGAAGGGGTCCTTTACTTATTCTAAAAAAAATAAATTAAAAAAATCAATAAATAAAAAAGTTATGAATTTTTAAAAATAGGACCCTTATTTTTGCCCACCTTGTATATATACATGTATATATGTATATATATATGTATATATATACATTTATATATATATGTATATATATGTATATATATATGTATATATATATATATATATATATATATGTATATATATATATATATATATATATATATATAAGGAAACAGTGTAAAACATAACAAGAATTTTACTACTTGATTATACATTACAAAAAACAAATTTAATGATTTATTTTGTGTCAAAATCAAAAAAAATTATATATGTTCCATACGTATCAAGAACCGTTCGTTTCTTGGTCGGATCATCTTCTAGTAACAAAAACAAATCAACACAACACCCGGAGAAAAGAAGAGAATTTAGAAACACAGCTGGAAACGCGTAAGCGTAGTAAGGTGTACAATCAAGGAAAGAAATAAGTGTAGGTCCAGATGAGATACTTACAATTAAAATTCCTGGACAAACAATATAGCGTCATGAAATGTATTGTACAGGGTGTTTCAAAAGTCTTGGGAACATTACAAATGCGTATATCTCATGAACTATTCCAGGTAGAAAAATGAAACTGGTGCTATTTTAAAGCTTGCTTAATCAAGTTTTTGGTCATACTAATGATTTTCGTGTTATCTTTCTAGGTGCAGTAATGGCGTTCTCTAAACAAGACAAGGCATTTTGCGTCCTCCAATTTGCAAAGACTGAATCGTGGACATGTGTTCAGCGTGCATTTCGCAGGAAATTTAAAAAAGAAGCCCCTGAAAGGAAATCCATTGTCAGATGGCATGCTAAATTTGTGAAAGATGGGTGTTTGTGCCCAAGTAAGCGAACAGGTCGCCCTTCAACTTCAGAAGATGCAGTTGAGCAAGTTCGGACAACCTTTCAGCGGAGCACCCGTAAATCAGTGAGAAGAGCCAGCAGGGAACTTCAGCTTGCTCCAGCAACTGTCTGGCGTGTCTTAAGGAAACGACTGCAAATGGTACCTTACAAGCTCAAGTTGGTCCAAAAGTTGAAGGACACTGATAAGCCACTTCGCCGTGACTTTTGCATTGCAATGCAAGAGAAGTTGGAAGATGACGGCTTTGATGACCGGCTTGTTTTTAGCAAAGTTAACAAGCATAAAACTCGCATATGGGGTACTGAGAATCCTCATGAACTTCTTGAGCACGAGCGAGATTCACCAAAAGTGAACGTGTTTTGTGCAATTTCCAAGAAAGGTGTCTATGGACCGTTCTTCTTTGAAGAGGCAACTATCACTGGTGAATCCTATCTCAACATGCTGGAAGACTGGTTAATGGCTCAGTTGGAACAAGCAGAATCTGATGACTTCATTTTTCAACAAGATGGTGCACCACCACACTGGAGTCTTAGAGTAAGGCAGTTTCTTAACACAAGGCTGCCTGGTAGATGGATTGGGAGATCTGGGCGAGGTGATGACGTTCTCATGCCCTGGCCCTCTAGGTCTCCAGATCTTACCCCTTGTGACTTTTTCCTTTGGGGCTTTGTCAAGCAACCAGTCTATGTGCCGCCCCTTCCAAGAGATATTGACGAACTAAAGGCTCGAGTAACGGCAGTTGTGGGAACCATTGACGTCAAGATGCTGGAACGCGTTTGGCAGGAAATGGACTATCGACTAGATGTCTGCCGTGTGACGAATGGTGCTCATATTGAGCAACTTTGAAGATTCCCCACAAAACTTGACACTTTAACCTTTCCAACGGTACCAATTTCATTTTTCAACTCCTAATAGTTTTTGAGTTATTAAAAATCGTTATGTTCCCAAGACTTTTGAAACACCCTGTATTACGTTAAAATGTTGTTACTACATTTGATTTCAAACTGACTTATCGTACGCGTTTTCGGCTGCTTTTGGAAATTTCCATCTTCTCCCCAGCTATTTTGTTCTGTTGTTTTTGTTACTTGACGGCAAATAAAACACATTTGTGATACATATAGAAAATGCATCATTTTCGTTATTTTCATAAGAAAATATATAATTAGAAAAGTTTTAAATGTTAAAAAGTAATAATAAAGCTGTGAATTCTGTTATGTTTAACCATGCATGATTAAAAGAAAAATGTCGCTTAAATATCTTACTATCTCTCTCTTTTTCTCGCTCTCTCTTTCTCTCTCTCTCTCTCTCTCTCTCTCTCTCTATATATATATATATATATATATGCATATGTCTATATATGTATTTATATATATATATATATATGTATATATATAAATATATATAGATATATATATATATATATAGAGAGAGAGAGAGAGAGTTAGAGAGATAGTTATGTAATATTCATCTTGTAAATGTATCTAAAAATGTTTAGTTATTTATTAGTGAATTTCGCGTTTCGAAACATTATACTCTAGTGACAACCAACTGCGACATCTTTCAAACAGGATAATTCCGGCTTATCGATATACATCCAAATATAAATTGTTTAAAATAGAAGCAAAAATTTACTCTCGAGAGCTTTTTCGACCAACACTTCGCCAGGAGGTATACAAAATATATAATTAACGAAAAAGTGAACAGAAGAGGAAATTTGAATGCCGATCAGATACAGAGAATAAGCGGTTTTAAAACAAAAAATATATACATCGATTTAAAAGGCAAGTTTGTTTTAAAGGGCGAAACATATATCCAACTATCGCCAAAAAGATTAAGAGATCTTACGAAGTCCTTCTGCTTTTAAAAAAAATGTTTTCGCAAAGCGAGGGATATATTTTCAGATGACAGACGGTATTTGCTAAGTATTTACATACTTCCGACGTAAGTATGTTGCCATGAAGATCGATGAAAAAGACAGCGGATGAGCCAGGATGGCCTCTAAAACAGCCTGAGCAGCCCCGTCAGCATTCCCTAATAGTTACAACTCAGGAAAATGGCAGTAAACCAACCCCTTCCCAAAGAGAGATGTCAAGGTCTTGTAGTGTCGACTTTCTGAGCACTACCAAATACATAATATTTCAGTCCAACAGATGTAAACCAACAAATTCGCGAGTCTCTTTCTGACTGATTGTCGCGGAACGTATTTTCAAATGGTATTTAGTCGGAAGATCATTAGACAAACTTTGAAGAAGCGGAATCCGCCCAACATCAAACTAAACTCACTCTATTTGATACTTATTTGCGCAGAGCTCATTGTAAACTGAATGATTGTCAATAGAAAATTCTAAGGCCTAAGAACAGTTATGGCACAAACTAACTTCATATGATTATTAGGGTCTCCAAATGCAATTTCGTCTGGCAAATATAGCCAACATTACATTGGTGTTTAAATTATCAGACGATATTAATGTTTTTAATATAAGGCAGATTGTCTCGGAAAACCGGCGAAAAGCAAATCTTGTGACAAAACCAAACGTAAGTCAAAAATAAAAAGCAACAGGTTACAATAAATCAACAGACGGAATTCTTGATGCAAAACATTCTGGTGTTACTCATACCAAAATATAAACATATAGTCCAGAAACTCACTTTAAAATAAGTATATACTTACTTAAATGAATATGCTATGTAGACAACATAATTCTTATCTCGAATCAAACTTCAGTAACACCAGGAAATAGTGTCGGAATAACACTGAAAAGGCATGTAACAGAAAATGCAATTACACACAATGCTGTTTTGAACACTTTTGATTGTGTTGCATTACTATCTATCACTGTTATCCTAATGATGTTGTCTTAGCAGCATCAGAGTAACTATAATGAATACTACTGAATAGCAAAAACATTCCAATGAAAATTTAGCAACAATTTTACACAGGCCGAACCCCAATAAATAATAATAAAACGTGTGCACTACATAAAAAACTGCTGAGAACGGATACATCATAAACACATATTCTTCCCAGGTTGAACAAGATGATGATGATGAAACTGAAATACAAGAAGCAGAAACCAATGAGACAACCCTAATGGATTTTACTGTAATACATTTCAATGTATTTTCTTTCTGGAGAAATACCAATATTGATGTATCGGAATCGTTTATGAAATAAAACATTATGATCATGTTTACAGTTTATTTTCTCCAGAAGCTCAACAAATCCGAACATTGCTTGGATTGTAAATATTTGATAAGATCCTTTTTAAATCTAAATGCGATTTTACAATCAGCTTGATTTAATCATAGATAAATATTGAGCTTTCCCTTTTCTCGGAAAGCTGGTAGAACATCGTATAAATGGTTTTATATAAACAATTTTACACGAGTGTTAATAAATTATTTTACTGATTTCTAAAATTGACGTAACGATAATATATGATGAGGTTCGCCTATCGCTTTCGAAGATGGATGTGATCATGTAATTGATTTGGGGGTTTGAGGATCGCTTGTAAGTTCAATTCGAGCTCTGAAGTATATGCCGTATGTAAAGCTTCTATGGGATGATTCAGTGGCAGAGGGGCTGACTGCTCGGCATTGCCAAATAAAACGGTGCTAAACTCGTTCCTCAATGAATGCAGATTCAGAAACCGTGGCTTCTTTTGTGGCTCACTGAACACCAGGAACATATGTTCCGAGCTAGGTTTTCTCACGAGTCGGAATACAGATCAAAATGTTTGAGGTTCGCCTTCAAGCTTTCCTTGGACCGTTTCTGCTCTCCTTTTACGGTTATTTTGCCTTTGGCTAGATGGCTGTATAGAAGCTATTGTCGGAAATTATAATATGACATGCAACATATGGGGAGGGCCTGTGGACGAGTGGTTATAGCACTTGTCTTTGGGCTGGATCCGGGTCGTCCAGCCCAAAGACAAGTGCTATAACCACTCGTCCACAGGCCCTCCCCATATGTTGCATGTCAGATTATAATTTCCGACAATAGCTTCTATACAGTTCGATCCCACTCGAGTCTGAAAACTCCCTCTGCCCACCCAGCAGTAAATGGGTACATGACTAAAACCTAGGGAAGGTTCAAGGCAGCGGAAGGAGAGGGATGGGTTCCACCTTCCATATGATGTGCGCTAGACACGGTTATTCTTAACAAATCACCGCCGCTACGGCCATGGGCAGTGTGCGATGTCGGCAACGACACTCGTGCGCGTCCAGGCTATGCGCCCTTTACCTTTACCTTTATGCAACATATATGACCAGCCCAACAAACATGACACTGTTGCAGCATGGTATATGCAGACAGGAGGGTTTATCGGGCTAAAAGCTCTGATGCCTTGTATCCTGTTGCCACTTGATTATCGTAGACAGGTCATGTGAAAGTGGTTCAGTTCATTAGTGTGTCAAGCATATACGTCCAAGGTTCGTAAGCGTACAAGAGTATTGTAGGCCTCACAGCTCTTTGTACGTGTAGTTTGGTCTGCAGCCGAATTACTTAATGTACCCATACAGTTGGTCTTAAATACAGGACTAGCTTTTGCTATTCTGCAGTCGATTTCATCGGCTATGCATACTGCCCTTCGTAGTGAATTGCCTAAGTAAATTAACTTGTACACGGCTTTAAGGTTAGTCCTATGAAATGAGATGTGTGGCTCAACATATATTTAAATATATTGTCTAGTAGGATGCAACTTGACGTTGCTCGTCATTTAATTAAGAACACTATGTGATTTTATTCTGCCCATGATAGCATATCACATTTCATTCAGTTGCCCATCCCCGTTTCGAACCCTAATATATTCACAACATTTTTTTGAAATGTTTTAACAGATTTTCATTACGTTGTTAAGACAAAGTGATAGTACAGCTAAGTTAATAATATATCCTCGGGTTAATTTCTTAATATGATAACGTCTATCCACTATTGATTGTTATACGTATTTATTCCTCGAAACGGTTTACAGGAAATTGTAACTTTAAAACTTTACCTCGGTGTAAACGTGTACACACACTCGCGCGTATATATATATATATATATATATATATATATATATATATATATAAATATATATATAAATATATATATATATATATATATATATAAATATATATATATATATATATATATATATATATATATATATATATATATATATATATATATATATATATATACATACATAAGCAATATTACAACGTTTCGATGCTGCAACATACTTCTTAGGAGTTTTTGAAAATATGCTGTAGCATCGAAACGTTTGTTATTGACGTAAGACTGTGATATTGTGTATGCAATTATATACATGGTCTAATTGGTATCAAGCACCTTTGAAAATATTGGTTTTATGTTCATATTTTTACTTGATTAATTATTTTATATATATATATATATATATATATATATATATATATATATATATATATATATATATGTGGGGGTGTGGGTGTGGGTGTGGGTGTGTGTGTATACGAGACCTGTCTAATAATTATTCGACGTTAGGCCAGAAAAGTATTTCAAATACGTGGCAGGGTTGAGACCTTTATCCCCTTTCAAAGTAGGCCCTTTGTGCTTTCACACACTTAGCCCACCGTTTCATCCACTGCCGCAAACACAATTGGAAGTATTCTTTTGAAATGGTGGTTATCTACGCTGTCGCGTTAGATTCAGCAGGTGTGTGGAGTATGCGATGTGTCACACAAATTAAGGAGTGGTTCAACCGATTAAAAAATGGCCGCACATGAGCGGACAGTGACCAGCGTTCTGGCAGTTCTCGAACTGTTCAGGCTGCAGCTGTTTTCAGAGGGTGCAAACACAGAAATAATGGGGAACACGACGGCGGAAATGAGCACCATTTCTAAAGTAGACTCCCAAAGGTTTTTCCGTGAGTGGCTGGATCGGTGGTGTATGTGTGTGCGAGCGCACTGGCCTACATTGACGGGGATAAAACTCCCAACCCCGTCAAGTATTTGAAATATATTTTCTGGATTAAGGTCGGATACAATTTAGACAGGCTTCGTAGGTATATATATATATATATATATATATATATATATATATATATATATATATATATATATATATATATATATATATATATATATTTATATACCTACGAAGCCTGTCTAAATGTATATATATATATATATATATATATATATATATATATATATATATATATATATATATATATATATATCGTGCGGGTGCTTAATTAGATCTTTTCAACTTCAGACATTTTTTAAATGATATCTTCTGTTAAAATAAATAAAATTATGATATATGTACTATAGGTATTACGATAGTTTTCGATTCTTTGTTGAATTATCTTCAGTTCACAAAAAACAATAGAACAACAAAGCTCGATAATAGAATATAATTTCAACAGGCAGCAAGAAACACATGTGAAGTTAGTTCTACGCCAAAAGAACGGACTAACTATTTCCAAGAAAACTTTAAGCATTTTAAAATCTTGCTACTGGTTTTATACGTAATCTTATTTATATGAAACCAGTTAAATATGTTTTAGTGCGAATAGTTCCGATATCGAAGATCGGTCGCAGGAAATTAAAAAAATAATAGACCTCGCATTTAAAATGAGTGCGGTTACAGAGGCTACCGATTGTTCGCATCAAAACACTACAATTAAAGGAAAACGTATTGGAGGGTACTCGTAAAGTATATAGGTCAGAGCCTCGGCAAATATATGTTCACTCCTAATTATTATGCTTGATAGTTCAGATAACTTACAGCGAAAGTGAACACATGCTTCTATCTCCTGTCTTGTAAGGAAGTTTGTCGTGCGTATTACTTTCGCGGTAATGGTTCCGATAGTTTAAAGCTTTTGCCAGCTCAACAAAAAACCTGTTAGGGAGAAATACGATTTTTAGCAATTCTTTTGAAGTATTTTGCCAGCAAACATTATATCGATTGAATATATAAATAGCGTGGAATTCCGAAATAATTGAATGTGATAGTAAAGGCTTAAAAGTAATACTCGGCACAAATTTTCAAGAGAGATATTGCCTCGATAGTTGCTACAGTTCAATAATGTTTCTTTCTAATTAGATAATGAGATCAAAATATGTATAATCCGCGAGAACAAGAGAACCCACCTAAGCATCGGATATCAGATGACGGACTTCTGCAGCGATCTAGTTACTCCATGTATATATATATATATATATATATATATATATATATATATATATATATATATACGTCCAGTAATGATGACGACCAAACGTGTATTATATAATATATGTAAAAGGAGAAAAACTTCACCCTTACAAAGTGGTAAACTCTACATATGATAGCCTTCATAACAGCTGTAATTTTCGCCTAAAGAAACAACAAATACCAAATATATATATGTATATATATATATATATATATATATATATATATATATATATATATATACATATATTTATATATATACATGTATGTATATATATAGAGTGAGAGAGAGAGACAGACAGAAAGACAGACAGAGAGAAATAGAGAGGAGTATTGGAAGGTTAATATATACCGGCGTTTAGAAGTTCGACAAAAACTAGTGATGTTTTTATGTATATTTCAAAAAAAATTATAATGTTTTTTTTATATATAGAAAATCTTACTTTATCAGGCAAGATTTAAAAAACTGTGATGTAATGTGTGTGACCGGGTTCCATAATATATTTTGAATGAGACCCCCTTTTCAAATCACAAAATCACGTGCGGAATGTTGTTGTTGCCTTTGCTGTTTCACGAGAATATATATAGTTGCTTTAAAATCTTACATGTTTTGAATGTGTCTTCATGACATACGGCTTTTAGAAGTATTTATTTTATATTACGTTGCTATTGTAATATTGGTTGTGAAAACATCAAAATGGTATAAACACTTTTTTCTTCAATCAAAAAAAATAACTTTTTAGTACGCTTCTCAGGATGTCAGCCATTACAGGCTGATTTTTTTCCAACACTGAGAAGAAAGTGCGTCCAGTATGTATGGTGAGTAGAAGTGTTCAAGTAGTCCTGATAGGTAATGTACCAACACAAAAGTAAAACTTTAAAACAACTTTTTCTCATAAAATCTCGTTAATTAATAGTATTCGTAGTAATAATAACATAAACTAAGCATCTAACAATACTAATTAGAAATGTATGTATATATAACAAATTATTAATTGATTAGAAGCATTTTTAAATACGCATATGAGCAATATCGAGGTTTTCTTGAGGATATTTCGAGATTACTTTATATACGATATCTGAAAATGTTATTCTATCATCGGAATTTAATACACCTGAAGTGTTTTTTTGTCAATATTGTAAGGATAGATTGGGAAAAACTGTCGAATTGATTGATGTCGATATATTCAGAGAATGAGAGAAAGAGAGAAAGAGAATTTCATTGTCTTAAGTAGTATTAACAATTGTAATTATGGTCGCATAAAATGTATCGTTCGTATACTTAGCATTTCTATTACTTTTGATGTGTTCGATACATTCTGTTTGAAAACTTAATAAAACTTTATATTTATATTTTCCTGCGTAATAAAACGAAAACGGACCAAGTTCTGTTAACTATAACAAACACGTAATGTCTTTGTTATATTTAAAATTATATGTTACAGACTAACGTATATCAAAATATGTTACAGACTTACGCATATAAAAAATATGTTACAGACTAATGTATATAAAAAATGACGTAAACGATTATAACCTCTTTAGTAATTAATGACGTAAACACCTTCATGTTGCACATATTGTAATTATAAATGCACAATGATGACTAAACGATATATTTTAAATATTACTACTTTGCAATTACATCACCAAATACCATTTAATTTATATGAAAATAGCAATTTTCGTATGATAGGGATGTGATAGATAGGTGTGAAATATTAGAGAAACATACAAGTAATGTCAATTGGGCCTGTATATATCTGTCACTTCTACGCATATATGTAAAGTTATTACATCTTTGTAGTCATACGTTGTGCGATTAAAACGATGCACATTGTATATATAGTTCTAATTTCTGTTCCTATTTCATTTTAGCGACCTATTATTTAGATCGGTTTGTGCACATATTCAGCTAACGGAAACCGTCGCAATTTGCTCTCATGTGGTCTTTTTCCGCTGAACACGACATGCTGTCTTTCAAAAAAGCATTTGCACTAACAGAAATAATTAGTTACACTTATGTTCGCGCGTGCTTTCAGAATTAAACACAAAATAATCTTGCTATGTTTGAAAACATTTCATTAATATGATCTCAAAGAGTATGGTGTTGAGGTTTGGTTTCCGGTTCGGATGACAGAGACACCTACAAAGTTTTATTATTATTGGGATCACGATTCAGCAAGTGCAAGAGTTATTCAAGGATTAAAATTGATGGGACGGGAATTTATTACTGCTGAATAATGTAGAACACTATGGGAGTAAACACTTTCATCGATCGTATAAACTGTGTTCATGCTTTGTGACAAACGTTGTTGACATTAAATAGCCAACTATGTTTTAATGAGCACGGAAGCAATCTATATGTAATGTGATGCACATACTGGACGCCTTTACCAAAAAGCTATGTCTATAGCTATTCAGACTGGGACAAATAGCAGAGAAAGAGAACGACTATAGATTGTCGTTGCCGTAGAAGACGAGTTCATATTGCGAATGTTGTATAATAAGTAGTAGCCAGAGACTGGATGTGAGTCGAGGCCCCTCCATTGACATAAT
>OY744532.1:80766233-80773733 GCA_963556195.1 Sepiola atlantica | reverse complement strand
TGTACTAGGATTTTTTTGGACACTACCCCCATAAAGGTCTACTTAAATAGTGATAATTGTTTTTCTTAGCTCAAATTAGATATATCTCATTTCATATTATTTTTCCTTAGTCATGTATGTATATATATATATATATATATACACACATATATATATACATATATATACACATATATGTATATATATATATATACACACACATATATACATATATATATACACATATATATATATATATAAAAGAGCTAAAAAAAGCATAAAATACTTTAAATTATATATTATTTAGAAACGCGCTCCATCATAAGAATACCACTTCTCGCAAAACGATGCTGCACAATTTTCTTGTTAAATCGTTCTTTTGTTTCATTTAAATCAAGTAGTCCCTACTTAGGTCTAACACTTACTCTCTGTATGAGATACATAAATAATCGGATATTCTATTAGTTATCTTTTATCTCTTAAATATGAGTCAGTAAAGTAGTTCAGAACATTAATGTTTTGTCTCCCCAATTCACCAATAAACCGTGTTATAGTGTATTGTCTTTGTGTGGTCTTGGTCTTACTAGATTCCATGACTCGAATTCATCTACTCTGGGTGTGTATACAGCTTAGTGCTGTTTCTATAAGCAACATCACTTTCAGAAAGTGGACTATTTCTCGTATACACCAATGTGGGGTAGCCATTCCGACAGGATCTCATTTGTACTATGTTATTTTGAATATTTAGTCACGGTTTACTTGTTAGAGGAAGTATCCTAATGGCAGGTTGTCCACAGAAACCCTTCTACAGAGTGTCCTTAGACACTCGAGAACATTGTCTAGTAAGCTTTACAGTTCTCCTCTGTTAAATCGTCTTAATGGGATACACTATAGCATATGAACCCTCGCGTAATCCTATTCAAGTTATATGATTTGTCAATATATAATGCTTATCGAACACCAGCGGTATTACTTCGGCGTTTTCTTTATATGGTCATATATTGCTGGTCGGAAATAATTTTGAAAGTACTAATGTTTACAATTTGCCTTTAAAGAAACATTTAAAATAACATGTGCAAAATGAGATCATATAAGTGCATTCTTCAAAATACCTGTTTAAGCCGCCATTATATAAGACAAGTGTAGAACGTAAAATGTTATTAACAAATCGAAACTAATCATCTAAATAGTTAAAGTACCAATTAAAATAATGAGTTAACACTTAGTTTATCTTTCTGTCATTGCATCTTCGATATATATATATATATATATATATATATATATAAGTCAATGGCGGTATGTATGTGTGTTTGTGTGGGCGCCCTATAGAAAAGAGTTTGAGAACATAGATAAAATCTAAAAGTGCATTCTAATGTAAAATAAAGTGAAGAAAATTATGGTAGTATTCCCGAATCTCGAAATGAACACATAAGATTGCTATGTGGCAGACTTCGTCCGGGGGGTCGATTATTTCAGTTATATTCAGTTTAATTTTAATTTAATAATGCATTAATTTAAATAGAAAACTATTACATCATATATAAAGTTAATACAACAATAGATATAAGAGGCACCTAATTGTGGATTTTTTTTAATCAACCTCTTCAATATCTTTCTAGAAGCTGTTTTAAACTTTATGACTTGGAAAAGTATGTTTTGGGCCGATATATTTGATGGTTTATATAATTTTATGTATTTTTATGTATTTAAAAAAAATATATTTTCAAAGTTTAATTTTATTACCTGCAGTAATGTAATTGCGGTAATGGCTCTCTGAGGAGAAGATTTTCTGTGAAAACTCATGAGTTAAGGACTTTAAAGAACTTTGCCTGGACATTGAACTGTAATAAAATTTGAGTCGCACCTTATTTTATTCTTTCACTTTATCTAGTGCTATATATATATACATATATATATATATATATATATATATATATATATATATATATATATATATATATATATATATATATATATATGAATATGCACAGCTCACTGTTTATTCTCTCCTACTATCAGAAACGTTCGGATCCTCGCTTTTCCCAAGTGAAAAGGACTGGCTTTGACAAGCTACTTGACTGACGTTCATCGCATGTCATAAGTGAAAGACTTACATCAAATCCATTGCTTAGGTCATACGAGAAATGGCAAGATCATTCTACTGTTCAACAAAGTCACTCATTTCTGAAACGTTTCTCTACATATACAAGAACCACATACGCCTTAAGATGAAATACGTTTGTAACATGTTGGGAAACGCAGCTCGGAGAAGTATCAAATACTTTTACAGACCAATAACTAACTTCGAAATCTAGTAGGGGATTATCTATTCTCTTACCCTCAGCTTTGTTCACAGAAAAGAAACGTTGCTAGCGTTTCCATACTTTCCTTTGATTGTAAGTACTTGACTGACCTCTGATCTTTGAAAAACTATCACAACAAGATGGCATCTAGCATAAACTATTGTAAATAATTATCATTTTTACCTATGTTTTCCGTAAACTAAACAGAACTACAATGAATGATGTTTCTTTTCAATAACAATTCATTTGTCAGATTGAATACCGCAGAACTATTTGATGTTAAATACAACATGTTTGTTATTACGTTCAATGTCAACCAATTATTGCCGAATGTGCGACTAAAGTAATAAAATTACAACAATATAACACTGGGTATTCGAAATTGCTGAAGGTGTGTTCATTGCCGACTTATGACCGCAGAAACCATGATGTTTGGTGATTCATAATCAGTTATGGTGAACACGTGTTTATTGTTTTAAAGGGTCTATGCTTATTTACGAACAAAATATAAACGTACAATTGTCATTTATTTATAATTGATAAACCACTTCTATTACCTGCCATTTGGAATGACGCTAAACAATCGTTAGGGTGTGTAATCCGTAACTATTATTCACATGTAACTTTCTGATGAGTTAGTAGATTATCGATTCTTATTAAATACTAGCAGGACTATCCAGCGTTAACCGGAGCAATTTTAACATTTTGAACAATGTGCGGAGAATATTTCCTCACATAATATATATATATATATATATATATATATGAAATTAAAAATGGAAAAGCGGAAGACCTTTTCGCTCAACGTTTCGCCCAAATTTCACGTGGGCTTTGTCAAGAGCGGACGAAGAATACAAAAATGTCATTTTTGTATTCTTCGTCCGCTCTTGACAAAGCCCACGTGAAATTTGGGCGAAACGTTGAGCGAAAAGGTCTTCCGCTTTTCCATTTTTAATTTCATACCGTCGGATTATTTTTATCCTTTCATATACTCATATATATATATATATATATATATATATATATATATATATATATATATATATATATATACATAATTTATTTGATAACGATATGTTACATACTTTAGAAACGTACCGCGGTTTCATCCACATTTAAAATAAAAAGTAAAACGTCAGCCCATCTGGATAACACCGCGGAACGTTTCTGAAATATGTAACATATAGTGTTCAAATAAATTATCTTAGCGATCGATCACTGTTAAATATAACCTGACACAATATATATATATATATATATATATATATATATATATATATATATATATATATATATATATATATGGAGGCACTAACTGGTTTAGCCGAACAGATGAGCTGTGAAACAGTCCATATATATATATATATGTATATATATATATATATATATATATATATATATATATATATATATATATGGACTGTTTCACAGCTCATCGGTGCGGCTAAACCAGTTAGTGCCTCCAGCTGAGATCGAAACGCAACCGACGAGCTGACAGTTGGCGCTGCTAACCCATACGACACTGACTGAATGTAAGATTATCTCAATGTAAACATTGCAAGTGCCGGGAGCTCGAATTAGTTTTACCTAATGAGATATGCATTAGAGAGAGAGAGAGAGAGAGAGAGAGAGAGAGAGAGAGAGAGAGAGAGAGAGAGAGAGAGAGAATTCAAACTGTCTCTGTTATGGTTTAGATGTCAGAAGTTCATTTTACTCCTCATAACCCATCTTACTGAGGAAGAGAATGTTCAAAATCATTGCTTACAAAACAAAATCCACCATTAAATTGGGGAAAAAAAAACTTCTGGCAAAGGTAAAGAACTCATCTAAGAGATTTTTGAATTCCCTGGAATACTCAGCACATATTCGCACGCTGAATTCGCTTTTTGTTAATGTAACAATGGGAGATTCCCATGTAGAGTAATGGGTTTAGTGTAGTACTCCTCTTTTAAGGGACATTCCAAATCCGGTTTGACAATGTCAAGTAGAGCATAGTGTACCGGAACCCTTGATCTGAAAATCGGTTTTGCATTAGGCTTTAATTAAAGAGGCAGCTTTTATTTGTAGTAAAATGGTGAACTCTGTTGAAAAACATTGCTAAATTTAGGCTCTGAATTGTTTTGTTCAAATGTAAAAGATTGAAAAAAGATGTAAAGCTTAAAAACACGCTTAGAAGGGATATAAAAATGATTCATTTATTATATGAAGTATAAACCAATCGCATTTAAATCAGAATTATCAGAAAAATAGTATTTTTCAGAAAAATGCATTTTCCCTATAAAGCACATTTCAATTTAACTCACCTGTTAGCTTAATTAAGGGTATGACTACATATCAACCAAACTATTTCATTATCACATCACTACAGTATAAATCTCTATGCATGAGTGGATACAGTGTGTGAGGTGCGCGGAAGAAAAATTCCTACTAGTAAAATACATAGCCTTGTTGTGCTCGCATACCCTTAATGACAATAAACGTGTAACAATTTGAGAATTTCCATGCTTTTGTACATTTAGTGCATGTGAATTTTCATCTTAACCCCATTAAGGACATATGATTTCAGTATTCTGGCATTTATCATGGAATGTCACTACTTTTGTAAAGGCTATGTCTCAATATAATGGTCATTTTTAAGGATTTTCGGAATTTTCTGGAAAACTAATTTATATGGTGAACTGAAATTAAAATGCCCTGAACTAGACCCTAGAAGTTCTATCTCTGCCAAAAATCAGCTTAATCCATCAAAGAGTTGATGAGATATAGGATGACACATACATACGTACGTACGTACACACGGATAACACAAAATCCTGCCTGACCTTTCTGGATCTCTGAGTTGCCTTGACTAATGATGCTGAAATTCTACACACTTATAGAACCTATTAAATAAAAATGTTGTGCAAAGTTTTAACTAATTTGGTTTATTGTTTTTTTAGTTGTGATTGATCAAAGAAATAAGATTTCTTGCATAGGCCGTTTTTGTAGTCTATTAAGGGATAGAGCGCTCTCGCGCCTCCCTTGATTACAATTATACATTTTCTTCAATATTCAAATTCGATATGAGTGTGGCATTTTCATATTGGTCCAATTTTGAAAGTAAATGCATAGGGCATGTCAGAAGGCGGTGGAGATTATAGTCCTGCAATTAATGTGTGCCATGCACGGTGCTCCTCTGTGAAAGATCTATTTAGATATGTCATTATTTACGATTTACATAACCAGCAAAGATATCATAGTCGGCAGCATCAGTTTTTGTTTGATGTTCTCTAGTTTCCTCTTACGGAATAATTAAATTAATGTAAGGACTATGATTTTATTGTCTAAATTCCTAAAAAACATCGTTTTCAGGATCAAATATCATTTGTGTAAATTTATTGTCACGTAAAAACTAAGAATTATAAGTATGTCCTCCAGGTTCGCCATAGACACATTCTTTAATGGTCGCAAAATAAGCTATTTGCAACATCATTAGTTATATTAATGTGAACGATTCTGCGTTTTCAGTTTTTTTAGAGATTGTTGGTTCAAAGCAGCTAACATCCTCAGTTTTTATTATTCAAAAAAATTTGTTGGTTTTAAAAAATCTTTTTAATAAGTCTTGAGAAATCGCCAATTTTTCTCTAATGGTGTCTCTTAAAAAAATGTTTACAATATTAGTTCAGTTTAAAAGGTGTTCGTTTTTTTTTGTTTCTTTCCTGAGTTGAAGTGTAGTGGTTGTAACGTTTTGATATGGGACGAATACATAGAATATAGTGAATAAATATATTCTGTCTAGATCAACAATTAATATTTATTCTCTATTCACAACTGAATAAATAATGTCTTAGTAATTAATTAATCAGTTTAGTCGTATTACTTCATGCGCGTTGTGGGACACGTCCAATCCAAAATACCGGCTGTCTTGAATAGTCCAAAAGCCATCACCACTCTCACAATCTCTTATGGGCAATGTTACACCGACCGTTCTTACACAGGAGAAACTACATCGGTTGTCACTATAAATAGTGCGAGTCACCAGAGACACAGAGAAGACAAAGCACAGTCTTGTAACTGTCTAGCCAAGAGCTAGTCACTTTCTTACTTTGTTAATACACTTGTTAAACCAACCCTCGACTTGACTTCCGTTATTTATTATTTACTGTTGGACAACTTCACAACAGGCAAGATTAATAACCAAAGGCAAATATTTACTTCTCTATAATTGGTGACTAAATTAGGAAAAATAACGTGTATAGGTAGTGATAGGTAACTGTTATATATGATACAATAACGAAAGAAGTGTACTAATATTGTCAATAGAGTATAGCGTCGTTAATTACGATTTTCACTAGGGTAACATGTGTTTTTTTTCACCGTTGGATATAATACCAATATAACATTATAAACCACAGTACATATTTTACATGTATTCGTTCATATGAATCTATGATACATAATATTAGTATCTTATATTTGCTTATATAATAATAACACTGAAGAGATAAAATGGTGAAAATCTTGCACGTGTCTCGCTAATTTTTAAATAATATACACACATAAAATAGCATTAGATTTTTTTGTCGGTGTTCTTATACAAAATAGTTTCGCTTCTGATTTGTGTGTTATTAAATCAAACACATTTAAACGTATATATTAACAAACAAATATGCATTTTAAAACGTCTTCTTTATTGTATGGCTAATTGGGGCTGCCAGCTTCTTTTTGGAATTGTAACGTTAAATCATGCCTGAACGCTGAAATTACACCTTTGTAAAACAGTGTTATCAAAGTTAATAGAAGTGGTTATAAGCAGGCTATAGCGATGTATTTGCAAATTATCAGATTAAGCTCGAATTGAAGCGACGTTGAGCCTAGTGAATACTCAATGTATATATCTGTTTAGAATACCCGACGATGTATATCGGAAGGTACTAAGCTCACCCCGGCATTGTTCCTAGACGTTTAGAAGTCTTCTTTCCCAGCAAACTCAAGCTATGGCGGTTCAGGAGATGTGTTGTTGGTGATTGCGTAACGTTTCCTTTACAATAGTCTTCCTCTGCAGGCACGCTTACAGTGACGCAAAGAATGCCTTATTCAAATCGCTTGAAAAGTTACGTTCATTTTAAACGGGAATTCACTTTGTTATCTCAGCCTAACGTACAATGATCAGCTCTTGCTCGAAATGCCAAACTGCGCTTGTACACGGGTTAATTTTACGAATGATCTACACATAGAA
>OY744532.1:80658733-80761233 GCA_963556195.1 Sepiola atlantica | reverse complement strand
TATATATATATATATATATATATATATATATATTGAAAAGTAATGTTATTTGATCAATATATTTATAAGCTGACATGATCCAGCGTTTCCCGTGATTACCTTTTATATATCAAATTTATATATGAATAAAGCAATATGATGTTTGAATATTATCAATAGTTGTATAACTTCACTTGCGATGTATTTAAAATAGTTTAAGGTGTGTTTTTTTTACAAAAATGTTCATAGTGTTCACTTAGCCACTTTATTTCACCCAGGAATTCCTAGATCAGTAAAGGCGCTCACGGATACAAGAGTTCAAATATCTATGAGAATGCGATAGTCCTTATCGAATAGCATCTGCAATCTTATTAGTAAATCTCATAATAATGGTCATTTGATTCTGATGAGGAATTAATAATTCAAACTTAGCTGTCATGACGTGTTACTGTAAGAGAAGCGTTGCACTCACTGTGTACACCTTTAAAACAGACAATGTGTAACAATAACATCGCATACTTCTTAAACGTCTCTGTTTTACTAATTAGTGCCGAGACGTACTAGAAGAGTTAATCCTAAACTTAAAATATGAAGTCTATAAATACTTTTTTTACACATGCCTTCCTGTGTACTCATTGGCAGGACAAAACTCTTCACCCACAGAAAATTCCATGAAAACCTCCATCAAACGCGTCCCGACGAGCGACAGAGACTCTTCCGCCAACCAATGTTTTCAGTTTTCAAGTAAGTTTTTTTCTTTACTAAAATTAACGAGATTCGTATACAATATGTTGAAAGCAACTCACGCTACATAATCATATGAAATCTGCCGAAAATTCAACTACGTCAAGATCAAACATCTCCACGTAGTTCTGTATTATGTCTTGCCAAATCGAAGCAGCGTGTTTTCTTGTTTCAATTCAGCATTGTGCTCAGTATCTTTTCGTTTCATTTTTACATAAATAATGTCGGTTTAAAATGTGAGAAGGCTGGGACATTTTTGAAAGATTTTCTTTTAATTATATGTAACAGAAAATTTATACTTTTTATATACTTAATGCAAAACTTAAGAAAATAAATGCACTTCTCTTCCTTAAATTATAACAAACAAGTCAATTTTTCTCAGATATTTAATCGCTTCTATATTGCATGAACAGTAACACAGAGCACACTTAGAGTTTTCATATAGGCGGATAGGTAAGATTTAATGAAGATGAAAAATGTTGTCTTTTTGATTTAAAAAATTTAGCTATTTTTCTCTGTCTGTTAGTATTTATTATTTCTGTCACTTTCATGATCTGTCTGTCGATGTATTTGTTATTATCTATTTGCTGGGATTCATTTGAAAACAAAGTTAATACCCAGAACGAACACAACACACCATGACAAATATTTCACAAGAAATCGAATGGGGATAGTTATTTAACATTATATAATTTTATGAATTATCAGTGTGGGGGGATTGCGCTGGACACCTATACGCATCGAATATGATGCTATGTTTTCTAGGAATAGTTTTTGTTAAGAAATTAACAAAATAAGAATAAAATGGTAATATGTTGCCATGGGTTCGGGAGAAACGTACACGTAGGTCAAATTACCTTTCACGCATATCCGGGAATGGGTTCTAGTGAACAATACAAACAACTGATTAAAAATTCGTAATTGTAAGTTGCAGCTTATATTACAAAGTGATGTGATATATTGCGTATAGATCTTCAGTATTTTATCTACAATACGTTAGTAGAGTTTAGTAATAAGTTATAAAATAATATTTAGTGCATTTAAGCAACAAAGAAGCGTCAGCGTTTCATCCCTGCCGGGAATCGTGAGGCTAAAAGCACAGCTTTTTTTAACTGTTTTTTTTTTATTATTATATTCGCGATTTATTTAATTTAGTTCATTTTACTAAACACGTCTAATTGTCTACCCGGATCATATGTTTTTCATCTTGAAGTTGAATTCATTTCTTAGCGGGAAACGAAGATCATGAACCCCGTCCGAATTTTGTTTGTAAAATGAATCCTCGCGATCCATATTAGCTTCTTGTGGAAACACTCAAATTACTTTAATTTGGAATATTGTTTAACTTATTTCTAGTATTACTTTCTTAACACATAAGTTAAATCAAGCTATCAATATATCCTTATTTGTTGTTGATGCGAATTGCTATTTATGCCTACTAATAAATAATCACTCTGTTAGAATTTAAATGGTGTATGTTCAAAACCTTATCTTCACTGTTTTCGTGGTGTCTATGTCAGGAATATGTGCCTCTCTGTCCGTGGATGAAATCGAAAAAACACACACTATCCACACTCTATTACGTTATTCATTTTGTATAAAGATAATTGACAATAATAACGTGAAGTTTTCTTCTGCGCGGGATATTCATTCATAGCAAAGTCAAAATCAAGGGAGGCGCGAAAGTGATCTATCCCTTAATAGACTACAAGAATGGTCTATGCTCGAAATCTCATTTCTTTGATCAATCATATCTAAAAAAACAATAAACTAAATTAGTTGAAACTGTTCACAAAATTTTTATCTAAGAGGTTCTAAAAGTGTGTAGAATTTCAGCATCAATAGTCAAGGAAACCCAGAGATCCAGTAAGTTCAATCATGAAATCATGTTATCCGTGTGTACGTACGTACGTACGTACATGTGTGCCACCCTGTATCTCATCAACTATTTGATTGATTCATCTAATTCTTGGCAGATATAGAGGTTCTAGGGTCTAGTTGATGGCATTTTAATTTCAGTTTACCATATATCTTAGTTTTCCAGAAAATTCCTAAAACCCTTTAAAATGATCATTGCATTGAGGCATAACCTTCACAAAAGTAGTGACATTCCATGATAAATGCAAGTATACTTAAATCATATGCCCTTAACATGGTTAAGATAAAGATTCATATACACTAAATGTACAAAAGCAAGGAAATTCACAAATTTGTACACTTTTATTGTCATTAAGGGTATGCGAGCACAACAGGGCTTTGCATTTTACTGGTAGGGAGTTTTCTTCAGCGCACCTCACACACTTCATCCACTCATGCATAGCGATATATACTGTAGTGATGTGATAATGAAATGGTTTGGTTGATATGTAGGCATTCCCTTAATTAATGACAATAAAAGTGTAAAAATTTGGGAATTCCTTTGCTTTTGTATATTCAGTGTATATGAATCTTTATCTAAACCCTATTAAGGGCATACGATTTCAGTGTACTGGCATTTTTCATGGAGTTGTAATAAATGTTCTTTAATTTCAAACTTGACAAATTAAAATAATAGACTTTTAAGAATCAGAATAAAAAGATATAAAAATAGTTAGCGCTAAATGATCGAGTGTATAGTATTGTCAGTTTCATACAAATTTGCTACGTGTTTCCTTGCTTTAAGACGATTTTTTGTAATATCCAACTAGCTATAGAACGATTAAACTTCATGCGTTTAAATAGCATTTTTTATGTGTGTATTTATTTACCTTTTACTTTCATTTACCCATTCATACGTTTAACTTATTTATATCGATTGATCATTGTCCAGGGGGCATGGAATTCAGGCTCAACAGTGCCAGGTAGAGACCTAACACCTCAGTGCATATACGCTGGTGATAACAGGGTAACAGTTGCTGATTGTTCATGAACTTTTAGCCAAGAGGCTTTCTTATCTGATCTTACTTCTACGCCCTGCGACACTTTTTGAAATATAGATTCATCTCAAAGAGGTATGTAACTGAATAGTGACAGGAAGAGGTAGGTAAGTGACTAGTGACAAGAAGAGGTTGAACAATGTTTAACATAAGTATATCTCGGATGGAAAAAAACGCATCTAAGACACAACGAAAGAGAAATATGTCAATATACACTTTTTGATAATTCGAAAACAATATTTCCAACTGAATATACATTGCAAATATCTGTGTAGAGATGTGTATATATATATCTATCTCTCTCTCTCTATATATATATATATATATCTATGTGTATATCTCTCTCTCTCTCTCTCTCTCTCTCTCTATATATATATATATATATAGGTTAAGTGTGTATATTATTTACCTCCTCTCCAGAAGGTTAGATACAAGTTCAGGTGTGATGAAAGTGTTTCTGTGGAACGAACTGGATTCGAACCCGGCACACTAAGGTAATCAGTCCGCGTCGTTAACCATGGGGAGATTTTATGTACAAATGCACTCTTAAACTAATTCACCAATCATTATAATGCTATAAAACCATATATCACGTCTACGGATTCAGAGTTTTGTTTTAAACTCTGTCAACGCAAAAAAGAGGTTACGTGCTAACATGTAAAAATGGATGTTACATTGATCTACCACTTTACTTTTATCTCAAATACGCAGTCACCTGATTAGACAGCCAGAAGTGACATTTTTAAATATACAGAAAACGTAATAATTGGCAGGTAATGTTTTTGCCTCCTACCTTGGAATGCGCATTTTGTTAATCAAGTACCTTGAGAAAAGAACCATTAATAGTAAATTTTGTACGGAATTTTTTGTGCATTTGAAGTGAGAATTTGCAAAAAAAACCCAGTTGATTGCAACGCTCCTGAAACTATATCCATTGCCATTCAAATCGCTTTTCCACCCATCTCCTTCTCCAGATCTGACCCCAGCGATCACTGGCTCATAACAGACCTCCCAAGAATACTCCAGTAAAAATATTTGAGCTCAATGTAGAAGTTATATCGGCAACTTAGGCGTATTTTCAGGTCTAAGACAAATCTTTTTACAAAAAAGGCATCGAATTTTTTGAAGGTTTTGAATCGGTTTATCATCTTTGAAGGAGACTATGTTGCTGAATAACGTCAAATATTGCAGAAAAGTTGTTGTTAGTCCCGGGACTTATTCAGTGATGTGTTGAAACATTAGCACGTATGCTTCTTTCTTATGACAGGTAGGATAATTCACCGTATTTAAGCAATATCAGTATGTTTATACTAATAGGTAAGCATACATTGTTGATGTATATTGGCAACACTAAAGTTTCAAGTTACAATATTTTAGTCAAAATCTAAAATGGAAAGATACGATAAGTTTCCTCTATTATTCATTAAAAATAAATTGGTAAATAGTCGTTATAACTTATCCACATTTACATATAGTGTGATCAATGTTCTGACTATACTATAAAGTCAAAGAAATGTTTGAAAGTACATATCAGTATCAAATAATTTTGTATTTACAAACTATTTTCGCTAATAAATTAAAAAAAGAGTTTATAACTAATGGGTTAAGAGAAACATATATATTTGCTAGTGTATAATTTCTGAATCTTAAGTGAAAATGCCAAGCATTTTATTTTAAAAAATCCACGAAGCTGACATGTTTACATTATATTTTGAGTATCTGGTGGTGTGTTTTTTTATATTTGTCGAATTAACATTCCTTATGTGTATGAAGTTGCTATTCATGTTCTGAAGAATATATATATATATATATATATATATATATATATATATATATATATATATATATATATATATATATATCAGTATGCTAAGGCAGAATTTCTTCTTAAATGCATGTTTAATTAAACAACAGAGACAATTTATATTTGTTTCTCTTTGATCCATATTTTCATGTTGACAGACTAATAATTTACTGTTCTGTTCGCAGGTGAACAGGAACTCCCCCAATTTGCTAACGTTTTCGACTCCCATGCGTCTTCCTCATCCACGTAAAGAGTTATGCAAATGAAAACTGATGTATTTATTGAAAAACTTAATTAAAACGTGTTTATGTAATATATTAAAGGCATTTCTAATCGATTTTCTCAATAAATTTACTAGTTTTAGTTTGCATAACTCTTCACGTGCATGAAGAAGATTCATAGGTGACGTACATCTTGGCAGTTTTAACGAGTTCCTGTTCACGTTCAAACAGAAAATTAGAGCATTAGTCTGTCAACATGAAAACATAAAACAAATAAACAGGAGGTGCTCCTGTGGTTTAATCAAACATATATTTATATATATATATATATATATATATATATATATATATATATATATAAATATATATATATATATATATATATATATATATATATATATGTATATATATATATATATATATAGTATTTATATAGTATACATGTATATAGTATATATATAGTATACATGTATATATATATATATATAGTATACATATAGTATACATGTATATATAGTATATATATATAGTATATATATAGTATATATATATATAGTATATATATAGTATATATATATATAGTATATATATATAGTATATATATATCGTATATATATAGTATATATATGGTATATATAGTATATATATAGTATATATAGTATATATATAGTATATATAAAGAGTATATATATATAGTATATATATAGTATATATATAGTATATATAGTATATATATATATAGTATATATATATATATATGTGTGTGTATATAGTATATATATATATATATATATATATATATATGTATATATATATATATATAGTCTAAAGAATATTACACCTAATTTAATATTGTATATATATATATATATACAATATTAAATTAGGTGTAATATTCTACTTATATACGACGTCGTTTCGAGATAATGACTCTCATCAGAGCAGGGAAATACACATCTCAAACGGTCATAGGGTGCGAACCTGGTTCAGAGATACACCGTTCACCTAGTCGCATTAGACTACAGAGATGTTTACGTTATAACGGAAAAATTTAGTGATGCTTACATTGAAAGTGGCGAGCATAGACATCTTCTCATTCGATAGCCCTCAACAACAGAGTTGGAGCGTTACAGTTAAGTTTTAGGTGAATGCTTATTTTTATCTTTCCGGCAGTTCTCAACTTTAAATTTTACTTGGAAGGGGCTTATAATAATATTACATTAGTTGTAATATTCTACCTACGTACAGCGTCGTTTTGAGCATATGGCTTACATCAGCGCAGGGAAATAACAATCTAAGACATTCATAAGGCTTGAACCTTGTTCGCAGATACACCTTTAATATGGAAGGGTTCACCTAGTCCCATTGGTGCACTCTGAGAGAATGTAATAACGGGCAGTAATACTACGGCTTAAATCGAGATTCCAAGCCAGCTTGATGTTGTTGAATCACTGTCCTCTGCTCGCTGTACCCACCCATATATTTTTGTGTTCATAGATTAAATTAACTCTTGGCCGAGGGGTAAGAGACTCGACTACGAATCATTGGCAATTTGTAAGCTGGGTTCGAGCCCTCCGACCGACGTGAATTAGTATCCCCTACACTGAAGATTGGGTAAGCATAGAACATCGATATCTGTGAGTAAAATTAATTAATATTTACTTTAAAAAAATATAAATATACATAGCATAAAATATATGGATACGGCTTAAAGCACAGAGAATGAAGAATATACTAATAAAATGAAAATCAAGACATATTTTTTCCTCATTTAAAATATAATATATTTGTATTAAAGGTCTGCAATCATTTCGCTAAAAGCATAGCCTTGTCATGCAGAGAGATATTATAAGCAGTAGTAGTACCTTGTGTTCCGTCAAAATGGAAAATGGCCGAATATGTTATTTTCTTTTTTTATACAGTGGTATCTTGTTATTGAATATGGGAAACGCCGGGCAGCGTGGAAATGTTAGAAATTGGTTTGTTCACATTAGTTAGAGCATCCTTTTCGAAATTTAGCATAGAATATAGGCAAACGCCTAAAATATTAAAAAGAAAATAACATCTTCGTCCTTTTCCATCCTGACGGGACACACGGTTCTACTTCTGCGCATAATATATCTCTGCTTGGCAATTTAAAACTTCAAAAATTAGAAAGATATCATTGAAGTAAGTCTTTCTAAACCTAATAATATTCTATTTACTACTAGTATAATACATATGATCTGTTTGCTTATTCCACACACTTTCGTGAATTATTAGATTCCATATAATTAGTAGAGAAATATGTTTGTCAATCAATATGATGTTTTGAAAAAAGAAACCTCTCAGTTACATTGTTCATATCCTAGTAAAAATCCTATTCCTTAACATAAAGGAGACTATCCATGAACACTATAGCGATGATGTATTCAGTACTAGTCAACAATGGTTTTGCATTGTTTTGTAATCACAATATCTAACGGGTTCCGAAACCTGGACTTCAACTACTCAAAATGCATATACTATTAATTAATACATACTACCAATTATCTTTTATCTCTCCTAGTGTTTAAGAGCTAGATTTAAAGAAAGAATTGAACTGCTCATCCCTCCCGATGAGCAAAGCAAATTAACCAAACAAATTTGGAAGAGTACCTACAGCATTCCTTGTCTTATATTACAAATTGTCCGATCCAAGTTACAAGAAGAACCTCGATATCACCCTATCCAATCCTTGTTTGAATAACCCTACTGATGTAAATACACACACACATATATATATATATATATATATATATATATATATATATATATATATATATATATATATGTTTGTGTGTGTGTGTGGGGGGAAGGTTGGTCGTTCAATTTCAAAGTATTGCAGGGTTAGTTAATAAAATTAAAATATAAGCTATATTAGCAATACAAGATTATTTTATTTTTTTACATTAATCCTATCGATTTCGGAATAAAATTCCTTCTTCAGGGGTGACCAGTATTGAGTCATTTTATTATAACAAAACAAGAATAAAACAAACTTATTTATTTGTTACTTGATAAACGTCTTTGGTACGATGTCTCCGCAGTGTTGTTATCGGCGGTTATGATTAAACTCCGGTGTCGAACGAAAGAAGCGTTGGCTCGCTGTCTTGAAAAATGTGCGTTGGTCGTCAATTTCAAAGTATTGCAGGGTTCCATACAATATACATTTGTTTTTACCATTTTTATTGGTGAGTCTAGAATCCGCTAAAGCAACACACCAACTAGTGCATTACACATCATATTTTGCACAAAAAACATTTCGCCGAACCTATATGTAACTTTACCTCTGTCCGTACTATAGATTGCATCATACACAATTTCAAGTTCGTGAACCCTAGATATTCAGATACTCTATGTAACCTCGAGTGTGCAGATGCCCTTTTCTACCCTAAACTAATATTCGTCTATAGTGTCAATAACTATCTTCTATCCGATTACCAATACTTAAGCAATGTTATATGCTTTTAGACGAGAGAGAATAAACGCAGATATGTGTAAATTGTAGTGAACGCCCTCACGTGTCTTGAGTTCAGAGAGGGAGGATCCTACATCGACATACACATGTTGATTGGGTCACTGTTGTAGCCAATAAGCAATCCGATTTGCACAGAATAACGAACGCATCAGAAGTTCATATGTCAATCGTAAATCTATGCAAACTTATGTTTGCCTTTGGATATAATAAAACCTACGCAATGATTTGACATCTCCATGAATACGTGATGATAGCACATTAAGGACAGGTGTTTCAGTTGTTGTAAGACACATGTACACCGACGGGTTTCGTTCGGGAGGTAGGACGAACCACTGCAAATAGAGAGAGAAGTTGTAGAAATGCGACAAATGAAAAGTAAGTGTCGGTTACAACTAGGAACCATATATATATATAATATTTTTTGGGCGGATACATGAAAAAATATATTTATATATGTATATATAATAATGGTATTAATGAAAGAATAAAATGAGAAATAAATCTAATTCTATAACATATCAGAGTGCAAACAAAAAAGTACTGTAAAGGCCTTAATCTGTGTATGTATGTATATCTTTATGTGTATATATATATACATATATATATATATATATATATATATATATATATATATACATATATGTATGTGTATATCCATTTTTTTAACATAGTTTACCTCAAATAAGGCAGGAGGCTGCAACTGTAGATGTAAGGAGCTACTGAGAAAAACGGTGAAGATTCTTTCTTGGGGAAGGGGTCATCTAAATTGGAAGCTACGCAGCGAGATATATGTTTACATTAGTTTTAAATTTCGGTATGTCAGTACCGTCAGGAAAACAAGCAACAGGGAAAGAGTTCCAGAGTCGAGCAGCACGAGGGAATACGCTTTTGGATCAAAACGCTCTTTTGCATCCGGGGGCCTCCACAGTGAATGGATTGGATTTAGCAGATTGTCGAGTTAGTCTGGTGAATTTACGCCGTGGGGGGCACCAGAACAGCAAGTTCATCAGAGCACAATGCATTGAGATACTTGTAAAACAGGCACAATAATGCAACATTCCGGCGACGGGGCCTATTAAGTTGGCGACTCTTTTTGTAGCCTTGTCTAAGAAGGAGAGACTAGTAAATAATGCACCAGTGCAGATGTGGCAACAATACTCTATGCATGGGCGGATAGTTGTTTTTAGAGATACAGGTTAATGTAAGGTGTGAGATGTTTACTAGCACAGTAGAAAGAGACAACCTTTTTTTGCAGCAGCCCTGGCAATGTCTTCAATGTATTTATTCCAATTCATGTTATCTGTGAAAGTTAAGTCGAGGAGTTTGAATGATGAACTCTTACATAGGGTGTTATTTGCCATGACTATCGGTTGATAAAAAGGTTTCTTGTTGTTATTGAATGAAAGTTGATTTGTCTTAGCGGCATTAAAAGTTACCATCTTTTTTTTACTCCAATCCACTAGAGACTGGAAGTCATTTTCTAAGGATTCAGCCATTGCCTCAGATATGTACGCGTCGGTTTTGTCCATACGACGAGAGTAGAGCGTGGTGTCGTCAGCAAATATCCCTATCATAGTCTCAATGACATCAGGGTTGGTCATTTATGAAAATCAGGAACAGTAGATGTAGTGGTACACCTGCATTTATGTAGTGTTGCTTAGATAAACGGCCATCGAGGGCTACATGGATCTATACGTAAATATGTATGTATATTTTTGATGTATCCGCATGAAATATTATAAGGTGGTATCATGTACTATGTATCGATTTTAAGTATTGTTCTGACCCTGTAAAGGGGCCGGAAGGAAAACATGAACTCAAGATTTAGATTAAACAAGTATATTTGGATAATATATAATACAACACAGAAACACGAGTGATTGTACGTCAGTCTTGACTGTCAACATCAACTGGGGTTGCTACAGCTATGTAATTCCTTTCTACTGCAGGAATATGTCACACAACGTCGGACAGTAGGGGGAGAGTAAAGCCAGCGCCTCTAAAAAATGAGCCCTCACATCTATAAAAAAAATACCTGGGCAGTCCCGTCTGCATTCCCTCGTTAGGGCCCCTAAGTTGGTAAGCTATAGACTTACTCCACCCCAAAGAGTGGAGGCAAGGCCTGGGAGGGTGGACCTTCTAGGACTACTCGCGACTTAACCCCTCAGCCCGACTCATAACAGGTCACCGAAATAGCCCATTTCTTGTCGGGCCGAGTGTCGAGAACGAATCCTCGACATATGTTTCCCATTCCAAAGACTGGATTTAATTTAGCTATGCAATTCCTTCTCACCGCAGGAATATTTGACACCAAGCTAGCGCCACTGACCTATTGGTCTCTAAATCAGTATTCGTTTTATATGTATTAGAAAGTAATTTCTCGGTGAACACTACATTTTTTCTCAGTATATGATAAAATAGACAGAATTGTACTAAATTGTGTTTATAAGAAATGTGCGTTATTGATTTCTGCTATCTCTTTTGCAGTTTATCGATTAAATAACGAATACACGCTATATAGTAAGCCTCAGTAAAATACGTACATGTTCACTTTGTAATGATTATACATTTAATTTGTATGAACATATTTAAAATCCTTTATCAATAAATCGCTCTACATCATACAGTATTTTTCTTAGTACAAGTAATAGTTTTCGCATATAAGAAAGTACTTGCAGAAAATAATGAATAACTTGGATTTGTTAACTATGTATATTACATTCAAGTGAGTTAATTGAAATTAAATTATGTTTTTCTTTTACTAAAATATTTGTTTTGTTTCTCATAGAAATTCGTATTTGGAAACATGGTGTAGCCTTTTATAGCTTAAAGGAAATAAAACAACAAGGAGTTAGATACCGAGAGTATGGATTTACAGAGAGTACACAAGTAATGTGTTGCTACAGATAGCCTTGGGGGTTCGTCATAGCGATTTTCCCTGTTTTACAACGATTCGTAGTGCTAGTGTGAGTCCATGTAGTGATGCGATAGGTTACATCAACGTAATTCAAAACCAAAATTGTTTAATGAAAAGTAAATGTTCATAAACTTTTTTAATATGTGTATAAAGACAGTATCTTCACATTATTACGTATTTGCTTTAATTATTGCTTTTGGTTTTTCTTTAATTTAATGTTATTTCATGTGTAGCAGTAAGATAAATAACCGGAAGTGCACCCTTCACTGCATGAGAATCAAGCGATAAATCGCGATTCGGCGCCAACCCAAATCACGTGATCAGCGTGATTAAAGAGTCCGTGATTTACCCTCAACAAGGCAAGATGCGATCGTGCAATTCTTTGCCAGGTTGATGGCAGAGAATCTACGAACTCCGGAAAACGTATATTACGTCTGATCTGCCCTTTAAAACTCTATGTATGAAGAATGTGTTATTCCTTTGTTCCTGCGAATTCACCTATATACATATATGTTAAGTTTATGTATATCATCTTAGTCAGTTAACATCCATATAAAAATGTATTTGCAGGCACTTTTTAAGATTGCACTAAACGAAACCGGAATGTGATATGTCACAAATACTATAAGTGTTTAATCCACTCTAATGTATAGATAACGGAATGATTTCGACTGCCAGCTAAAAGTCCTTGCGAACAGGGTAAAAGCCGTGTAAGCTACACTTAGCATGGTTGACGAGAAACAAATTTGATTAGCGTATATTTTTCCATGATAACTAATGCTATTTCAAGTTTTTTGTGGTATATTTTTAGATAGCACTAGACGTGCAAGTGACTTGTTAGGCAACAATCACTACCACCATCTGATCGGGTTATATCAAAAATTTATGATTTGTAACATACATTTTATACCCACTCATTCCACAACTAAAAATAATAAGGCTTTTCACTTATGTACTATCCCTACTAATAATATGAATTTACAGATATCGATTATTTCTCTATCTATTTTGCATACGTGCTTACGTTTTGTAAGATGTAAATTATCTGGAAAGAGAAAGTGCGCACTTATTTACTATTTTATTTGTTAGATATTATTCATGACGGCTCCTCTGATAAATGAACGTTGCCTAAAGAAGTATCTTGTATATAGAATAATTATCGCATCTATGACGGTTCCTCTGAAGAAGAAAAAGAACTCATTTCCATATTGTTTATACATTGTGATCATTTTTCGATTGAAGACATCCTTCATGTTCGTTGTACTAAAGCACACACACTTTAATTTAGGTTGACCCCTACAACCTTCTCCCTTTTCTTTTTTCTCAGTAGCCCCTTACGTCTACAGTGGCGACCTGCCTTATTTGGGGCGAACTATGTTAAAAACACACACATACGTATGTATATATATATATATATATATATATATATATGAAGATTTAGAAATAATTTTGTTTTGAAGGCACACACATGGGATGAGGAAAGGATGATCCGATTGGACCATATGAGAAGACTTTAAGTGACGTTAAAAATGTTTCTTTTTTTATATATTTCTATTTATTTTCTTCTTTTTCACTTTCACACCTACTGAGCTCGTATGGGGGAGGCGGTGGGGGAGGGGGTGAAAGGCGATAAGAAGGAAGACAGAGGAACTGGCCAAGGCAAACAACACATATGAATTGGCATGAAATTGATACACAGAAAGCGAGAAACCAAATATTAATCTGAATTAATCAGAGATAGGTCTGCTATCTCAACGTCACTTAAAGTCTTCTCATATGGTCCATTCGGATCATCCTTTCCTCATCCCATCTGTGTGCCTTCAAAATAAAATTAATTCTAAATCTTCACTTTTTCTATTGGGATATTATTTCAGGATTTTCGGGTACGGTCGAACACAATCTAAAACTTATATAGTGTGTGTTATAAAGTGTAACGCAAGTTAACATTTAAACTTGCGAAGTGAGACTTTTCTCTGAAAAAACTAAGTATTCAGGATTTAAAATTACAAAGAAGGGAGTTAATTAGACCAAGTTAAAGCATTCTCACAACAGTAAAATTATTTATGAAGATGTTTTTTTCTATTATAGATGACTAATCCTGACATCCTTTGGCATAGCCGATTCCTTAATCTATCTAATTAAGAAATGTGTGTGCTGTGTCGGGGGTGGGTGGGAGGGCTACAGTTTAATTTTACATATATAGTCTGCTAAGGTTAACTTTTCAATATATTTTTTAAATTTTTGTCGGCCCTAAGTTAAAAATATAATGTTCGTGTGTCTGTACGCTTAATTTCATATAATAATGATCATTTACCTGTACACCTAAGGGTAGATATATGATAGTCGTTTATGACACCTTTAACTTTTAAACGTAATGTTTGTTATAGTATCCCGGTAGATTTGTAGATGATATAATTGTACATCTGTCACGGTAATGTTTCAATAATTATGTTCGGTTTACTGCAGAGTTGTATTTTAAATATAATGTAAATAGGTATGTAATACATAACAGTTGTTTATAAAAGCGACGTTTAAATATAAGTGTTCGTTGTTTGTCATATTTTACAGTAAATAATAATGTTAGTTTCTCTGTCACATGAAAGTTTGAAATATTATTTTCCTGTTTTTTTTCTGGCTTAATTTAGACTACGATGTAAGCTGTATGTAACACTTAAGCTTGCAATATAAGGTGTGTTTCATCAAAGCTAAGCCTGTCGATCACGCTTCACTATTACTTATAATGTTCGTTTTGTATCGCTTATACCCATTTAAATATGCTCGCCGTCTGTCTGTAACAATCGACGTTTTTAATTTAATGTTCGTTTTTCTGTCGCGGTTACATATTTAAATATAATCGCTGATTGTCTGTTATAATCGAATTTTAAGAATTTAATTTTCGTTTTTCTATCGCAGTTAGATATTTAAATATAATCGCATTGTGTCCGTAACTATCGATTTTTAAAATTTAATGTTCGTTTTTCTATCTCAGTTACATATTCTTTTATATAATCGGTGTTTGTCTGTAACAATCGATTTTTAAAAATTTATTTTCGTTTTACTATCCCGGATAAACATTTAAATATAATCGCTGTTTGTCTGTAACAATCGAATTTTTAAATTTAATGTTCGTTTTTCTATCTCAGTTACATATTCTTTTATATAATCGTTGTTTGTCTGTAACAATCGATTTTTAAAAATTTATTTTCGTTTTACTATCCCGTATACACATTTAAATATAATCGCTGTTTGTCTGTAACAATCGAATTTTTAAATTTAATGTTCGTTTTTCTATCTCAGTTACATATTCTTTTATATAATCGGTGTTTGTCTGTAACAATCGATTTTTAAAAATTTATTTTCGTTTTACTATCCCGGATACACATTTAAATATAATCGCTGTTTGTCTGTAACAATCGAATTTTTAAATTTAATGTTCGTTTTTCTATCTCAGTTACATATTCTTTTATATAATCGGTGTTTGTCTGTAACAATCGATTTTTAAAAATTTATTTTCGTTTTACTATCCCGGATACACATTTAAATATAATCGCCGTTTGTCTGTAACAATCGAATTTTTAAATTTAATGTTCGTTTTTCTATCTCAGTTACATATTCTTTTATATAATCGGTGTTTGTCTGTAACAATCGATTTAAAAAAAATTATTTTCGTTTTACTATCCCGGATAAACATTTAAATATAATCGCTGTTTGTCTGTAACAATCGAATTTTTAAATTTAATGTTCGTTTTTCTATCTCAGTTACATATTCTTTTATATAATCGGTGTTTGTCTGTAACAATCGATTTTTAAAAATTTATTTTCGTTTTACTATCCCGGATAAACATTTAAATATAATCGCTGTTTGTCTGTAACAATCGAATTTTTAAATTTAATGTTCGTTTTCTATCACAGTTACATGTTTGTATATAATCGGTGTCTGTCTGTAACAATCGAATGTTTGAATTTTATGTTCGTTTTTCTATGACGATGACACATTTAAATATAATCGGTGTTTGTCTGAAACAATTGAATTTTTTAATGTCATGTTCGTTTTTCCCTTGCGGCTACATATTTAAATATAATCGCATTTTGTCCGTAACTATCGATTTTTTAAAATTAATGTTTTTCTATCGCAGTTACATATTTCAATATAATGGCTGTTTGTCTGTAACAGTCGATTTTAAAAAATTAAGTGTTGTAGTGATTTTTTCAATCTACTGTCAATGTGTATGACATAGTTAGCTTTTAAATATGAAGGGGGTTCGTTAGTCACTATTTAGTATTTTACTTCGAATCTTGTTCGGAAGATATTTTTATTTTCTCTAAAACCCCTTCTGACAGAAAATGAATTGCTAATCTCTCTCCCTTCTGTCGTTTTTATATGCAAACTTCTTGACGAAGACACGTTCACAGCAACACTTCATTTTCTACAAAAAAATGACAATTTTTTATGATGGATAGGTCTTGTTAGCGAGGGCTTCTCACCCGTAGAACAGAATGTTACGGGATTGCTTCCATAGTGATTACAAATTGGTTGTGGTCAACGTAAATGTAACAAATACTTTTAATATTCCGTTTTATAATCAAGCAAACGCCTTTTATATTATTTATCAATATTTGTACTCCCATAATGTTAAATGTTTTTTTTTCCGCACACAATCATTCCCATCGCATTTACATTTATCCCCGAGTGATACTTGGTTTTCGTGACCTAAACAGTAAATAAGTAAGGTACCGGTGAAACTTTTTAACAAGACCGACCAACTTTTGCCGACGTAGAATTGCATAAACGGCCCGGAAAACGCCGAATCAAAACGAATCGGCGTTAAAATGAAAACAAGGCGGATTTCAACAGAACAAAAATAATGAAAGAAAAACACTCATCGGATATTTACGTTTATGATTATTTATTTTTTCACGAAGAAATTCAATACAATATATTTTCGCGTGAAAGTAATTTTATTTTTTATTTTTGTTCGATGAATTGTGTTTTATTCTCGTGAATTAACTAAAACTGTAAACCATCATAATCAATGAATCAACGATTTTAAGAGATTTGTTTTCGTTTTTGTATCGTTTTAATTTTTTTAACAAGAACAATACCAGCTAGAGCCAGGTTAGGTAAGGTTTAGTTGTGAGTTAACTTAAAGTTTAAAATAGTTCAACTCGAAAAGCTGTCAGATATTTTTTCGATGGTTTAATTGTATTCATTTTCAGAAAATTTTCAGATTTGCTTTTGAAGGTATCGCAGATATGGGAAGGATAGTTTCAACGTACATGTAGGCTACTCTCACCAGAACACCCTTCTTCTCTGTGTGGTAATCTTCTGGCTGTTTACATAGACAACCGGAATATGCCTGGTTCAAAAGCTGTACCAGTACAATAAATAATGTTGGTGTCCGTGCCACACTAAATTTAATAATAGAATTTCCGTCGCTAAATTCGCAAACAGAATAGACGCATCTCATGTTAGAAGCATCCGATTAGATAGGGAAATATAAAGATCATCTTTTATTGTTATTTGTTTTGCTTACATTTTGCCAGTGACTTCTTCTTTTGTCGTTCTTTTTAAACAAACACGCACATGTGGTTTTGAGAATTACCATAAAACTGCATAGTTTTTACACCGATCTCACATAAATATTCATTTGGCCGAACAAACAAAATGAGAAAACAAGAATATAATTTATTTTCATAAAACGTGTGTATATGTTGAAGCGCTTAGTCGAAATTCCAAAAATCTTCGATATAAGTTTATTTGCAAACCTTCCATATGACCTGTGCATACACTTGTACACACAAATGCATATATTTGTAAATATAAGAATATGTTTATATATATATATATATATATATATATATATATGATTATTTTCATTTTTATTTCCACAGACATGTACAAAATAGGCAACAGTGGCATGTCGATGTTAACGATCAACATATATTATAAACTGAGATCTCATAAGGCAAAGTTATAATCCGTACTTAACTTTAGATCATTATAAAGATATATACAATATGTATACTTACGTATAAATATAAATGTATATATATATATATATATATATATATATATATATATATATATATATATATATATATATTATAATATAAAATGAAGTAATAAAATAAGGTGTCAATCAAATTTTATTAGAATTCAGAGTTCAAGCAAAGTATCCTTAAGTTTTCAAAGATAATTCTTCTCTTCAGAGGACCATTACCGCAGTGATACTACTACAGGTAATAAAATTACGCAATGAAAATATATAAGATTATATACACAAATACATAAAAATACATAACATCAAACATATCAACCCAAAAACATACTTTTTGTTTAATCCATACAGTCCATCCAGGTCATACAAATTGAGAAGCATAATTAGGAAAGCCATTACTCCAAGTTACAAACAGCAGTCCATATACGTGAAATTGAAGGGGCTGGCAAAGTTATCCAGTCGCGAAATGTGTCCATATTAAATGTTAATGATAAATAAATCAAATAATACAAAAAGTCCAATCAAAGTTCCAAAATCCCGACACGTGCAACCCAAGTCAAATCAAAGTTCGTTGTTTAATTAGAAAACCCGTTAAATCCGAATTGAGCAAAATAAGACTGAATCCCCGTCGCATCTTTCCAGCAGAGCGAAAAAAATAATAATATATATATATATATATATATATATATATAATTTTCAAAATACACTCATATACTATGTGTTGATGCCTAACCTGCAATCGTCAGTATGGGTTACGACAACCCCTATCGGTCATACGGTTCGAACCCTGATACGGAAGTCATGTCTGATTCAGTAGACGAGCCACGTACCATGGCTCCAACACGCATTGTCTAGAAAGGAGAAGTAAATTAAAACCTAAATAGCAGACACATCATCTATCTAACACGCAGTCCAGATAGAACTCAATAGGTAGGGCCCAGATTTATGCTTTACGCAGAATTACGGCTTTTATATCAACTTAACCTAAAGTACTCTATCTTGCTCAAAGCTTTGAATTGTTATTAATAAATAAATATTATTTTGTAACGAAACGCATATACACATGTTTCATGTCAAACTTTCAATCGCCATCATGAGAGGAAATAATCCTTGCCGGTCACACAGTTCGAACTTCGATGCGAAAATCATGTTCGACTCATTAAACGGGGCGCAAGGAATTTTGTTTAAAAAGCAGAAAAATATAGAAATGACTGGGAAAGCAGATGGATAGAAAACTTCAACTAAATTTGGTAGGACTTTGAGTTTTTCTTTTTAATTATGAAATTAGCAAATATGATGAATGAAATAGTTTTCTGAGAATCAAATATACATTAGAGATGAAGGAGATAAGAAAACAGTGGAACAGGGATGATAGAATACAGAGGTGGGATGAATGAAGCCAAATTGGGTTTCGTGTGATTTACAAATATTCAAGGTGACATGGGGTAAGAAATATAGAACTAAATTACAGAAGAGTGAAACGGAAGACAAAAAAAAGGAGGGTAATTTTATGCGTTTACCTTGATTATCTGAAATTGGCTGGACGAAGACTTCACTGCAAACATCCATGCACACACTCATCAGATCTACCCCAAGAGAAGTTCATGAACGTATCTGAAATATTCTTCTTAAAAAAGATCTTCATTCAATTCATATGCAATTTCAGTAAAATACAAAACCTATATATTTTTACATATTAAAGCGGCTATATACTTTAGACTTTTTTTTAATAAAAAAACTTATGTAATTCGCATGCCAATGACTGTGTGTAATGATGTTTCTATAATAGATATTATGCAAAGCCAGAATGAATGAGTGTATGTGTAGTGTATATGTTAATGAAGCATGTGTATGTAACATATTCATTGATAAGAATGTAATTGAAGGAAAATAACGTAAAATATTTTCAGCAATAAAATATTTATTCATTCATAATACTAAAATGACGAGTTAAAGTAACTCACAATTTTAATTTAAATTCATCGGTAAATAAAAGGGTACTACTCCAAGAGTTACGCCTAATTTCCGTTACTGCTTCGCAGCAGCTCGCCGGCAGCTCGCGGAAGCATCCGAGACCTGCCGAGTCGAAAACGAGGCTGTCGAGACGAAAGCGAGGCTGTATAAACAAAACCAAAAAAATCGTGAAAAAAAAATGGAAGGTTGGCAGACGACAACAATATAAGACTATGAATATACGGAAAGAAAAAGAAATGCATACATTTTTATTAAAAAAAATGAAAAAAATGACCAAACCCATAGCTGAAATAAATAAACTTTTTTTAATTTTTTTAAATTTTTTACCCATTTTTTTACTTTTTTGAGAAATGAACAAACCCATAGCTGAAATAAATTAACTGTTATTTTGGTTATTTTTTAACCGTTTTTTTTTTACTTTGTTTTGTAATTAGACATTTTTTTAAAAAGATTTTTTCATGGGGGGGATGGGGGGAATGTGGGATCTGAAAATTTTTCCAATCCACTTGTGTGGTTGGAGACAGTACGCCGCATTCTTTTTGTAGATTTTTCCCTGTCGCCATATCATAGGGACCACAGGTAGATCATCTTTAGGATGGTAGCTATCTCCAACTTTGATCGCGAAAAAAATGTCCCCGATCGCAAAGAAATCCATGCCCGGCATTCCTGGGTGGGGCATCTCCAGACATATCTGTCAGATATTGTTCGTCTTGCCGTCAACCGGCAAAGTCGGCCGCATCGCGTACACCGCATTCTGGTGGGCAGTAGAGCTTTCTGCTGGAAGAAATTCATTACCTCCTCCGGAGATTCTACGCTTCGACACAATTGCTCGAAATTCTCTTTTTTTTCAGTTAGTGTTAGCGTCACCTTCCAATTTTAATCGGCTTCTTGATATAAACTGGTTTGCAGCATCCTGATTGGTCAGTTTTTTCCGCAGTTTTGTTTACAGCCTCGTTTTCGCCTAGGCAGATCTCGGACGCTTCCGCAAGCTATCGAGTCGCTGCTGCCGAGCAGTCACGAAAATTAGGCGTAAATCCTGGAGTAATACCAATAAAGGTGTATACAGTTATATATATATATATATATATATATATATATATATATATATATATATATATATATATATATATATCAAAATATGTCATCCTTATTGTGTTAGAAAATGAGGCATGTTATACGTACCTGGCCTCTGATGAAAATAATTTTTGTTAGTTTTGAATCTATTTTTAAACGAAGTCCCCGCATAAAATAATATTAATTTAATTGCACTCATGTATACTCAGATTTATTTCGCATACTAAAATGGAAATATATTTTACATATCAGCAAACAAAAGATATTAATAGGCATTTGAACGTTTTATAAATACACATTAATAGTAAAGATGTATATAGACACCAGTATTATATTTATAATAGAAACTGGTGTCAGAATGTCATGATAAACCTAGAATAGATATTTATTATTTTCCATCTCTGAGGAAGTGGACAATAACTCGCTTAACAAAGTAAAGTGGACTCCCTGGGTTTGCGGCCATAGGTAAATTCACATCCATATTAATCGTCGAAAACTAATGCTTTATTCGCTAGCGTCATAATTAAATGTTGATATATGTTAGATATGAAAAGTTCGACTGCAAAACGCGATAAACGCCATTCTTAAAATCACAAAACAATCACAACAGAAAGTGTTGCGTTTCAAGACTCGACCACGCTCCAAAGTTATATTTTATAAAATATAGTATATGCATCATTTCTTTTTGCTTACAGTCAAAATAAGTTTATAGTAAAAGTCTGAATGTAATATATTCGAAATTTGATGGTTTACGGTCGCAAGTTAAGCTAATTGGTTTGTTTGCGTTTTGCATTCGGACTTTTAATGTTTTTATCTAAAATACAATAAATGTCAGTTAGTAAAAAAAAATGTCGATGTTTCCAACTTTAATTACCGCTTTATATATATATATATATATATATATATATATATATATATATATATATATATATATATATACATATATATATATATATATATTGTTTTATTAATTTACTGCGAAGTGTTCTTCATGTAAAACCAGTGTCTCTTTCGGGGATTGCGAAAAAGAAAGAGTAAGTATATATTTATATATATATATATATATATATATATATATATATATATATATATATATATATATATATATATATATATATATATACCGTATTTCTTAATTGGGAGAGTTTCCCAGCAGAGTGCTCAAGTGCTCAATTATTAATGCAAAAGTAAAAATAACTAGATAACTTATAAGAGCATGATATTTATTAACATTAAATAAAGTGTTACAACAACATCCGGACCAAGGTTTCAGATCCGAGAAAATCGGACCTTCATCAGCGGAGTTGTATAGCTTAATGAGTGAGAACAAACGCCAGGAATTTCAAAATATTGTCCGTTGGAAAGATGGAACACTTTCAGATTTAAAATTGTCACGTGCGTGGAATATACGTAGTCAGTTATGGAAAGTTTTCAGATCAAAACAACAGCGACGCTGTATATCGAAAAAGCAAGAAATTAAATGGGAATAACGTTAACAGTTGGACAGATGGGAAACTAGCAGGTTTAAACTGTCACCTGCGTGGAATTACGTAGCCCGTTATAGAAAGTATTCAAATTTAACTAATAGAGACGCTATATATGTTATCGAAAGTAAATGGAGATAACGTTAAAAATAAAAATAAATTTATATTAAGTTAGAAATTATATTAAAATAATATGCTAATGTAATAATATATTACTAAATATATTAAATAATAAGTCATTAAAAATAAAACTTATAATTAAATAAATTGTAGTCACACCATTTATAAATATATGAAGTCCTAAGGGTACTAATCATAAAAAAAGTTATTGTAACACTTTATTTAATATTAATAAATATATATATATATATATATATATATATATATATATATATATATATATATATACATATATATATATATATATATATACTCTGAGAAACATCATGGCTCAGAGTATATATACTCTTTAAGTTTGCTTGTTAGTTAACATTACTTATTGTAGCTACAAATAAAATAATGTAAAGCAAACATGTTATTTTATTTATTGTATTGAAAGCATCTTCATTAATTAAGTATAATTTTCAGCGTAAATAATGCCTTTAAATAGCGATATCGGCAATTACACTAATACTATATTCAAACTAGTGATGTAAACAAATATGTAGATAATCTTAAAATACGTCGACCTAAAGATAGACAATATTGTAAAAAAAGAGAACGTAGTAATTCTTTGAATATACTGAAATCTGACACGAGATTGAAAGAACAAGTGCAATAATTACGGAGACCTGTGGCAATTTTTATATCTTATGATATCCAATGTAGCATTGCATGCTTGCATGCTCATTTCTGTTGAGATTGATTTTATTCCATTCTATGATCGAATATACTGGCAGACATTTCATTGTATTATATATAGGCCAACCGTCTTAATTAGTTATCGATAGGTTTTAGCGTGACAAACATATATATATATATATATATATATATATATATATATATGTGAAGTCATATCGGAACTTACAATCGCATCAGTATGTAAATAGTCATAAGATTGTACGCGCTACATAGAGGTTTTTCCTGATTCTTTGAAAAAAGATATCAACGTAGACATTGTTGACAAAAGAAAAACTATTATTTTAGAATTGATTAAAAATAAGACAAGACTCAAAGACAGGCAAATCTATGTTAAGTTATTAGGTTCATGCTCAATTTGAGTAATATGCAATACTATTTGTTTAAGCATGACCTCATGCCATGTTCAGGTATTTATATAGACGAATAAGCTTCTTTAGCTAGTCATGATGTTCAATGTGTCGAATTCATGTGTGTAGCTACGTTGACATTGATAATGAAAGAACTTCACGATTAAGTATAAACTAATACAATGTGTAAACAGTAATTTGAGGCAGCAAGAAACACACGCCAGCATAGCGATTATTGACAGGAAAATATAGAAACAGATATTTTGAATTGAATGGAATATGGTACGAAATACAAATTGAAACGAATAATTCAAAGGATTGCTTTTTCGAGAATGTATCCAGAAGTGTTGGTTGATCTCTGATAACAAGCCATTGTGTACACGATTGAAGCAATTCATGACGTATTAGTGTGTCTTAATTGACTACCGTTTTTATTGTTTAGATGAAGAAACACATTATTAAATTTCTCCTAATCAAATTAAATATTCAGTTCGTTTTACCATATTTTTATGAAATATATCATGTGAAATTTACACATACATACAAACGAAAATAGACGCTCTTAAGGCTGAATTCAAAGGGTATAGATAGACCTAGGCGATATTATACTTTTCCCTCTCTGAGCAAATAGACAATCGCTCGCCTTACAGTAAAACTGGAATACCGACGTTTGCGGCTGTTTGAGTTTGATTAAATCGAGTTGCAGATTAACTCATAATATTGCTCATCTGAAATGATAATAATTATAAGACGTGTCTGGACTTAACTATAGTTTAACGTAGATATATGATACCTAGATTGATATGGGAAAATTCACAATATGTGTAAACTATCGCTCATTCTATCTGTTACCGCCTTTTTTATGGCTCCGAGTTCTGGCCGCCAGTAATAGAAGCTAACACTTTAAACATGTATAAAGTTAATGGTGACGTATTTATTTACTTTATTACTGTATGTGTATATATTTACAGTCATTCACACATGGACTGTTTAATTACATCTCAGCTCTTGTGTGCAGCAAGTCAGAAAGGTTTTCATACCGCCATAGAAACTCGTACGTATTGTCGATTGTCAGCGATCTTAACCGCTATGCCATCATCACAATCCATGAGAAAGTGAAATCTTTATCTTTATATAAATAATATCACGGATTGAATAGTGTTCCATTACCTTTGTTCGAAGAGATTTGCATTTTGTCTGATGTTAACGGAAAATTTCGCTTACCAGTGGGCCGCATATATATATATATATATATATATATATATATATATATATATATATATATATATATATATATATGGTATTTATACACAATTATTAAGTTATTTATAAGCTACACACGCTAGCGTGTCAAGTTTATTACTTTCATCAGTCTAGGAAAGGAACAAATTCAGACAGTCGGACGGCGCGAACCCAGTTCACAGAGTCAGCCTAGAATCTGCAAGCAGTCGACCTATCTTCATGTAACCCGATAGCGTCACGTGATATTTTGAAATCAATATTAAATATGTGCATAAAAGCGGGTAGTAGGCGTAAAACTAATCGAGAGGGTTCGACTGACATTTTCGGATTTTGTAAGTTTATTTACAGTCTAATTTTAACATGCACATATTTGAATATGAATCGGATTCTGAAAACAATGACAGTGGAGGATTTTAGAGTGAGACGTCGGAGAAAAATGCTATCAGTAGAGATAATACATAATCAGCTAGGAATATCTACAGTGATGTAATGGGATTAAGCAGCTAGTAGAGTGGGTCCGGGTATTTTCATTTTGCAAGGATAAATGTTGTAAGTTCAGCAGAAGACATTACATGCAAGTAATTCTTAAACAAGCACGAACATAAAACTTGACTGCGATGCGACAGCGGTATGAGCTTGGCAAATAAAACAGGACTCGTACTGTTTGAAATTATTTTGCTCACATTTCCAAGATGGAGGGAGTTATGATTCCTGCACTAGTACAGATGTGGCAACATTGCCCCTTGCTTTGTAAATATGTAAGATACGACTATATGTTAGAAGGTTTCGAGCCTGCTAGAAAGACCCTACATTCTTATCAGTAGCCTTGGCACAATCTTCTATATACGCATTCCATTTTATGTTGCCTAAGGCATTTAATTGACTTTTCCATAGAATCTCACCAGTTCTGTATATTATGTTGAATCATCGATTTTATTGCTCTATTACTTTTCATAACTGATCATTTAACTGTTATATACTTTGTTTTTGTTACCAAATGTTATTACTAGATTATCCTATTATGCTATTGTATGTTCATTATACTATTTCGTTTAATAATTTAATGTATAAACATTTATAAAGTTATTTTTCGAGTTGGGCATTTGTAAAATTATAAATCCTGATAAACTGATCATAAACCATCTAATCATTTATCCTCTAATGAATATTGAGGAACATGAAATTATTTTTAAAATAGCGAAAACGGAAATTCGTAATATCACAATGAAATCATAAATTCGGTTCGATACATATACAGAATCTAGAGCATAAGGCAGTTGTAAAGTGTAATACCTAGTACTGTTAATGCAAGGCTAGGCAAACATCTTATCTAGACCTTCTTTCTCCATATTTTATTAAGTGTTTTCGAAGATATGCAATCTAAACTTTTATAACTAAAACACAATGTATTTGATCCGGCCTAAATTTGTAATTAAAGAGAATTATATCTATATATCGAATTTTAAAAGATGGAAAAGATGGAAATTCAGTAAAAAAGTTTAACAATGACATAACTTCTAAGAGACATGTAAAAATTACAAGATCAATGTTCGATACGACTCGCTAGTACATGCACTACACTATGAGAAAAGTAGGTGATACCGACGTTTAATAGAATCGAAGTTATCGCTATAATTGAGTTTTTCACATTCTACGTGATCTTAATCGTTTATTGAGATATCTTTACATTAAATCGGTTTAAATAATCAACTTTTTGCTTTGTATCGGATACTTATTGCACCCACTGTATATATATATATATATATATATATATATATATATATATATATATATATATATAGATAAGTGTATGTGTGTGTGTAATGTATTTATTACACACTCATTTAATCGAACTTAACTAGGTTTTCGCTAAACGACCATTATATATTCCATCATAACTTTGGTTTATAAACTTAGATAATATAAATATATATTGCTAATTATTATTTAATTATAAGCTGAAGCGACTCGAAATGTGTAACTACATTAATGATGTTGATATAAACGGAAAAGAAAGTCAGAGTAGAACTTGTAAAAGTACATAATAAACACTTCTATAATATTTGTCTCGAGCGATACCCGAATAACGTACGCTGAAATTAAGATTATATATATGAATAAAATATATGCATTACCTTTCGGCAATCTAGTGCTAGGATATTATCTTATCTAATATAAAATATCATATATATATATATATAGATATATATATATATATATATATATATATATATATATATATATATATATACAAGTATCATTAAAAATTACGGAAATCTTGTGTCTGGTTATTTTTTCTAAGATCCTGTCCGTTTTTCTGATTAGGTTCTTAGTTTCGGACGGAAACTGGCTGATAACATTGCCATAGCTTCCCAAAGCGCTTTCGGACCCTTCCAGGTCCATCGTCAGTGGAGCAATGTTAACCAGGCATAGACCTAGGAGTGAATATATATTCTATTTAGGCGGGAAAATAAAGGACTGTGTTTAATTTAAATTTATATTTATAGGCATTTGAATACATATTCACTCCTAGGTCTATGCCTGGTTAACATTGCTCCACTGACGATGGACCTGGAAGGGTCCGAAAGCGTTTTGGGAAGCTATGGCAATTTTATCAGCCAGTTTCCGTCAGAAACTAAGAACCTAATCAGAAAAACGGAAAGGATCTTAGAAAAAATAACCAGACACAAGATGTCCGTTATTTTTAATGATACTTGTATAAAATAAAAGATGCTGCCAAGATACACACACATATATATATATATATATATATATATATATATATATATATATAGAGAGAGAGAGAGAGGGAGAGAGAGAGAGATAGTAAGATAGATAAATAGATAGATAGAGAGATAGATGAAAGAAGAAAGATAAATATGTACGATGACAAATCTATTTAAAGTTCGATTGTCAAATGCTAAGTGTGCTCGTTAAAAACAAGCTTATTTTTCTTTCCTTAAGCCAAGGATTTTTAAAGATTAAAATATTATCATCAGAGACATTACATCGATGGATAAGTTGTCAGTGGAAAGGCCAAAATTCTAAATTTGAAAAAAAATATAAAGTAATGGAAAATAAGAGCGTTCGTGTAAAACAAATATGGAGTCTGTCCAGTTGGTGAATGTCCGTAGATAAGGGGTCTGGTGAAAACAGATTTCAAGATGGAAATAAAGGGGTTTCATGAAGGCAGCGTTGAAAATGTTCAAAAATGAAGTAAGTTCAATAGAAAGATGTTTAGTTTAATCGTAGATGGAACGCACTTATTTAGATGTAGTCTTCAGAATTAGGGGAATTTAAAAATTTTAAAATATGTCCGTGGACCGAGAATAACAGTAGTTTTTAAAATGTCACTCTCGGTCCACGAAAATATTTTAAAATGGCCCATATTCGGAAAACTACATGTATATATACATATATATATATATATATATATATATATATATATATATATATATATATATATATATATATACGAAAAATACGTCCTATAAAATAATAGGTGACTGATAATGCAATATTCTGCATCTTAATCACCTAGAAAGTGAAACAATAGAAATAGTTGTAAGCAAAAAACAACGAACGCTGACATCACAAATAAAACCATTACATAAAAATACACAATATATCTATCTATCTATATATATATAAATATATATATATATATACCCATATATATATATATATATATATATATATATATATATATATATATATATATATATAACAATAAAGAAAGAAGCAAAATGCTTTCATAAAAAACATGTAATAGATGCAGATATTTTTTATTAGAATAAAAATAAAAAATAAAAACAATATTTTTTTCTTCATCTTGACATGTTTATCTAATATTTCACTTGTTATAACAAGCCCTGGCAGTAATAATTAATCCTGGTCTTCTAGAAGTAGCGTCCGATGTTATGTGGACTAACGGTGCAAACATCTCTTTTAAATTGAACTTAAATCGGGCATGGTCGCTGGTAGGTATACATTTGGGAAAGTCTATTTTTAAGCCTCTTAAGAATGTTAAACATAAAGAAAGAGGCAAAATGCCTTCATAAAAACATGTGTTAGATACAGATATTTTTCATTAAAATCAAAATAAAAAATAAAAACATTTTTTCTTCATCTTGACTTTTTATCTAATATTTAGCTTGATATATATATGTATATATATCTATTTAAATATTTATACATATATAAAGCTGTTCCAAATTTGTTACTGATGTAATCGTTAATAAAATGAACTAACTTTTCTGCAATCCAACAATATTTTGTAAAAATACAAATTCTGTCTGACTAGTTTACCTTGATTCTATCATTAATGTCAAATAACATTATTCGTTTTTTGACTGCGGAAATCGCCCGGCTAAATTTACTATAACACTGACACACACACACCTATTTTAACACTGACCTTCTTTTTTAACATAGTTCACCCCAAACAAGGCAGATCGCCACAGTAAACGTAAGGGGCAACTGAGAGAAGGATGAAAGTTTTTTGTAAGGGGGTCAACCTACATTTGGAGCTGTGCCGCGAGATGTCTGTTTATATTAGTTTTACATTTTTGCATGTCAGTACCGTCAGGAAAACAAAGAGCAGGGAGGAAGTTCCAGAGTCAAGCAGCACGAGTAAAGAAGCTTTTGGAGTCGAAAGCTTTTCGGAATCTGGGTACCTTCACAGTGATTGGTTGTGAGTTGGCAGATTGTCGGGTTAGTCTAGTGAATTTACATCGTGGGGGCACTAGAGCAGCAAGTTTATCAGAGCACAACCCATTGAAGTACTTGTAAAACAGGCACAAGGAAGCAGCATCGCGGCGATGGGACAGGGGCTGGGGCTTGGTTGACAGTGAGGGACCCTTTTTTGGACGTTGTGTTAGGGGAAGTGGCTAGTGGATGATCCCCCAGCCCAGATTTGGCAACAATACGTCATGCATGGGCGGATGGTGGCTTTGTAGAGATACAGGATAGTGTCAGGTGTGATAACTTTACTAGCAAGGTAAAGGGAGCCCACCTTCATTGCAGCAGCCTGGCAATGTCTTCAGTGTATTTATTACAATTCATGTTATCTGTGAAAGATAGGTCGAGCAGTTTAAATGATGAACTCTCCTGTAGAGTGTTATTTGCAATGATAATCGGTTGACTGTCATTGCCCGTTTGTCATTCAGTAATTACCTACGCACTGTTACATAGAAGTTATATGTTAGATAACTTCACATATAAAAACTGGGTTGGGGTTAGATTAATGCCATTTAACAATCACAGCAAAAAGAAGTTTAGCAACAGTGCAAACAACACAACAAGCAGACAAATAAAATGTAGAAGACGTTGTTGTTTAAACTACCTGAAGTTGTACGTACAATTTTAATCGCTTGAATTCATGAATATATTTACATAGTCATACGAGACATCAGATTTAATGGTATTGTTTTCATAGCCAGAAGTTTACCCCAACCAAGGGAGACTTAAGAAATAGCTACGCTTGACTTGTTTAAAAGAATAAAGCAAAAAAGCAGAAAGAAATGCTAGAAACATCTAATTTGGTGCTTTGTGCAAAGAACGTGTGTTGGGTTTTATTTGGCATCTGACACACGTTTTGTATTGTTCCTGGCTAAAATCCAACTTTTTCTGAAATGTTTAACTTTAATACATATATTTCCTTGAGATGGTTGATATCATGTATACGTAAATTGGTTTGTTAACATTCCTAATATTTATGCAAATGTGTATTACTACACCTAATTAGCTTCGTATATTTATATATATATATATATATATATATATATACATATATATATACATATATATATATGTATATATACACATATTTATATATATATACATATATCTATATATATATGTATGAAGATTTCGAATGCTAAAAACGATCATTGAAAGATTTCCAAGAGAATACATCAGATTATAAAACAACGACTATTTCATATACATATATATATATATACATATATATATATATATATATATATATATATATATATATATATGTATATATAGAGATGTATATATATATATATATATATATATACATATATATATATATATATATAAAAGTGGCACTACTGTACAAAATAAAAATTACGTCAGTATGGAAGGATTTATTTTTACTGGCATTGTAAAGATTTACGCATATTTTTGAATCAAATTTACTTTTGGGGTGCACATTGGTTTTATTTTAACGAATAACGCCCTACTAACAAATGTACGAAGAAGCGGTTATCCAAAGCATCGAAACATATATTCAATTATTCAAAACATGTATACATCTCATTTTAATGAATTACATAACTGACAGGGTTCTTTCTACCTTCTTTTTTACGAATTGCTACTATAATACTTACATTTTAAAACTTTTAATTGATATCTCTTTAGGTCCACGCCGGCCCACAGGGTTTACTAGTATATATATATATATATATTGTTATTAGTGGTAAACTTGCGATACGTATTGAGACCAAACATTTAATGAAATATAAAAAAATGCTTCCTTTGTGGCAATTTACTCATAGACGATGTTTTATGTTCTAAATAAATAATTATTCGTAAGTCCTAAGAAATAAATACATTAAAATTTGTAATAAACTACGATGCTCCAAGTAGAAAAAACAAGGCAATAATCAAATATAAGATAATTGGTGTTTTATTGTATGCCCTAATACAAAAGTTAAATCAATTATATAACTTTGAAGAAAAGGCTCTTCTTAAATTGACACCCAGATTATAACGTTTTTTCAAACAAATTCAACAATATCGATTACTTCGAGTTGACGGCTTTTCTTCATTTAAATACCATACTATCGCTATTTACTCCAACAGCTGCATATCTTCTTCCTGGGTCATATCAGAATTACGGGCATTTCAATATTGATTTACTTGCATAAAAGTTATAACATGTGAATACAACTTGAAGCGAAATATAATATTTGATTATTTAAACCTTAATTTATTTACCAGATTTAATAATTAACCTATTTAAAATGTAAATGTCATGTAAGCTTATTCATTCGTGTTTGCAAAATAAGTTTTAATCAATGTATACGTAAAAGTCTTATTAAGTTACAAACAAAAAGCGAACACGTTGGACAGCACTAATAATATTGGGCGATGCTCTAATAGAAGTAATTGGAATATATATATATATATATATATATATATATATATATATATATATATATATATATATATATATATTATGTGTCTATAAAGGTTGTAGACAATTTAAAAGATTATTTCGCGGAAATTTGAGATATCTTGAAAAAAACTGCGTGTTATTCATTGTTTATTGAATTTTGTCTTACCAATAAGAGTTTGTATTTGATATAGCATGTTACTGGAAGGAAAACTGCTAAGTTAATTACTAGAAATAGCTTTATAAACAGCTTATACAGTTATATATGCTTTCTTCTCTTGAAAGATCCTTAAAAAATATTGAGACGAAATATCGATATTTTCAGCCATGATTATGTGTTCAGTTTCCCGCGGTCTCTGCGTGTTATGCTCTTTTTTTATAATTTCTCCTTATTGCATTTAACGCCTCAAAACTTCCTCATTCACACACTAACATATTTATTTTGATACTAAATGTGTGTTTGCCTACGCTATTTTCCATATTTTCCTTCTATATACATAATGATACAACATGCATTTAAAAATATAACGCAGTTCTGGGATTGAGTTTTTTTATAAAGTATACTTGTGTTGTTCTCATTATAGGCAATTAATAATGATATGAACAAGTCAACAATATATCTGTTAGTTTTCTATTTCTTGTTTTTTTTCACTCTTCTCACATTATTCCGATTCGACCACGTTTTACTATTTCTTAATTATCGCTGATTATTTAGAGAGGAAATTAAAGAGGAGCAGAGTTAGACAACAGTGTCTATAAGTGTGTATGTAAACGACACATGAAATATATGGCAACATGACTCCTTCTTTTATATAGAATGATAAAGAATAATACTATTCCTATGTGCTACTACAACTACTACTACTACGACTGCTACTACTGATAATAATAACATAGAAATATAGAGACTCATAATTTTTACCTATGCAATAATATAGCTTATATCGTATATGCAGTTAATGAATTTTCTAATAGAATCAAAGTTGACTATTAAGGGTACTGTTTGTGGCCCACAAAGTATTTTACATAAATGTTCTTAATGTTACATATATACATATTTTGCACTTTTTTTGTTAGTATTATCGTCATAACAACAGTAAATAAAAGTCAACATGTTTTTGCAGACTAATTACTTATTATATAGGCAATGCTGACTCTATATACTAGTAGAAGAGACGCGAGGTTTTCCCTGAAATACCCGCGTGAAAGACGAATAAGGAGAAGTCACACTTATTTGTCCTGAGAAAAACGATAATAATAAATGTAAAAGATGCAAGATACGAGTTTGAGCAGACAGGAAACAATAAACGCATAATGGACTTGATCGTATGAGGCGCGGTGGAACGATAGGAAAAAAAATCTAGTTGTAAGCACGAAGGACAATGTAAAAACCAAGGTCAGCAGAGCTTTTGGGGACCCACACAGGAACAGTGACGACGGTCCTAACGAGCCGACTGGAGGCTGTCATATAAGTTCAGTTTATCGAGTGTAATTGACAGAGTGATGATCAAACATAAAAAGAATGGAACTTCTGTGTTATTTTATCTAGACAGTAATATAGCGAATACATATGAATCGCATCCTGTATATATGATTTTTTGGCGTATGTTGACAAGTCGAGTTTTCGATCTATCAGCTTTCCTCAGAGCACATAAACTATTCAAAGCGTTAAAAACTGTAGTGACTTTGAGGAGCTCGCATTCACAGTAAAGCTTGACTTGTCTATCTTACCTGATACAACCCATATCCTGTCACTAGCCTTCTTATTGTACTATCTGGCCGTATTGGAAAGTGTTATATACTGACTATTACGTAGTAATAAGTGGAAACTAATCCTTTATGTATAATGTGTGTTCACAGAATTGATGAAGTTCGTTAGTTGTTGTCAGGTTTGTAAATGTTATATTGAGAATACAACAATGCTCCTTACTATTAAATAATAGTTTATAATAATGATCCCAATAATAATAATAATAATAATCTATTAATAATAGAGTTTATGTATCTGTCTGTCTGTCTGAAGCCGAAACTTCAGTATGACTATTTACTAAGTCCGCCAGCGTTCATAATATTTGTATACCTTTAGAATTAGGAAACTATTAATAAATAAATTTAGATAAGATAACATTAAATAACATAAGTTAGATAACATATAACAAACAAAGAAGAACGAAATTTCAAGACGAGGCTGCGATTAGAAAGGAAAACGTGTCAAGAATCTTACTTAAAGTAATAATTTTTCAAATTCCTTATATACTGTTATTAAAAAGCCTTCAGACACTAGACGGGTTTTGTCATTTACATAAGTAATTCCTTTTAACCTTCAATTAAATTCATATTTAAAAATATACACTCATAACTGCTATTATCAAATTTACATATGTATTTACAATAATTTCCGATAAGGTGATATTAATAAAAATGATTCATACAATTAATTAAAGCCATTTTTTTCATAACCGGCGTGTTTTCTAAACTATAATTTCAATGGTTAGTACTGATAAAATTGCAAAGTCATCCTTTCGAAAGTGGCGTCATTTTGAGAGGATTTCTTTTCACATTATACTTCTTCATTTTAATTATATTGTCAAGATAAGGTATTTTGCTGTAAATTAAAATTAAACAAGGCATATCCCAGCTATTAGTAAATAGGTGACCCTTTTTGAAAACTAAATTGCTGACTCATCCTTCCAGTTAATTCCGGAAGTGACATCATCGTGAGAGGATTTTTTCACAGTGTTCATTCTTTATTTTCATTACGTTGATAAGATTAGGTGTTTTATTGTAAATTGAAGTTAAGCAACAAATATCTCGGCCATTACTAAATGGGTAACCATTTTGAAAAAACTGGTTATTTGATATGACGTAGGCGCCTTCAATAACATATTTAAACATGAGTTATTTGATATGACCGAGGTGCCTCCTAATTAATAAAAAATATTGTTACTATGAATGGGGGAGGGTAAAACAACATTTTAGGGAGGGGGGAAAATGTTATTTTACTTTTTCTAACTAAAAATATAACTATTCAAGGTGAAGGGTAACAATCTCATTTGGGGGGGGGGGCATTTTGTTCTCTTTTTCTAACTGAAAATATTACTATTAATGGGGAAGGGTAAAAAAATGTTTTTTTTGGTTGGGGGTGTAAAAAATTTTTTTGTGTTTTTCTTTTCATAACTGAAAATATTAGTATTCATGGGGTAAAAAAATAAATTGGGTGGGGGGTAAATTTTTTTTTTTTAACTGAAAATATTAGTATTCATGGAGGGGTGTAAAAAAAAATTTTGATGGGGGGGATTTTTCTTTCTTTTTTAACTGAAAATATTAGTATTCATGGGGGAGGGTAAACAAATTGGGGGGAAATGTGTTTTTTCTTTTTTTTTTAACTAAAACATTCTTGGTTAGACACAAAGAAAATCAATGTCTACCCACCCAAGAAATATGACTGGGGCTCCATCGGTTTACGGGTGAGCGTTCATTTCTGACGCGGCAGCCTAGCAAAAATATGCGACAGGAGGGAGCATATATTTGCTAATAATAATAATAATAATAATAATAATAATAATAATAATAATAATAATAACAACATCACAGAAAATAGCATCTCATTTATATAAACAACCTGAAACTATTTGCAAAAAAAAAACTTATACTAGAGAATATAACAAATGAAGTCAGACTCTTGAGCAATGCAAATCAAATGAGATACAGAATGGAAAAAGTGTACCCGAATATGAATGCACAAAGAAATGCAAAACACAGCAGATAACATAGAACTGCAATAACGAAAGCAGAAAGTTGTTCTAAGTGGATATAATACCTTCAAAGATATGAGATTTCTAGAAGTAGACGCCATAAAATCTATAGACATGTAATGGGAAATAAGAAAAGAACAACTTTATTCATGGATTATCTGTAACCATCTGCAAAAATGGTACTACAATTCTCATAGAGACAAATATGATTTATTGATGAAGAATTCGAATGTAATCAACAATGGAGCGATGTAAAATACTACATATGAAATAAAGGACAGGCAAGACGGTGGTGGGCATCATAGATCTTAACCAACAAAGCTTTATGAATGTAAATATATGAGCGGATTGGAAGCAAAAACCATCAAACTAACAGAAATTTAACAGAAAACGTAACAGCTAGAAAAAAAAACAGAACACATATAAAAAACCCATTATATTAGAGAAACATGATGAAGCGAAATACGGACCTCATTAAACATATTATGAACCCTTTATAGATAGAATAAAAGATGGACTCAGACATCTAGACAAAACAAAAGAAAATGGATAACCAGGCAAGGCAACTGTACCTACATAATGATACTAACAACTGTATGTAACAGGTAAAGAAAAAATGTATGTTAAGTATGGTAAATTGCATAGATAATACAATAAAATAACCATAAGAATATATCTGCGAGATTATATAAAAGGTAAAGGCGTCATCAAAATTTATAATACAGATAACAGTGACATTTGAAAAAATGTGCAATGATCACAGTGGGAAAACATACGTCAACCTGGGTTTATATTAAACTTACTGGTGAAGAGACACATACAAAAATACATGATAAGCTACGATAGGGAACTGGAACAGTAAAACGTAATTGGTACTGACAGTGTTACGAAAAAAATAGTAAAAACGAACCTATGAAAAAGCCGACATAAGCAAGACAGAGGGAAACAGTAAATGTTAACTGTGCAGAAAAACGTGACGAAATGGTACGTCAGATAATAAAAGAATGCAAATGAAAACTATAAAGAAAAACGAGCAAGACCGAATTTCGTTTGAATAAAGTCTTTTCGGATCAACAAAAACGTGTGCTTCATGAACACAGATAGAAGTGAAAAATAAAAATCTGAGAAATTGAATTACAGACGTCAAAATAAGCAAAAAGATGGGAAACATCTACCAGATAACCCTGGTAACAGATACACATAAAACCTAAATAAATGGGTAAGACTTACTAGAGAAACAAAATTAATATAAAACATGAAGCAATTATTGTAATAGAAAAAAATCTTAAGCGCGTTTAGTTCCGAGGAACCTGAAAAAATGGCAAAGAAAATTTGGAATCAAATAAATAGACTTTTCTCAAATTTAAACAGACGACCATTGAGTACAGTTGTATGGATCACACACAATTACAACATGTAAATCATCTTAGATGTAGAATTAACACCGGAAATGAGTGCTCTGCAATTATAAATGTTTAGGCGTTCAGCATAGAATAATAGGCATACATGCGCTACAGTTAGCTTGACATATTTAATCAATTAACGGAAAAACTAAGTATACCAATATGTCTCGTTTATTTTATTGTCTAGTTTACTGTTAGAAATGTGTAGTGGATTAGGACAAAATTTGTATATATATATATATATATATATATATATATATATATATATATATATATATATATATATAAATATTTATATATATATATATGTATGTATACATACATGTATTTATATATATATGAATATATATATATATATTTATATATATATATATATATATATATATATATATATATATATATATATATATATATATATATTGAATTAACACACTTTTCGAACACACACACTAACAGACAAAATATGTACGTCAAATGTCCAAAAAATATAGACAAGTGTGCATATGGAAATAATCACTGTCAGAAACCCAGGCAAAACCCAGAATGTCCCATCTTTGATATAGATCCGCAAAAAAATGTCGCTGATCACATTATAATAACACATCGACACTATATAATCATATTTAACTAGGGGAAATTCGTTTTCCTTCTCTAGTCCTTTCTCTTCATTCTTTGCACATTAATACCGGAAATGAATTGGAGAGACAATGCACACACAAAATAAACTTCGCTGACCAGAGACAAAAAAACATAACTCACACGAGATAAAAATATTTACGTAGAGAACATTCGTTTAGCTTCTTTTATCAATCTGTGTCTCCCGGATGTATTTATACAGAAAGAAAGAGAGACAGCACACGCCTACAAATAAAACAGGAATAAGTGGCCCCTGTTGGTAAGATGCGACAGCATCAATGTAAGTTCACCGTTTTAAAGAAACCTGCTCACACTGAATTCAAGAAAGAGAATAGTTCCCAATAATTCCTACAGAATATCTGAAAAAAATCGAATAAGACACTAAGATTTGTGAAATTATTCAATTGACTTAACACGTAATGATAAGTTACACGTTAATTTGTTTATTCGTCATTATGTTTTCTTTTTTAAATTAAACCTGTAAACTTATTATTTTCTGTCAACTCGTCATAGCAATGTACATATCTATCTATCTATCTATCTATCTATCTATCTATCTATCTATCTATCTATCTATCTATCTATCTATCTATCTATCTATCTATCTCCCCTCCCTTTCTCCTTCCCCCTCTTTCTCTTTCTCTCTCGCTCTCTTTCTCTCGCTCTCTTTCTCTCGCTCTCTCTCTCTGTCTCTCTCTCTTCCTCTCTCTCTCTCTCTCTCTCTATATATATATATATATATATATATATATATATATATATAGTAATCCAGGTAAAATTTACATTTACAGGGTAAAACTCAAGAAAATATGTATTCTTTTCGCCGCTATCTTGCACTCCTTTGCTTGTTTTATAATTACTTTCACGTAATATGTCCTGACGAACTTACAAAACTTATACTGACCAACGTAAATACCATCTAAGAACACGATTAGCCGCAAAATCACACCCCTTCAATGTAGAGGGCCTAAGAAATCAAAACACATTCTATTTAAATAGCTTATTTCCACAGTCAGACTACACCGCAACCCACACAACAAATGGAAGCCACAGACTGAAAGTCAAGGAAGCATGTTAACTAACTCAGATTAAGCAACCCGCGGGGATGGCCGATTGTGATATGCACCTAAACTTCCTCAACAAGAAATATAGTCATCTAACTACTAAAATCTATGCCAGATGTCTCACAAGAAAGAGTTTACACTCACTAGAATGGTATAACCCAACAATGTTACACAGCGAGCAAATTAATATCATTTTTTATTTTATTTTAGATGATATACATAATTAATTTCACACCTAGACAACGCCGAAGCCCACACAAACCATGAAAGCAACAGAACGGATGCTGTAAATTCGAGTATCGCCGTCCTTTGTGTTCATCAGTAGAACCTATCCGAAACCTGAGTAACCTGCATTCGAAGCCAGGAGTCTTCTGTATACTCAACCACGCAACATACAAGGAAGTTTGCAGACTAACACAGATTAAGCAATCCACGTTGAAAGCTTACATGGTGTGTGTATTGATTTACTTCTCTCCAGGAGTTAGGCACAAGGCCAGTTTTTATCTTACTCCCACAACTAAGATGTGACACAAGGTCGGGTCGGGAAAGTGGGGTTTAAAAAATACCTTGGCAGCCCCGTCGGCATTCCCCGGTAGGGGAGTCTCAGGCAGTAAGCAATAAACTTACTCCTCCCCAAAGAGGGGAGGCGAAGCCTGGGAGGGTGGACCTCCTAGAACTGCACAGGACAGACCTATAGACCGGCGTAAATCAAGCCCCGAAGGTCAAGACAATACCAGTCTATGGGGTGCAGTATCCATCGGAACAGATACTACACTTTGATCTTAGCCAAAAGGCCAATCACAATTTCTGTGTATGCTGCTTTGGTGTTTGACTGTAGAAACAATTATATATATATATATATATATATATATATATATATATATATATATATATATGTATATATATATATTTCTGTTAATAAGTAATAATTTTGTCAGAGATGAATTTCGAAGCAGATCGAAGAGGAAAATAAATCTCGGTTCGCGTGATATATTGATTTCCGCAAGATTGACCAGTTTAATTACATCGATGGAACTTTCCTTCGAACACTCTTCCCACACACGCACTTCATAATTTCTAAATGTCTTGCAGAAAAAATAGTTCATCTATTATTCAACACTTTGCGTATTTTCGGAACTCTTTGGAAGCGTAGACGATTTATTTTCATCGTTTAGGTACCATTCTTCATAATCCCTTCGTCGCTAGTCCCTCCATCCCCCAATACTATAATAGCACCACCAGTCCCTTTTTGTGGAGTAGACAGCCATTAATTCATTGGGAAGATCGATATGTCGGCAAGGCATCGATCAATGTCTTCAGTTCCCAGAAATGACACTGGGAAATGCCTTATTTTTTGTGGCCTGACGTAACACCTTAGCTTTCTCTTAAAATTATGTGTTGATTTCTATATATGAAATACGCAAATAATATGTATATATGTCCAACGATTGCGTTTCCCTGTTAAACGTTAATTCGTGTGAATCAACACGGTACACATTTGTTGACCGGCTTGATTCTGGTGCTGGCATTCTTTGCAGGGGGTTCCACGTTGTGGTTGCCAACATCCCTAAGTTAAAGTGATATTATGGAACCGACCGGATTCGGACTTGGCGCATCTAGGTTGTACGCCCGTTGTCGTTATTCACTTGACCTCCGTTATCCCCTGCTTCTCTGTTGACCAATCAGATATCCTACCTAACTTAATAATTACGAATCACTGTATACAATTGAGGTTGGAGGTATATATATATATATATATATATATATATATATATATATATATATATATATATATATATATATATATATATATATGTGTGTGTGTGTGTGTGTGTGTGTGTGTATAGTCTGCGTTAAGGTGAAACATTTCGGTAAGTTCGAGTATTTAATGTATTAAACAGAACAAGAATAAAATATAGAAAAAGAAAATCACATACACATCTTAGTTGTCAGGACTTTAATTTATTCCCACCCTCTGGCCTTTTTAAAATGCTAACGGGGCAACAAGAGTTGTCTCCTGAAAAATTTCAAGAGGCTTAGAGGTCGAAATAAATTTTAGCGCTAACAACTACGATGTTTATGTAATTCTTTTATTTCTATGTTATATTTATATTACTTAATCAATTAAGTAAATTAAAATACGATGATAAAATACCCCTAAAAACAATATTCTTAAAAAAATGCTTAATACAAAGTAGATGTGTATACACAAAAATCATTAAAACAGCCTACGCGAAGTAACCAGCTTCATTTATATAAGTACACATAATTACGGGGCTAAGAAATCAACTAAACATTAAATTATCCCAAAGAAATCAGACAAAATTAAATATAGAATTATCCAGCAAAACAATTACTTATTTCCAAGGTCGCAGCAGTTATGGTGGCTGTGAATGACTAGTTAAGCGTGTCATTATCACCAACCAGGAGTAATCACCACCTCCCCGCATATATTTACCCATTGAAAGACGATATATGTTCATCACAGGCATGCATAAACACGACCACCCTACACGGTACGCATTAAACGGTTGTACCCCCTTTACCTACATGCACCAGCCATTAGGTATACTAGAATCTTTAGAAGATGAAGATACGCACATTGTTATTGGCTAAATATGGATGGAAAACCAACTGTATTCATACCTTCGCGATATATTAAGTGTTCACATATACTAATTATAAGAATACAATTTATAATAGCAAACATACACACTTATCCATTACACATGAACTTGTAAGCCTAAATTAATAAAATGTTTTAGGAAAAATCTATCTGATATTCCGCATTTATTTATAACAGTGTGTATGTTTTTTTAGATGTAACTTAAGTTTAATTGCCACAGCCATACTCAGACACATTAATTCTAAAATGTAATTGGTGTTTACTACACGTATTTATTTTATATGAGAGAATTAAATAAATATATATTGTAAAATATCAAGAAAATACTAGATTATTAAATAATAATATTACAAAAGACAATTTTGTAAAAACATATATATATATAACTTACACGCATCAAAAAGCACATCACAATTACACAAGTATGCATCAACGAAGCATAACACGATTACACAAGTATACATCCACGAAACACATAACGATCACACAAGCATGCATCAACAAAGCATACCAAAATTACACAACTATATACCATCAGATATTACCTCGATTATAAAAGTATGCATCAAAAAAGCATAAAACGATTACACAAGACTACATCAACAAAGAATACAACGATTACACAAGTATAGATAAACAAATCATACAACGATTACACAAATATGCATAAACAAAGCATAACACCATTATGCAAGTATGCATCAACACAGAATACAACGATTACATAACTATGCATCATGAAATGATACAATAATTACACACTTATCGATAAAAAAGCATACAATAATTACAAAAGTATGCATAAAGAAAGCATAAAACGATTACACTAGTATACATACTACGATTACAAAACCATGCATCAAAAAAGCATCACACGATTTAACAAGTATGCATCAACAAACCATCTTACAATTTCGCAAGTATGAATCAAGAAAAATGCATACAACGATTACATAACAATGCATAAACAAAGCATACAACGAATTAGCATGTATGCATCAACAAAGCAACATCAATTACACAAGTATAAATTACAAAATGCAACGATTACACAAGTATGCATCAACGATACAAACAACGCTACACAAATAGGTATCAACAAAACATACAACGATTACACAAGTATGTACAAACAAACATACACCGATTACACAAGTATGCACCAACAAAGAATACAAGGATTACACAAGTATGCATAAACCAAGGGCACAACCCTTAAACATGTATGCATCAAAAAATCACACAAGGATTAATCAAGTATACATCAATCAAACATCAACAATAATTGCACAAGTATGTATCAACATCATATACAACGATTAAACAAAGCATACAAGGATTACACGAGTATGATTCAACAAAGCATATAACGATTACACAAATATGCATACACAAATCATACTAGGATTTCACAACTATAGATATTCCACAATTATGCACCATTAAAAGTATACAATGATTACACAATTACAGATAAAATAATCATTACATTATTACACTAGTACGCATTTACAAAGAATACAACGATTACAAACTATGCAACAACAAATCATAACATGATTTCCAAAGTATGCATCAACACGGGAAACAACGAGTACACAAGTATGCATTGACAAAGCATACATCCCTTACACAAATATGCATCAACAAAAAATACAGCAATTACACAATTATGCATAAACAAACCATGCACTAATTACATAAGTATGTATGAACACAGCATACAAGTATCACAGAAGTATTCATCAACAAAGCATGCAACCCTTACACAAGTATACATCAACAAAGAATGCAACATTACTCAAGTATGCAACGATTGCACAACCATGCATCAACTAAGTATACACCGATTACACACGTATTGAGCAACAAAGCATACAACGCTTACACAAGTATGCAACAAGAAAGCAAACCACGATTACACAAGTACTAATCAGCATAGCATACAAAGATTACACACGTATCCATAAAAAAAGCATACCATTAAACAGTTATACAAAAACAAAGCATACAACAGTTAGGTCAATATGACTCAACAAATCATACAACCTGTACACACGCATAAATCAAAAAGAAATACAACTATTACACAATTATACATCAACAAAACATACCACGATTACACAAGTATGCATCAACAACGCATACAACGGTTATACAGGTATGTGCCCAGACATCATACAAAAATCACACTTGTATGCATTAACAAAGTATACAACCATTACACAAGTATGCATACAAAACAAAACAGGGATTACACAAATATGTATTAACAAATCATAGAACAATTACACAAGTATGCACCAACAAAGAATACAATGATTACATAAGTATACATTAAAACACATACCACGATTACACAAGTATGCATCAACAAAGCATACAACGATGACATACGTATGCATAAACAAATCATACAACGATTAAGAAATTATGCATCAACACATCATACAACCCTTAAACAAATATGCATCAAGAAAAAATGCAACGATTGCACAAGCATGCATCAACAATAATACAACGATTACACAAGTATGCATCAACAAAACATACAATGAATACACAAGTATGCATAACAACCATACAAGCCTTACACAAGGATGCATCTACAAAGCATATGACGATTACAAAAGTATGCATTAACAAAGGATACAATGATACAACAAGTATGCATCAAGAAAGCATAAACCGATTACAAAAGCATGCATTAACAAAGGATACATTATACAACAAGTATGCATCAACAAAGCATACAATCCTTACACTAATATGCATCAACAGAAATACAATAATTACAAAAGTATGCATCAACAAACTATGCACCAATTACAATAGTATGTATCAACAAACCACGCACCAATTACACAACTATGCATCAACAAAACGTACAAGTATTACATAAATATCCATGAATACAACCCTTATACAAGTATGCATCAACAAAGAATGCAACATTACTCAAGTATGCATCGACACAGAATACAACGATCGCACAACTATGCATCAAAATAGGATACAACGACTACACACGTATTGAGCAACAAAGCATACAACGATCACACAAGTATGCATCAAGAAAGAATACAACGATTATACAAGTATGCATCAACAAAACATACAACGATTACAAAAGTATGAATCATCACAACACAAATAGATTACATACGTATCCACCAAAAAAGCATACTACGATTAAACAAATGTGCATCAACAAAGCATTTTACAATTCAACAATTATGCAAAAAAAAGCTTACACCGATAAGGTAACGATGCATCAACATAGCATACAACATTTACACAGCATGCATCAAGAGAGAAATACAACTATTACACAAGTATGCATCAACAACACATACAACGACTACACTAATATGCATTAACAAAACATGAAACGATTACATAGTTTGCATCAAAAATGAAACAAAAATTACACACGTATGCATTAACACAGCTGCAACGATTACACCACTATCCACCAACAAAGGATACAACGATTACAGAAGTATTGAGTAAGAACATACAATAACTGCAAAAGTATGTATCAGAAGAGAATACAACGATTAAACCAGTATGCATTAACAAAGCATAAAACTATGAAACACTAATCAATTAACAAAGCATACCACAATTGACAATGTATGCACCAACAAATAATACAACGATTACACAGGTATGCATTCGTAAAGTATACACAGATGACACAAGCTTGATGAACAACTGATACAACGATAAACAATATGCATGAATCAAGTATACAATGATTATAAAAGTATGCACCAACAATGAACACAGCAATACCACAAGTATGCATCAACAAAGCATACAACAATTATACAAGTATGCATCAACAAATCATACAACGATGACATAAATATAAATCAACAACACATACAACGATTACACAAGTATGCATCAACAATGCATACATCGATTAGACAACTATGGATCAACAAAACTTACACAGATTATAGAAGTTTGCATCAACAAAGCACACAACAATTACACAAGTATGCACCAAGAAAAAATGGTACGAGTGCACGAGTATGCATCATCAATACATGAAACGATTACACAAGAATGCATCAAAAACATACAACCCGTACACAAGGATGCACTAACAACACATACAACGATTACAAAAGTATGCATTTACAAAGCATACAACGAGTACACAATAATCCATCAACAACGAATACAGCTATTACACAAGTATAGATCAACAAAAAATACAAAAAATACACAACTATGCATAAACAAACCATACAACGATTACATAAGTATGCATTAAAAATATACACATATTACACAAGTATTAATGAGCAAATGATACAACGCGTACACAGTATGCATCAACCAAGTATACAATAATTACAAAAGTATGCACCAACAAAGCATATAACCTTAACCGAAGTATGCATCAACAAATAATAAAAATAACCTCGTATGCATCAACAAAGCATACAAGATTGCAAAAGTATGCATCAACAAAGCATACATCGATTACACAAATATGAATAAAGAAATCAAACCGATTACACAAGTATGCATCAACAAAGCATACATCGATTACACAAATATGAATAAAGAAATCAAACCGATTACACAAGTATGCATCAACAAAGCATACATCGATTACACAAATATGAATAAAGAAATCAAACCGATTACACAAGGATGCATCAACAAAGCATACATCGATTACACAAATATGAATAAAGAAATCAAACCGATTATACAAGTATGCATCAACAAAGCATACATCGATTACACACATATGAATAAAGAAATCAAACCGATTACACAAGTATGCATCAACAAAGCATACACGATTACACAAATATTAATAAAGAAATCAAACCGATTACACAAGTATGCATCAACAAAGCATACACGATTACACAAATATGAATAAAGAAATCAAACCGATAACACAAGTATGCATCAACAAAGCATACATCGATTACACAAATATGAATAAAGAAATCAAACCGATTACACAAGTATGCATCAACAAAGCATACACGATTACACAAATATGAATAAAGAAATCAAACCGATTACACAAGTATGCATCAACAAAGCATACATCGATTACACAAATATGAATAAAGAAATCAAACCGATTACACAAGTATGCATCAACAAAGCATACATCGATTACACAAATATGAATAAAGAAATCAAACCGATTACACAAGTATGCATCAACAAAGCATACATCGATTACACAAATATGAATAAAGAAATCAAACCGATTACACAAGTATGCATCAACAAAGCATACATCGATTACACAAATATGAATAAAGAAATCAAACCGATTACACAAGTATGCATCAACAAAGCATACATCGATTACACAAATATGAATAAAGAAATCAAACCGATTACACAAGTATGCATCAACAAAGCATACATCGATTACACAAATATGAATAAAGAAATCAAACCGATAACACAAGTATGCATCAACAAAGCATACACGATTACACAAATATTAATAAAGAAATCAAACCGATTACACAAGTATGCATCAACAAAGCATACACGATTACACAAATATGAATAAAGAAATCAAACCGATAACACAAGTATGCATCAACAAAGCATACATCGATTACACAAATATGAATAAAGAAATCAAACCGATTACACAAGTATGCATCAACAAAGCATACACGATTACACAAATATTAATAAAGAAATCAAACCGATTACACAAGTATGCATCAACAAAGCATACATCGATTACACAAATATGAATAAAGAAATCAAACCGATTACACAAGTATGCATCAACAAAGCATACATCGATTACACAAATATGAATAAAGAAATCAAACCGATTACACAAGTATGCATCAACAAAGCATACATCGATTACACAAATATGAATAAAGAAATCAAACCGATTACACAAGTATGCATCAACAAAGCATACACGATTACACAAATATGAATAAAGAAATCAAACCGATTACACAAGTATGCATCAACAAAGCATACATCGATTACACAAATATGAATAAAGAAATCAAACCGATTACACAAGTATGCATCAACAAAGCATACATCGATTACACAAATATGAATAAAGAAATCAAACCGATAACACAAGTATGCATCAACAAAGCATACACGATTACACAAATATTAATAAAGAAATCAAACCGATTACACAAGTATGCATCAACAAAGCATACACGATTACACAAATATGAATAAAGAAATCAAACCGATAACACAAGTATGCATCAACAAAGCATACATCGATTACACAAATATGAATAAAGAAATCAAACCGATTACACAAGTATGCATCAACAAAGCATACACGATTACACAAATATTAATAAAGAAATCAAACCGATTACACAAGTATGCATCAACAAAGCATACATCGATTACACAAATATGAATAAAGAAATCAAACCGATTACACAAGTATGCATCAACAAAGCATACATCGATTACACAAATATGAATAAAGAAATCAAACCGATTACACAAGTATGCATCAACAAAGCATACATCGATTACACAAATATGAATAAAGAAATCAAACCGATTACACAAGTATGCATCAACAAAGCATACACGATTACACAAATATGAATAAAGAAATCAAACCGATTACACAAGTATGCATCAACAAAGCATACATCGATTACACAAATATGAATAAAGAAATCAAACCGATTACACAAGTATGCATCAACAAAGCATACATCGATTACACAAATATGAATAAAGAAATCAAACCGATAACACAAGTATGCATCAACAAAGCATACACGATTACACAAATATTAATAAAGAAATCAAACCGATTACACAAGTATGCATCAACAAAGCATACACGATTACACAAATATGAATAAAGAAATCAAACCGATAACACAAGTATGCATCAACAAAGCATACATCGATTACACAAATATGAATAAAGAAATCAAACCGATTACACAAGTATGCATCAACAAAGCATACACGATTACACAAATATTAATAAAGAAATCAAACCGATTACACAAGTATGCATCAACAAAGCATACATCGATTACACAAATATTAATAAAGAAATCAAACCGATTACACAAGTATGCATCAACAAAGCATACATCGATTACACAAATATGAATAAAGAAATCAAACCGATTACACAAGTATGCATCAACAAAGCATACACGATAACACAAATATGAATAAAGAAATCAAACCGATTACACACTTATGCATCAAGAAAGCATACATCGATTACACAAATATGAATAAAGAAATCAAATCGATTACACAAGTATGCATCAACAAAGCATACATCGATTACACAAATATGAATAAAGAAATCAAACCGATTACACAAGTATGCATCAACAAAGCATACATCGATTACACAAATATGAATAAAGAAATCAAACCGATTACACAAGTATGCATCAACAAAGCATACATCGATTACACACATATGAATAAAGAAATCAAACCGATTACACAAGTATGCATCAACAAAGCATACACGATTACACAAATATGAATAAAGAAATCAAACCGATTACACAAGTATGCATCAACAAAGCATACATCGATTACACAAATATGAATAAAGAAATCAAACCGATTACACAAGTATGCATCAACAAAGCATACATCGATTACACAAATATGAATAAAGAAATCAAACCGATAACACAAGTATGCATCAACAAAGCATACACGATTACACAAATATTAATAAAGAAATCAAACCGATTACACAAGTATGCATCAACAAAGCATACACGATTACACAAATATGAATAAAGAAATCAAACCGATAACACAAGTATGCATCAACAAAGCATACATCGATTACACAAATATTAATAAAGAAATCAAACCGATTACACAAGTATGCATCAACAAAGCATACACGATTACACAAATATTAATAAAGAAATCAAACCGATTACACAAGTATGCATCAACAAAGCATACATCGATTACACAAATATGAATAAAGAAATCAAACCGATTACACAAGTATGCATCAACAAAGCATACATCGATTACACAAATATGAATAAAGAAATCAAACCGATTACACAAGTATGCATCAACAAAGCATACATCGATTACACAAATATGAATAAAGAAATCAAACCGATTACACAAGTATGCATCAACAAAGCATACATCGATTACACAAATATGAATAAAGAAATCAAACCGATTACACAAGTATGCATCAACAAAGCATACATCGATTACACAAATATGAATAAAGAAATCAAACCGATTACACAAGTATGCATCAACAAAGCATACATCGATTACACAAATATGAATAAAGAAATCAAACCGATTACACAAGTATGCATCAACAAAGCATACATCGATTACACAAATATGAATAAAGAAATCAAACCGATTACACAAGTATGCATCAACAAAGCATACATTGATTACACAAATATGAATAAAGAAATCAAACCGATTACACAAGTATGCATCAACAAAGCATACATCGATTACACAAATATGAATAAAGAAATCAAACCGATTACACAAGTATGCATCAACAAAGCATACACGATTACACAAATATTAATAAAGAAATCAAACCGATTACACAAGTATGCATCAACAAAGCATACATCGATTACACAAATATGAATAAAGAAATCAAACCGATTACACAAGTATGCATCAACAAAGCATACATCGATTACACAAATATGAATAAAGAAATCAAACCGATTACACAAGTATGCATCAACAAAGCATACATCGATTACACAAATATGAATAAAGAAATCAAACCGATTACACAAGTATGCATCAACAAAGCATACATCGATTACACAAATATGAATAAAGAAATCAAACCGATTACACAAGTATGCATCAACAAAGCATACATTGATTACACAAATATGAATAAAGAAATCAAACCGATTACACAAGTATGCATCAACAAAGCATACATCGATTACACAAATATGAATAAAGAAATCAAACCGATTACACAAGTGTGCATCAACAAAGCATACATCGATTACACAAATATGAATAAAGAAATCAAACGGATTACACAAGTATGCATCAACAAAGCATACACGATTACACAAATATGAATAAAGAAATCAAACCGATTACACAAGTATGCATCAACAAAGCATACATCGATTACACAAATATGAATGAAGAAATCAAACCGATTACACAAGTATGCATCAACAAAGCATACATTGATTACACAAATATGAATAAAGAAATCAAACCGATTACACAAGTATGCATCAACAAAGCATACACGATTACACAAATATTAATAAAGAAATCAAACCGATTACACAAGTATGCATCAACAAAGCATACATCGATTACACAAATATGAATAAAGAAATCAAACCGATTACACAAGTATGCATCAACAAAGCATACATCGATTACACAAATATGAATAAAGAAATCAAACCGATTACACAAGTATGCATCAACAAAGCATACATCGATTACACAAATATGAATAAAGAAATCAAACCGATTACACAAGTATGCATCAACAAAGCATACACGATTACACAAATATGAATAAAGAAATCAAACCGATTACACAAGTATGCATCAACAAAGAATACACGATTACACAAATATGAATAAAGAAATCAAACCGATTACACAAGTATGCATCAACAAAGCATACATCGATTACACAAATATGAATAAAGAAATCAAACCGATTACACAAGTATGCATCAACAAAGCATACATTGATTACACAAATATGAATAAAGAAATCAAACCGATTACACAAGTATGCATCAACAAAGCATACATCGATTACACAAATATGAATAAAGAAATCAAACCGATTACACAAGTATGCATCAACAAAGCATACACGATTACACAAATATTAATAAAGAAATCAAACCGATTACACAAGTATGCATCAACAAAGCATACATCGATTACACAAATATGAATAAAGAAATCAAACCGATTACACAAGTATGCATCAACAAAGCATACATCGATTACACAAATATGAATAAAGAAATCAAACCGATTACACAAGTATGCATCAACAAAGCATACATCGATTACACAAATATGAATAAAGAAATCAAACCGATTACACAAGTATGCATCAACAAAGCATACATCGATTACACAAATATGAATAAAGAAATCAAACCGATTACACAAGTATGCATCAACAAAGCATACATTGATTACACAAATATGAATAAAGAAATCAAACCGATTACACAAGTATGCATCAACAAAGCATACATCGATTACACAAATATGAATAAAGAAATCAAACCGATTACACAAGTGTGCATCAACAAAGCATACATCGATTACACAAATATGAATAAAGAAATCAAACCGATTACACAAGTATGCATCAACAAAGCATACACGATTACACAAATATGAATAAAGAAATCAAACCGATTACACAAGTATGCATCAACAAAGCATACATCGATTACACAAATATGAATAAAGAAATCAAACCGATTACACAAGTATGCATCAACAAAGCATACATTGATTACACAAATATGAATAAAGAAATCAAACCGATTACACAAGTATGCATCAACAAAGCATACACGATTACACAAATATGAATAAAGAAATCAAACCGATTACACAAGTATGCATCAACAAAGCATACATCGATTACACAAATATGAATAAAGAAATCAAACCGATTACACAAGTATGCATCAACAAAGCATACACGATTACACAAATATGAATAAAGAAATCAAACCGATTACACAAGTATGCATCAACAAAGCATACATCGATTACACAAATATGAATAAAGAAATCAAACCGATTACACAAGTATGCATCAACAAAGCATACATCGATTACACAAATATGAATAAAGAAATCAAACCGATTACACAAGTATGCATCAACAAAGAATACATCGATTACACAAATATGAATAAAGAAATCAAACCGATTACACAAGTATGCATCAACAAAGCATACATCGGGTACACAAATATGAATAAAGAAATCAAACCGATTACACAAGTATGCATCAACAAAGCATACATCGATTACACAAATATGAATAAAGAAATCAAACCGATTACACAAGTATGCATCAACAAAGCATACACGATTACACAAATATGAATAAAGAAATCAAACCGATTACACAAGTATGCATCAACAAAGCATACATCGATTACACAAATATGAATAAAGAAATCAAACCGATTACACAAGTATGCATCAACAAAGCATACACGATTACACAAATATGAATAAAGAAATCAAACCGATTACACAAGTATGCATCAACAAAGCATACATCGATTACACAAATATGAATAAAGAAATCAAACCGATTACACAAGTATGCATCAACAAAGCATACATCGATTACACAAATATGAATAAAGAAATCAAACCGATTACACAAGTATGCATCAACAAAGCATACATCGATTACACAAATATGAATAAAGAAATCAAACCGATTACACAAGTATGCATCAACAAAGCATACATCGGGTACACAAATATGAATAAAGAAATCAAACCGATTACACAAGTATGCATCAACAAAGCATACACGATTACACAAATATGAACAAAGAAATCAAACCGATTACACAAGTATGCATCAACAAAGCATACATCGATTACACAAATATGAATAAAGAAATCAAACCGATTACACAAGTATGCATCAACAAAGAATACATCGATTACACAAATATGAATAAAAAAATCAAACCGATTACACAAGTATGCATCAACAAAGCATACACGATTACACAAATATGAATAAAGAAATCAAACCGATTACACAAGTATGCATCAACAAAGCATACATCGATTACACAAATATGAATAAAGAAATCAAACCGATTACACAAGTATGCATCAACAAAGCATACATCGATTACACAAATATGAATAAAGAAATCAAACCGATTACACAAGTATGCATCAACAAAGCATACATCGATTACACAAATATGAATAAAGAAATCAAACCGATTACACAAGTCTGCATCAACAAAGCATACACGATTACACAAATATGAATAAAGAAATCAAACCGATTACACAAGTATGCATCAACAAAGCATACATCGATTACACAAATATGAATAAAGAAATCAAACCGATTACACAAGTATGCATCAACAAAGCATACACGATTACACAAATATGAATAAAGACATCAAACCGATTACACAAGTATGCCTCAACAAAGCATACATCGATTACACAAATATGAATAAAGAAATCAAACCGATTACACAAGTATGCATCAACAAAGCATACACGATTACACAAATATGAATAAAGAAATCAAACCGATTACACAAGTATGCATCAACAAAGCATACATCGATTACACAAATATGAATAAAGAAATCAAACCGATTACACTAGTATGCATCAACAAAGCATACATCGATTACACAAATATGAATAAATAAATCAAACCGATTACACAAGTATGCATCAACAAAGCATACACGATTACACAAATATGAATAAAGAAATCAAACCGATTACACAAGTATGCATCAACAAAGCATACACGATTACACAAATATGAATAAAGAAATCAAACCGATTACACAAGTATGCATCAACAAAGCATACACGATTACACAAATATGAATAAAGAAATCAAACCGATTACACAAGTATGCATCAACAAAGCATACATCGATTAGGCAAATATACATCAACAAAGCATACAACCATTACACTAGCATGCATAAAAGAAGAAATATAACTAATACACAAGTGTGCATCAAGAACATCTACAACGAGTACACACGTATGCATCAACAAAACATACAACGATTAAACAAGTAGGCATAAAAAACATGCAACAGTTACATAAGTATGCATCAAGAAATCATACTATGATTTCACTAGTATGCATTATCAAAGCATAAAACGATTAAACAAGTATACATCAACAAAGACTGCAAAGAGTACACAACTATACACGTAAGAAGCATACAACGAATACACAAGTATGCATTAAAAAGTATACACAGATTACACACGTATTAATCAGCAAATGATACAACGATTAAACAATATGCATCAATCAAGTATACAATGATTATAAAAGGTAGCACTAATAAAGCATACAACCCTAACACAAGTATGCACCAACAATGAACACAGCAATACCACAAGTATGCATCAACAAAGCATACAACAATTATACAAGTATGCATCAACAAATCATACAACGATGACATAAATATAAATCAACAACACATACAACGATTACACAAGTATGCATCAACAATGCATACATCGATTAGACAACTATGGATCAACAAAACATACACAGATTATAGAAGTTTGCATCAACAAAGCACACAACAATTACACAAGTATGCACCAAGAAAAAATGGTACGAGTGCACGAGTATGCATCATCAATACATGAAACGATTACACAAGAATGCATCAAAAACATACAACCCGTACACAAGGATTCACTAACAACACATACAACGATTACAAAAGTATGCATTTACAAAGCATACAACGAGTACACAATAATCCATCAACAACGAATACAGCTATTACACAAGTATAGATCAACAACAAATACAAAAAATACAAAAAATACACAACTATGCATAAACAAACCATACAACGATTACATAAGTATGCATTAAAAATATACACATATTACACAAGTATTAATGAGCAAATGATACAACGCGTACACAGTATGCATCAACCAAGTATACAATAATTACAAAAGTATGCACCAACAAAGCATATAACCTTAACCGAAGTATGCATCAACAAATAATAAAAATAACCCCGTATGCATCAACAAAGCATACAAGATTGCAAAAGTATGCATCAACAAAGCATACATCGATTACACAAATATGAATAAAGAAATCAAACCGATTACACAAGTATGCATCAACAAAGCATACATCGATTACACAAATATGAATAAAGAAATCAAACCGATTACACAAGTATGCATCAACAAAGCATACATCGATTACACAAATATGAATAAAGAAATCAAACCGATTACACAAGTATGCATCAACAAAGCATACATCGATTACACAAATATGAATAAAGAAATCAAACCGATTACACAAGGATGCATCAACAAAGCATACATCGATTACACAAATATGAATAAAGAAATCAAACCGATTATACAAGTATGCATCAACAAAGCATACATCGATTACACAAATATGAATAAAGAAATCAAACCGATTACACAAGTGTGCATCAACAAAGCATACATCGATTACACAAATATGAATAAAGAAATCAAACCGATTACACAAGTATGCATCAACAAAGCATACACGATTACACAAATATGAATAAAGAAATCAAACCGATTACACAAGTATGCATCAACAAAGCATACATCGATTACACAAATATGAATAAAGAAATCAAACCGATTACACAAGTATGCATCAACAAAGCATACACGATAACACAAATATGAATAAAGAAATCAAACCGATTACACAAGTATGCATCAACAAAGCATACATCGATTACACAAATATGAATAAAGAAATCAAACCGATTACACAAGTATGCATCAACAAAGCATACTTCGGTTACACAAATATGAATAAAGAAATCAAACCGATTACACAAGTATGCATCAACAAAGCATACATCGATTACACAAATATGAATAAAGAAATCAAACCGATTACACAAGTATGCATCAACAAAGCATACACGATTACACAAATATGAATAAAGAAATCAAACCGATTACACAAGTATGCATCAACAAAGCATACATCGATTACACAAATATGAATAAAGAAATCAAACCGATTACACAAGTATGCATCAACAAAGCATACACGATAACACAAATATGAATAAAGAAATCAAACCGATTACACAAGTATGCATCAACAAAGCATACATCGATTACACAAATATGAATAAAGAAATCAAACCGATTACACAAGTATGCATCAACAAAGCATACATCGATTACACAAATATGAATAAAGAAATCAAACCGATTACACAAGTATGCATCAACAAAGCATACATCGATTACACAAATATGAATAAAGAAATCAAACCGATTACACAAGTATGCATCAACAAAGCATACACGATTACACAAATATGAATAAAGAAATCAAACCGATTACACAAGTATGCATCAACAAAGCATACACGATTACACAAATATGAATAAAGAAATCAAACCGATTACACAAGTATGCATCAACAAAGCATACATCGATTACACAAATATGAATAAAGAAATCAAACCGATTACACAAGTATGCATCAACAAAGCATACATCGATTACACAAATATGAATAAAGAAATCAAACCGATTACACAAGTATGCATCAACAAAGCATACACGATTACACAAATATGAATAAAGAAATCAAACCGATTACACAAGTATGCATCAACAAAGCATACATCGATTACACAAATATGAATAAAGAAATCAAACCGATTACACAAGTATGCATCAACAAAGCATACATCGATTACACAAATATGAATAAAGAAATCAAACCGATTACACAAGTATGCATCAACAAAGCATACATTGATTACACAAATATGAATAAAGAAATCAAACCGATTACACAAGTATGCATCAACAAAGCATACACGATTACACAAATATGAATAAAGAAATCAAACCGATTACACAAGTATGCATCAACAAAGCATACATCGATTACACAAATATGAATAAAGAAATAAAACCGATTACACAAGTATGCATCAACAAAGCATACATCGATTACACAAATATGAATAAAGAAATCAAACCGATTACACAAGTATGCATCAACAAAGCATACATCGATTACACAAATATGAATAAAGAAATCAAACCGATTACACAAGTATGCATCAACAAAGCATACACGATTACACAAATATGAATAAAGAAATCAAACCGATTACACAAGTATGCATCAACAAAGCATACATCGATTACACAAATATGAATAAAGAAATCAAACCGATTACACAAGTATGCATCAACAAAGCATACATCGATTACACAAATATGAATAAAGAAATCAAACCGATTACACAAGTATGCATCAACAAAGCATACACGATTACACAAATATGAATAAAGAAATCAAACCGATTACACAAGTATGCATCAACAAAGCATACATCGATTACACAAATATGAATAAAGAAATCAAACCGATTACACAAGTATGCATCAACAAAGCATACATCGATTACACAAATATGAATAAAGAAATCAAACCGATTACACAAGTATGCATCAACAAAGCATACATCGATTACACAAATATGAATAAAGAAATCAAACCGATTACACAAGTATGCATCAACAAAGCATACACGATTACACAAATATGAATAAAGAAATCAAACCGATTACACAAGTATGCATCAACAAAGCATACATCGATTACACAAATATGAATAAAGAAATCAAACCGATTACACAAGTATGCATCAACAAAGCATACACGATTACACAAATATGAATAAAGAAATCAAACCGATTACACAAGTATGCATCAACAAAGCATACATCGATTACACAAATATGAATAAAGAAATCAAACCGATTACACAAGTATGCATCAACAAAGCATACATCGATTACACAAATATGAATAAAGAAATCAAACCGATTACACAAGTATGCATCAACAAAGCATACACGATTACACAAATATGAATAAAGAAATCAAACCGATTACACAAGTATGCATCAACAAAGCATACATCGATTACACAAATATGAATAAAGAAATCAAACCGATTACACAAGTAGGCATCAACAAAGCATACACGATTACACAAATATGAATAAAGAAATCAAACCGATTACACAAGTATGCATCAACAAAGCATACATCGATTACACAAATATGAATAAAGAAATCAAACCGATTACACAAGTATGCATCAACAAAGCATACATCGATTACACAAATATGAATAAAGAAATCAAACCGATTACACAAGTATGCATCAACAAAGCATACACGATTACACAAATATGAATAAAGAAATCAAACCGATTACACAAGTATGCATCAACAAAGCATACATCGATTACACAAATATGAATAAAGAAATCAAACCGATTACACAAGTATGCATCAACAAAGCATACACGATTACACAAATATGAATAAAGAAATCAAACCGATTACACAAGTATGCATTAACAAAGCATACATCGATTACACAAATATGAATAAAGAAATCAAACCGATTACACAAGTATGCATCAACAAAGCATACATCGATTACACAAATATGAATAAATAAATCAAACCGATTACACAAGTATGCATCAACAAAGCATACACGATTACACAAATATGAATAAAGAAATCAAACCGATTACACAAGTATGCATCAACAAAGCATACACGATTACACAAATATGAATAAAGAAATCAAACCGATTACACAAGTATGCATCAACAAAGCATACATCGATTACACAGCTATTGATCAATAAAACTTAACACATGTTTTAATCAACATAAAATACAACCTTTACACAAGTTTGCATTAAGATAAAATGAAACGATTACACAAATATGCACCAAGAAAGTGTAAAACAGTTACACAATATGTACTTACAGAACATACAACAATTAAACAAGTATGCACCAAAACAGCATACAAGTATTACAGAAGTATTCTATCAAAAAAGCATAAACCCCTTACACAAGTGTGAATCAATCAAAGAATGCAACATTACTCAAGTATGCATCACCACCGAATACAACGAGTACACAACTATGAATCAAAAAAGGATACAACGATAACACACGTATTGAGCAACTAAACATACAACAATTACACAAGTATTGATCAACACAGCATACAAAGATTACACACGTATCCATCAAAAAAGCTTACTACGATTAAACAAGTATGAATCAACAAATAATTTTACAATTCCACAGTAATGCCTAAACAAAGCATACAACGATTAGGCAAATATACATCAACAAAGCATACAACCATTACACTAGCATGCATAAAAGAAGAAATATAACTAATACACAAGTGTGCATCAAGAACATCTACAACGAGTACACACGTATGCATCAACAAAACATACAACGATTAAACAAGTAGGCATAAAAAACATGCAACAGTTACATAAGTATGCATCAAGAAATCATACTATGATTTCACTAGTATGCATTATCAAAGCATAAAACGATTAAACAAGTATACATCAACAAAGACTGCAAAGAGTACACAACTATACACGTAAGAAGCATACAACGAATACACAAGTATGCATTAAAAAGTATACACAGATTACACACGTATTAATCAGCAAATGATACAACGATTAAACAATATGCATCAATCAAGTATACAATGATTATAAAAGGTAGCACTAATAAAGCATACAACCCTAACACAAGTATGCATTACCAAAGCATACTACAATTATACAAGTATGCATCAACAATGCATACAACAATTACACCCGTGTGCATCATCAAAGCCTACAACGATTGCAAAAGTATGCATCAACAAAGCATACAACGACTACACAAATAGGCATAAAAAAATAATACAACGATTGCACCAGTATGCATGAACAAAACATACATCGGTTAAACAACTATTGATCAACAAACATACAACGAGAACACTAGTTTGCATCAACTAAGCATACAGCGATTACACTGGTATGCATACAAAATATACAACGATTACACAAGTAGGCATCAACAAATTATACAGCAATTACACAAGTATGTACTTACAGAAAATACAACGATTACACAAATATGCATCAACAAAGCATACCAAAAATTAAACAAGTATGCATTAAACAATATACAACGATTATATGAGTAGGCATCAACAAAGCATACATCAATTACACAGGTATGCATAAACAAAGCATACAACGATAAGCCAAGTATAACTCAACAATGTATATAACCCTAACGCAAGTATGCATCAATAAAATATGCAACGATTACACAAGTATGCATGAACATAAATACAACGATGACACAAGTATGCATAAAAAGCATACAACACTGACACAAGATGCATCAAGAAATCGTAGAACGATTACACTAGTATGCATCAACGAGGCATACAACGATTAATCAAGTATACATAAAAACAACGATTACACAAGGATGCATAAAAAGCATACAACACTTATACAAGATGCATCAAGAAATCATAGAACGATTACACTAGTATGCATCAACAAGGCATACAACGATTAATCAAGTATGCATAAAAACAACGATTACACAAGGATGCATCACCACAGCATAGAACGAACACACAACTATTCTTCAACAGAGGATGCAACGATTACACATGTATGGAGCAAAAAAGCATACAATAATTGCACAAGTATGTATAAAAAAATCGTAGATTTTTTCGTCCCAGTCATATACAGGCTGAGGTCTAAGGAGACAGAAAACGACATAAATACACTTGACTCGCCAGAAAATTGAAAGGAATATGGAGTATTATAAAAGTAAACCTAATACCTAAAATTGTATGAACACTAAGAATAGTTTCGAAGAAGCTAGATAAACGCTGGAAGTAATTGAAATCTAATGGAAGACATACAAGGAACGGATACGATAAACACAGCTGAAACCTTAAGGGAAATCCTTGAATGTCGATACCTTTCAACATAAGTTAGGAAGACCAACCAATCACATACAATGTGCAATATGAAGAAAACAAAATCCCATAAAAGGAACCACAAGAACCCAAAGAACAGAAACTGCAAGAAATGTCATAACCCCCTCCCCCCTAAAAAGGGTGTTATGACACCAACAGTCGTAAAGGGTCAAGGAAAATTAAAAGACCGAGGAGGGATAGCACAAATGAAACCTCCGCTGGAAGAGGGTGGAGAGCACTGGCGCATTGGGGAGGCTTATTACTATCCAAATCCTAGAGAAGACCAATGGTAGTTGCTTACGAAAAAGTTAGAGAGCACTGGAAATCTCATGGCATTTGTTGTCGCTACGACTCCATAGAACACCACTAGAAATTACTAGTAGTGTTCCATGGAGTGCGCAATCACTGATGACGGCCTGTGTGAAAACTCCTAGTGAGTAAACATGATAATAAATATAAAAATGATAATAGTGTCTAGCTCTTCTGAATTTGAATATCCTCAAAAAATAAAACTTTTCCAAATGTAATAGAGACTGTATCACTCTAATATTTGAGGTGTCTAATATAATGTGTATGACATGCGAATTCTGTGTTACAATTTGACACAAGTCAGCAACATTTACTCATTCATAGCAATGCGTATTATTTTCATTGTAAATCTCCGCTATAAATTATCTATCGATTACACTGTCCCTTTCCTTGAAATACCAAGAAGATTAATTTCCTGACACAATGAGTATTTTTATGCATCATTATTAACCCTGGAACCTACACAGATACCGATCTACAGTTTAGAGACTTCATTCAGAAATTGTCCAGACAGAGTACAAAGAGTAAGAAATAGAAAATATGTATGCTGAACGAAGATAATAATACGAATAAAAAATGATGACCTTCTTAACAAAGGTAAATATTTCGCATTAGTTTTATAGCTTCGCCATTTTCTTTCTAACAAGAAGATGCACCGTTTCAGAATGGATAGGCAGACGGGGATATGAATATGATATTTGATGGTCATAGTTTACAGTTGATTGCTTAATGATATAACTATGTCAATAATCATATTTTCTGAATTACTATAAGTTTAAAATGATAAACAGCACTTATTTAAAACATATACACTAAAACTAAATTATCACACACGCATTGATGACCCTTTGCAAAAGTTACTTACAATCAAGATTTAAGGAACAATGTATAAATAGTAAATCTCATCTTTAGAATCCTTATTCAAATGCATATCAGGATCTGTTACATGTATTTAGTTTAGAAAAAGTTTTACATCTAAGGCATAAGTGTAAGTATTTTTTTAGCTAATATAGAAATTAAGAAAATCTGAGTTGAATTAGTGTCTTATGACCCTTCATCAAATTCCATGTAAATCTAAAATATTAAAAATGTCTAATTAGAGATTGCATCCAGATTATACCCAATAAAACCCTTTACAATACTCCTGCAATTTGGAGGCTATTACTTAATCGATTTCAAATACTTATTGTTTCCACAAATCGGAGGTATATGTTTTTGTCTCTTTACCATGATAATAAATACCACTAAGCGCCTGTAACTCCCCTTACGCATATCAGCTGTCTTCTAAGATTTTTAATGATTGATTAATTATTTTCAGAGTAAATTTCATGCATAGAAATATGAAAACATATACTAAAAACTCTCTGTCTCTCTCTGTCTCTCTCTCTCTCTCTCTATATATATATATATATACAACAACCTCAAAAGAGACGCAGACATCGCCTCCCTGTTTAACGCACCACACACCAATGCCAGAAGGAAAACAACCAATTTATTGACACTCCTCACATGCCCCAAACCAAGGTAAGTTATCATGCAATAAACCTCGCCGCAAGATCTTCCAACATATTGTGACAGATCCCGCCATCCATCTACCCAACTAAGATGCACAACTCAAACTAACAGGTCTAACGTGCTACAGTGCCAGTTTGTGAAATAATAAAACACAATATTTATTTGAGTTCGCCATTTTAAAGAACACTGTTCACATTTCATATAAGGCATGATGAAGGGAGTGGTTCCCGGAAATCTACTGCAGACAGTACACCAAAAACAAAAACAACAACAAAAACCGTTTCTTTTATTCCCTATTATTATACTTCTCCAACTTGTGGGCTTATCATTTTCCGTTGACTTACTACATTTATATACATGCATATATATATATATATATATATATATATATATATATATATATGAATAAAATACAAAGAATATTAAAACTTCTAAAAGGTTGGAAATAAACATAAGCAGAAATGATGAGTGTTCTTGTTTTCAGCATATGTTTGGATAAAAATAACAATATGTTATATTACGTTGAATATTTTTGTTATACGTTTTATATAGGTAGGTTGAATGAGGCAACCCAAAGGCTTTGTTTCAAGATTTTTCAACTGAATCCAATTCCACATGAAGGAGTCAGTCCTAAAATGGCTTCAATTATACCGTAAACCCAAATGAACCATTTTGATTCACTAGATTGTTTAAGCTACTACATTTACTAATAACTAACTTTTTGAATTTTATTAAATTAAATTGTATATACATTTTTTTTTTTTGTTTTGCATATTTTATTAAATGCCTAAAATTGAATAATAGTGTGCTGTCTTTTTAGTGTATTTTTGTTTAAATTTTCTAGACTCATGCCTTCTTGTATAAAGTTTTCGTGAGGCTTACTTACAACTGACTACAACATTCACCTCTCAATGTTTTGTTAAACACACATATATCACGATGTACGTTCTCATAGTCTACAATACAACGATGGATTAGAGAGTGTGAATATATATATATATATATATATATATATATATATATATATATATATGTATGTATTTATATGTATACATTTATGCAAACATTGTTAAAAATAACCGACTTATTCTGTTTAATATATTTTTTATCTTTTCAGTTTTTCCGCTGGTCTTTTTAGTATTATAATTGGAAAAATGTTCCATAAATAACGTGATCGATTCTTGTATATATATATATATATATATATATATATATATATATATATATATATATATATATATATATATATATATATATATATAAATATAACCCCATCTGGTTAAATAATATGGAAAACTATACGTTTCATTCTATAATAACCACAACAATGTTAGAATTGTTTTACATGCTAAATTTCTGACACGTTTTCGATTCTTTATATATATATATATATATATATATATATATATATACATATATATATATATATATATATATATAAATATATTTAGTCATCTACATACAGACTGTATCGCTGTATCACAGCTCATCGGCTTGAGGCACCAACTGGCCTAATGAGCTATGCCTATATATATATATATATATATATATATATATAACCCTATATAGTTTAATGATACGGAAAACTACACGTTTTATTCTATAGTAACCACTAAAATTCTAAAAATATTTTAAATACTAAATTGTCGACATGGCAATTTTCATTTCTTGTCCTTTTTATTAACTTACGAAAGTAAATTATGGTAACTTGAATAGAATTGGACAAAATGTATATGAGTCCAATTCCTTTCGCTGTTCCTGCTCATTTAAGAAAATTACCGCTGAACATTCAACTAAACAAACATATATACATATTCTTATATAGTGTAGAATACAAGTACGCACATGTAATTTATTTCAAACTAATATAGAATTGTAGTATACAGATGGTTTCATATGATTATTTAGCTGTCATATGTAACTAATCCTAATATTATTAAAAGTATCTAAGATCAATATAAATTATGTCTCAGAGAGGCGGGTTTTTTATTAAGGCTGTCATGAATAATCACATCTAGAGTACCTTTAACATCAGGAAAGGGTGAATATCATATATGTTGCCCTTTCACACATCGTTTCTAAGACTTTTATATATTATTTTGAACCTCAATTATTGGTTTTAATCTTTTTATAACTGATTTATCAGCACTAAAACAGAACAAGATCATAAATATTTGATTAAACGATCGAAAACGTAATTAATCATGATTATCAACCGCCATTTTCGTACAATGATTCAGCGATGGCCCAACGATAAGACACATGCAGGGTATTCCCTACAATGATAATCTATGTTTTCGCTTTTCGAACTGTATCTCCGTCGAAGAACCAGCTTTAACTTATTACAGTAACACTTATACTCAAGTAGCAGTTAGTTTTTGCTAATTTGTAACGGATAATATGTACAAGCATGAACTTAAGGGTTACTTTGTCGACTAATGAAGTACGAATTCGATCAAAATAATCAGTTCCAGCTTGCATGCATATAATCTATGCGATAGTATGTCGTCAAGCGATGATTAACGCCTTCATAACAACAATAGCTATTCGCTGTTTAAGTAATTAGTGTTCGTAAGTGACGGGCCTGATTCGCATACTGGCTTTGAGTTATCGACATTGCTGTATAGATTTGTGGATATCGACGGTCGCTTCATGTACCACCTATTGTCGAGAGATGACATATCTTCTTTATTCTTGAGATTACTTGAGCAGATAGGGATGACTTGCGCGTTTTTTTTATACTGGTGTATCTTACTGAAAGAGACAGCATTGAGTATGGAAAAACCGATGAATATTCAATATTCGATCCTAAAATACACGAGTAAAAAGTATGCGTATATATATATATATATATATATATATAATGTATATATTTATACATAATATATATATATATATATATATATATATATATATATATATATATATATGTGTGTGTGGGGGGGTGCGTGCGTGGAGTATTTGACACGCTTTTTGAGCCAGATATGCTTTAGACGATCTCGCTTCGTTTTTGTTAAAAACTATCTGCGAAACTTCCAGATTTATCAACGGATAAGTACGCCAATAAATTTTGTGTTTTATTTTATTATCAGAAATATAAACAGAAGGGAAATAGAGAGACACACTAATAAAGAGAGAGAGGGGGTGATGTGGTATAGATGTCTTTTAAGCCGGGCAGTAATGGAAGGAAAGTCAACGTCAAACAGGATGTGTCTCTATTATTCAAAGAACTTTTTCTCTTTCCTACTACTCGCATTATCTCCCCTTCTACGCCTCTTACTTTCTGCATTCGCGCATGGTGTTGTCTTATTTAATGGCATCGGGAAAGAAATGCATAAACCCTCAAAATGCGATTTAGTAGAGAGATGTTCGATAAGGATTGAGAAAATCAAAAATGATTATATAAAGAAAAAACAAGATAAATAGTTAAATATCTTGAAGGATTGAAGAGATATCTATTTATTGGTAAATTGATGTAAGTATACTATAACACACACATATATCTAAGAAAACACATAGACACATATGCAAAAGTAACACCGTTGTTTTACACCGTATCTCAGTCACGATCTATTTTTTCAGAATATATGGGTTGTCAGTTATGTAATAAATAAAGACTTTCACAAACCTGTTTTATGGTATTTTACAAAATGTTTTTTAATTTCTGTATTTAATGTCTCTATTTATACACATGTTCTATTGTAGCAATCCTGAAACAAACGATACATGTATATAAACATTTATGAAGACATATATTAAGGGTTTCATTTTTAATTATTGCCGTGGTTGAATCACTCACTAATATGGTAACACTAACCTTATTGAGTTTAGTAATACACTATTTGATGTGCAACATAATGAATTAAACATCGAATATATAATGTACCGTTTATATCTCCTATATGTTTCTGCTCGACATTGTCTTTCTCAATGTTAAAAAAACATGAGTTGTTACATGGAGAGAACATGTTATTCGAAACAAATGTTTTACTGCAATGTTTATATCATATCATGACTAGAATTTTAAATTGTTGCTTAATATTTATAGTATGAAAAAGAAGTTACTTTCTAAGTAGCATATATTATTCATTGGAATAAGCACATCAAGAGAAACTATTTTGTGCATGACTTATTACTTCTTGCCGTGTTTACTGCGATGGAAATAATATCAAAACACTTACTTTTTTCCGGTCGTGACAAATAGTAAACTAGCCCATACTATATTCCAATCAATTGTTTTACCATGTTTTATCGAATTGACTGCCACTTTTACAAAATTATTGGTATTTATTCCCAGCATTTTCCTCTTCCGCGACCCTGATACTTTTAGCCATCTTGTATCTGATTGTTCCTGTCATGTTTCTTATAGCATCTTGAATTGTATTTTACAACTTGCCAGACTACATATGTATTCGAAACAACATTCTAACTAGTGAAAGTATGATTTCAACCCATTTCTAGAAAATAGTGTTTGTTTATATTATTTATGAATATAATTCCATATTCGCTTTTCGTTTTGAATCATTAGCCTTTTAAGTTATAACTCGTGTTCCGGGCTTGCGAATACTGTGACCGGTACGAATAATTATTTCTCCACTTACGATTCTCGAAAGAAGGAAACGTATGGGTGTATAGGTAAAACCAAATATATATAATTATATACTTTAACAATATTTTCGTGGTACATCACATTATCAAGGGGTTAAATAGAATGAATGGAGTCATAGCGAGTCGAGGACAATACCACAAGAAAAAAAGGAAGGGAATGTATAGTAATATATTTAATCGTCGGAAGACATTCGATTTAAAAGTTGTTGACCGAATGTTTTTCTGACGATTGAATATATTACTATGAATTTCTTTCCTTCCGTTCATCCTATTTAAAAAAATATTAAGTTATAAATATATATATATATATATATATATATATATATATATATATATATGTATATATATATATATATGAAAAAGAAAAATGAATATATATATATATATATATATAATATATATATAAATATATACATATACATAGTGTATATATTATATATATATATATATATATATATATGTATATATATATATATATATATATGAAAAAGAAAAATGAATATATATATATATATATAATATATATATAAATATATACATATACATAGTGTATATATTATATATATATATATATATATATATATATATATATATATATATATATATATATATATATATATGAAAAAGTAAAATGTATATCCATCCAGATGATAGATGCCGTATACAACGTACTTACGAGATAATGGAGTAACTAAGTGGATGTTTATAAAGTTACAACTGAGTCATTATTTTGTAGAATCTTATCTGCAACTGTGGATAATAAGATTTTAATACAAAGATGATATCAGGAGCAAAAGGGCGCGGCGGTTTAGACATCGCTTTCTTGTCGTTTGTCTTTGCAATTCTGATTTATTAGCACCAAACTAGAACAAAATCATAAATAATAGATTAAACGATCGAAAACCGAATTCATCACAATTAATCAACCGCCATGTTGGTACAACGATTCAGCGATGGATAAACTATAAAACAGATGCAAGGTCTTCCCCATAATTATAGTCTATGTTTTTTGTTTCGAACTGTATATGCTTCAAAGAAACAGGTTTAACCTATATTAAATGTGTGTGCGGGTTATCAAGAATAAGACATTTATCAAGATGTTCGAGGACTTTTTGGAGAGTTCTATGTGTGGTTGTAAAGAATCCGTAAAGGAAGATAACCCTCCTTTATTTTGTTTAGTAAATGCTACTTTTAGATCTGTTATAAATCGTTACCACAATACAATAGAAAAGACATTTACCTGATTCACACCCTTTTACAACAAAGTCATCGAAATAAAGGTTGATATTATATTTCTGAAACTGATACGTTCACTCGTAAATTATTGATATACCTTAACCAGAGAGTGTCTTTAAAAAAGTAGACACATGGGGTAATAGTACGTGGTATCAAAACAGCAATATAGCTGGTACTTTTAACTACATAAATTAAAAAAAGAAAATCCGGCAAAGTGTAAATCGAAACATACCAACATTATAATACATTAGTTTGCAGTTAGTATATATATATATATATATATATATATATATATATATATATATATATATATATATATATATATATATATATATATATATATACATATATAATAGAATTAACGATGAGTGAAGTATCGTTAAAGTAGTCTGTCGTGATCAAGTAAAGCTCAATACATTGAGTGAAGCAACCAATTTAAAGAAAGAAAAGATGAAGATAAAAAAATTGCATAAAATTACATAAAACTACATAAAATTACATAAAATTGATATACAAGTTATTACATCAGAAAGTTCAGATGCAAGGAGATACACTAATCCTTAAACCATGGTTTTTCAAAGATAACACACTTCTCGTCAGAGGATAAAATTCGGTAATGTGATATTTATATTAAATAAGTATTACCGGTTCCATTTCACATTGAAAATTGAAGAATAAATAACAGGAGAGCTTGGGGATAAAGAAATAAATGGCCGAGAGAGAGAGAATGGTAGCAGTATTGAGTAGCCATTGTCGAAGACAAAAGGGGACGCTATGTTGCAGATAGCAAAATAGCAAAAGTTTTTATATTTGGAGAAATGTTTGTAGATTTGGAGAAAGTTTTTTTTATAAGTTATACAAGGTTTCTAATAAAAGGCAGACGGTTAAAAATATCTCACTTTGTCGGTAGGGATACGTGTCTCCGTTTTGTGTATAGTTCCGTAGAATTACAAGTAAAAATCCATGAAATGAAATCGTAAGTATCCAATTCGGCGGATCCGAGGCGATGATTGTCAATTAAAAGACACTATGTGGAAAGGTTCATATCTGCCTTCAAATACCTGGCCTCCGGACAATGAAATGTTTCAAAAGTTGTCATATATTATCTTAAATATTCGGCTTTTGGTAGGAAACTCAGCTGACTAAAGAGAACAGAACTGGATCCACCGAAAGCAGTTGGAATAATGCGTACAGCTAATGGTTTAAGGGTGTGTGTGAAGGAATAGATTGGGGTTAGAGGAGTGGTAAAGTCTATAAATTCAAGTTTTACTTTGAATTGTCAGCTAAAGCCGTGTTGGGGGTGTATGTAAGATAGGAGGAATTCAGTTGCTTATATTTTGAGGTGAAAGAAAGGTTTTCTGGTTAATGGGGATAAGCGGACAGAGACAATATTGTGAATGAGATTTATAGATAGCGGCAATTGATAACATATTATTATAATTATTATTATTATTATTATTATGATCATTATTAGTATTATTATTGTTATTATTATTATTATTATTTGCTATCGGGTTAAAATTAACTCTAATAAGGGAGTGAGGATGATCTAGATACCTTGGAGGCACGACGATGTCAGCTTATGTGTGTTTATGTGTTATGGGGTGAAGTGTCTATTGAGGTTACAAGCTTGGCGTATTTAAATCTCCTATTATGTTGGCATCTGGAAATTATCTCATTTCCTGAATTCATGATGTTTTTCTCTCTTGCAACTGTGAGTACCATTACTGCTTCAGATGTGCATATGTGGCAATTCTTTGAGCCCGGTGTGTAGGGCTTTGGTTTTTCAGTATAGACTATTCTAGGGAAAATTGGGTGTTATTTGATTTAAAATCCTTGATTCATCTAGATGTTTAATCTGTTGTTATTGAAAAAGTAATTGTGGGAGGAGATTCTTGATTTCATAGATTGTGAGGTTGATCCTATGTATGTATATATCCTAGGGTAAGCTATTCTGTCAGTTACTGGGTGACTCTTGGTTGTGGGAATCATAGTGTTGCTAGGCTGGTTCGGGTTTGGGTTTCTAGACTTAGGTGGGTTGTGGGTTGGGGTGATGGAAGTTCGGTGGTATTGTTTAGATCAGTGGTGCGTTGGGGTAATTTGGTTACGGTAATGCATAGCCCACATCTTTGTGTATGCATTTTTTTATTTAATGGACATATTAATGGGTTATCGCAGTTGCAATTATTAGTTAGTGTATCTGGGCTAATGATTGATCGGGCATACTTGATTTTCTCATTTTTAGTACTTATTACAGGGTGTGCTATGTTAGGCATTGTTGAGTACGATATATTGATATTGTGTTTATTATATTATGTGGGTATCTAAATTAATTTTCAACTATTTTGAAACATTCCCTAGGGATATTGGTTTGAACATTGTTATTGTACGGAGGGTTGAACTAGCTATCTTTCTTTCTCTTTACTCGTTTGTGTTTATTTTCAGGTTGGTGGTTAACGTGTTCCTTATATTTGGTGTATTTAAGTAATTCGTGTTCGTATTATAATTATTATTACTATTATTGTAATTATTAGGTCTCTGCGTCATGTTGTGCGTGATTTTGTTGCTGTGTGGTGTATGGTGTGTGAGGCGTTCTTGTTTATACGTTATCTTGTCTGGATATTCCGAATTAAGCAGGACAATTTTGTAAAAATTTGAATTTTTGTCGAAGCTTGCTTCATGAGCTGATAGTTTAGAGATTATATTTTAGACAGAGGAGACTATTGAATTTATTATCGATTTAGGGTGGTTCGTGAATAGAATAGCGTATGGTTGGGTTTGTGATAGGGGAAGTAAGCCCCGGATAGTAAGTCCAATGTGACATCGAGGAAATTGGAAGTTTTTTCACTTTGTCGATGGTGATTGTGAGGCCGAAGTTGTTGAATAAGATATGCAATTTCTGGATAGTGTTATTGTAAATTCGAGGTCAATCATATAGGGCGTGATCCCTGTACACACCCTGCATGTTCTTAAATCTCTGAGTTCATACAAGAGGAAGAGGCCGATTAAGTCTGTAACTTGGGCTGAGTCCGATGCGCCCATAACGGTGTCGTAATTATTAGGGGTATCTTTCCTGGTCCAGTATTTGTCGTCACAATGAAGTATGGATCTTCTAGCAAGTATGATGAATGTAATTTCTATACCGGTGAGGTCAGAGTTTTTTTTAGCTAATATTAGTGCCTGATTAAGGAGGATTAGAGATATTGATTGTTAATAGTTATTTATATTGAATGTAATAACGTTCAATCTGCATGTATCTTTAAGGTTAAGGAACCAGTCTATTACAACGTCAGATGATTGCCATAGTGAGAAGAATAATTTCTTCTAAATGTCTGGGATGATTCTGTATAAGATTTATACATTCGATCCCCTAAACGCGTTTGCCATATGCATCTCCTCCCTCGTCCGAAAAGAGTTAACTTATTAAATATACCCTCTATTTCTCTAAGCACTTACACCTAAGGCCACTCTTGAATTGCACTAAAGTCAGATGATTTAATATAATGTAATATAATGTAATATACTATTAGTCTAAGTATATAAACCGAATTTCACCTTTTAATTCCACTAAAATCAGTTAACATAATTAAATATGATATTAGTCTACGCAAAATTAAATTCCGATAACCTGCCTTGATCTCAGATTAAAATACTCACATTTATTTAATACATCTGCTCTGAAAATAAACCTACACCCCTGTAATATTCCTCCTTTCAATAATAATAATAACAATAATAATAATAATAATAATAATAATTATCAATAGTATCAATTGGCGCTATCTATAAATCACATTCACAATATTGTCTCTGTCCGCTTACCCCCTGTAACCAGAAAACCTTTCTTTTACCTCAAAATATAAGCAACTGAATTCCCTCCACCATACATACACACCCAACACGGCTTTAGCTGACAATTAAAAGTAAAACTTGAATTTATAGATTTTACCACTCCCTTAACCATACCTCACTCATTCACAAACACCCTTAAACCATTAGCTGTACGCATTATTCCAACTGCCTTCGGTGGATCCAGTTCTGTTCTCTTTAGTCGGCTGAGTTTCCTACCAAAAGCCGAATATTTAAGATAATGTATAACAACTTTTGAAACATTTCACTGTTCGGAGGTCAGAGTTTGAAGGCAGAACCTCGCCATATATCTTCGCCTCGGATCCGCCGAATTGGATATTTTCAATATCATTCCACGGATGTTTACTTGTAATTCTACAGAACTATACACAAAACGGAGACACAAATCCCTACGGACTAAGTGAGATATTTTTGAACCGTTTGCCTTTCATTTGAAACCCTGCAAAACTTTTTTTAAAAACTTTCTCCAAATCTGCAAATTTTCCCCAAATCTACAAACTTTTGTTATGTTGCTATCTGCACCATAGCGTCCCATTTTGTCTTCGACAATGGCTATTCAATACTGCTACCATTCTCTCTCTCGGCCATTTATTTCGTAATCCCCAAGCTCTCCTGTTATTTCTTCTTCAATTTTCAAAGTGAAATGGAACAGGTAATATTTATTTAATATACATATCACATTACTGCATGTTATGCTCTGACGAGACGAGGGTTATCTTTTAAAAACTAGAGTTTAACGATCAGTGTATTACCTTGCATCTGAACTTTCGATGTAATAAAATGTGTATCAATTTTATGTAATTTTATTCTATTTTTTATTTTCATTTTTCCTTCTTTTCAAATATATATATATATATATATATATATATATATATATATATATATATATATATATGTATATATATATATGAGAATATTGAATTAAACAAAATATAATCGATTTATCATTTAATAATAATCTATCGTGATAATAGAAAACTCAATGTATTAAATAAAGCAATCAATTCAAGAGATGAAAGATGATGATAAAAAATTGCAAAGATACAATATTTAATGAGGCTCTTTGCTTTGAACATCTGATGTTTTAAACCATATTGCATCTTTGCAATTTTTATTCTCTCTCTGTTTCCTTCTCTTTATATATATATATATATATATATATGGATATATATATATATAACAATATAAGCTATGTTCGAATATTGTATCAGCCTAGATCTGATTATTATTATTTTATTTCATGTGTTTAATACACTAAATAAAGTTAGATGTTGACTTTTGTCTTCATGTGTTTACGATATCATAGTAAACCGTATGAGAACACAATTTCAATAACACCGTTGCATCACTTTTGAAATTGTACTAAAAAACCTATGTTTGCTTTTCCTATAGGTATTGTTTTAAAATGACTATTATAATTGATAATTGCATCGTTTTTAACATTAATAAAATAGTTGGAATTATAAATATTGCTTATAAATTCGTTGAAACAAGTCGGAATATTCTGCTTGTATGTCGATATATATATATATATATATATATATCTATATATATATATATATATATATGACAGCTGCAAGGCAATAAAATAAATACGTATGAATCCACAAAAACAAACAAATTAGAAAGAAATATTACGCACTAGTCAAAATAGATATCAGGGCATGTATATTCGAAGCAACTACGGGAAGCAGTATGACACAACTAGTGTTTCTATATGCGATTCAGGTTGCCTTTATTCGCTTTCGATGTGTGTGCTATAAAATGTGCTTATGGCTAAAGAGATAAATAACCCCATCGCATGAACCAGAAATATTTAGATTTATTTACAAAATCATTTAAATATTCACTAGAATTTTTAGATAAATCAAAATAAACCAGAAAATATATCGTAATAATGAGACGAAATATTTACATGAATTGCATATAACATAAAATATATTATCAGAATGTCAACAGAAAGTGAATATGTGTCCACAAATTATCGGACTGTTCCAATTATAGAGATTAAGTTCATAGGTTAAATTCATGAGCAGTAAACACGTGTACATAATGATTATGAAGAAATATACAGATTAAAGATTTGAAGTCAGTTAAGTTTAACATTTCTACAACTAGTGTATATAATATATATATGTATATATATATATATATACATATATATACATATATATATATATATATATATATATATGTATATATATATGGAAAATAAAATAAATACAAATCAAAAATATTAGTTATGTAATCATGAAGGTTTTATTTTTATTTCAAGACTTCCACGGGATTATTTGTTTGAAAAAATAACAGACACATGTAAATATTTGGAAAAGTTTGGTCCGTGTGTGCCTTAAAGTAGCAGTAGCAGGAGTTAAGCTCCAACAGTCGTTATAAAAAATGCAAATCATGAGCTCAAATAGATGGTGGTTGTGGGGGGAAATAAGTTAACTGTGGAAGATGTAAGGGGAAAGTTGGTAGCGGTCGGATTAATTTATTTATTGAGTCATGTAAGTCCAAACTGTCGCTTATGAAGAAATAAATCATGGGCTCAAATAGATGGTAGCGATGGGATAAATTAAATTAACTATAGAAAGTGGGGGGATATATATGTATATATATACATATATATACATATATATATATATATATATATATATATATATATATATATGTACATATGTCTATATATATATATATATATATATATATATATATATGTATATATGTATAAAATAAGTTTTAGTTTTACAAACATGTGAATATACATGAAGATCATGTTTTAATCGTAGCTTTTATGAATTCAATTTTCCGTGCTCAAAAATCATGAGTTCGTTCTGTTTGTATTTATATTGATATTATTTTTACAAAAACCCGTTATTCTAAATAAACTGTACGTTAATATTACATAAGAAACCAACGTTCTTACATTGTAAGCGTTTTAATGTAGCTGACGCAGCATCTACATACATTTGTTTGAAAACAGTTTTTATTTAAATTATAAATGGATAGAAATGACTAATAAATGTTCTCTAATATAGTGTGTATTTTAAGAACAATTTTAATCATGAAAGTATTTTTAAAAGACAACATTGATTCATCTGTTTGATAACTGAGTTGACACAGCGCTTGCTTTTCAATATATTATTCCACCATTCAATTCAAATCTCAAACCATTCCTGTGTGTATTACTGTAACGTTCCAGTTATTTTTTAGTCAATATCGATCATCTTACTACTAATAATGATATAATCATAACAATTATAACAATAGCACTAACAATATAAATAACTATTACCAGCATGAGATAAATCCTAATTTGTGTATACTACCTTTCAACAGTGCCTCGGTTTTACAATATTATTAATACTACAAATACTACTATTGCAGCTACTACTGCTACTAATAAAACTACAACTACTACTACTAATAATAAAATTATATTATATATACATTCTTAACACAGTGTTTAATGGTAAACAACTGATGATCCCTTAAATAATGTTAAGACTAGCGTAAATTTTTGAAAACAACTAATATAGTGACTGTGAAAAGTTAATTGACTTACTAGCAAACTATTTTTCCAATGAACGACTTGGGACTAAAAGTGTCAAGGGGTTTTCATATAGTGTTAATGATTAAAAACTTCTAAGAATATATATATATATATATATATATATATATATATATATATATATACATATATATATACTATTTTATTTGTTTATGTATATATAAATGAAAATGAAATAAAATATACATTAAGTATTTTAAGTTAGTTTATTTTGAATTTTATTCATTTATTTTTTATTGTGATTTTTTATGATGATTTTAATTTTAATTTATTATAATTTACTGTATTTGATATTTTTTTATTTCATATCATTTTATATTATACTATATTTTACTATACATTTTTATTATTATTCTCTCTATTTATATTTACTCCGTTCAATTGTTTATTTAATTGTATTGCCTTATTAATATTTACGTAGCTTGGAGTATCCTTGGATTTCTGTAATTCTTTGATAGGTTATAACATTTGACATCTTAAATTTTTTATTCTAAATATTTTCATCGTGGAGATATGTCTGTTTCATTATTACCTCTATCTCCTCAACCTCTTAACTTACATTTAATACATATTTTTCTCTTTTTTTCTATTTTTTATTAATGTAATCTTTCTCGCCCGCTCTCCGCGTGGTTCTCTTCCCTACTCTCCCATATTTGATGTATTGCCTGATAAAATGTTATTGCTCATTTCTTGTTTGTATACTGAAATTGGTTCTATTTTTTCTCTCCTTACCAGGGTTAACTTACCTATGTTTCTTCTTTTTTCTTTTTTTTTTTGTTTCGGAATATCTTTTCGTTTTTTCCTTTGCTTTCCTTTTCACCTTTTACTGTTTATGTGCCCTCTTTATGTCTTCATTTCTTCCTTTATTTCTACCTATTTCTATTTCTATTAAGCTGTTTTCGTATTCTTTTTCTTTCATGTTTTTCTTTGTTCTCTCTGTTACTGTTGTATTTTTCGTTATATCTTATTATACTTCCTTTATTTTTATATTTAGTATTGTGTCGTTTTAGACGTTACCATCGCATTATCTTATCTGCCTTAGGTGGACAACTTACCGAGCGATTGATTTGCTGATATATTGAGTTCGTTTTGTTTTCTTTTGAGATTAATACACTTATATATTTCTCTGTTACGGCAAACAATTTTACCAATAAACTTGAACAGCGGATTCGAACCTCTATGTTCATCGAACAGACATCTTTCAATAATTCAAATTTCTGGATGAATTTCTGCAATATTCGGTTGGCATTCCTTATATCCCGGACTAATCTGTTTGTATTATTGAAAATCTATGGGTTCAGGAAATGACATAAGTTTTTGAATATAGCATTTGATGATTTAATAAACCTTGTCCTTCTACCCATTTTTATTTTCATAACTCATTTCCTTTGTTTGGTAGATACATACGTATATATATATATATATATATATATATATATATATATATATATATATATATATATATATATATATACATATATTTATATATATATATGTATATGTTTATATATATAGTAATTATTATTTATTTAGAATTTGATGGGGCGTACTGTGTCGAAATACATTGTAAATGTGTTTTTTCTTTAAAACTTTTATTCCTGCTCTGTTTTACATTTTGCTCTCATACTTTGCAAACACACATTATATATATATATATATATATATATATATATATATATATATATATATATATATATGTGTGTGTGTGTCTTTCTTTTCGGAGGCTCTATGGTGAGTAAAATCGTTATATGTCATACTTTTATAAAGCATTGTTTTTTGTGTAAACAAGTGGAGCTCCCATGCAATTGGCAGGCTATATTATTATAATTTACCAGCAGTTGTTGAATGAAAGCCGAATAGTTAGAAGCGTTGACTGTCGTCTAGACAGTCGTGTTTCGACCCCAGGTTTGAGACCATGAAGAGCTATAAAACACGTAACAGTTACTGTGTTTGTTGATATATATATATATATATATATATATATATATATATATATATATAAATATATATATATATAAATATATATATATATATATCCCGAAACAGTTTTCATGGTAAACAACTGACGATCCCTTATATAAAAACATATATAAGAATATATTTATGATAGAGTAAATTCTTGGAAGTTAACTAATATAGTGATTGCAGTAGATTGATTGACTTACTAGACGAAAATCTTTCAACGAAAAAAAATTTTTTTTTTTTTCAGTTTTGAAGGTTAAAAACTTCCGAGACTATATATATATATGGAGAAAGAGAGAGAGAGAGGTATATATATATATATATATATATATATATATATATATATATATATATATATATATATATATATATATAGTGTATCAGGTTGTATATGAAAAGAAATCAAATAAAGTTATCGATCATATACGAGAGCTACTATAATTTATTTAGATACTGTATATTACATATTTCAGCAATGAAACCGCGGTACATACAATATCTAAATAAATTATATATATATATATTTTTTTCATGTAAATATATATATATATATATATATATATATATATATATATATATATATATATATTAGATTTGTGCGTATTTCGTGTTTCTATCACTCCCCTAACTTCCAATGTACTTCATAAACTAATCTTTTTTTTGACAAACAAATTAAAATAAAATAAAAACGTAGGAGTAGTAGACAGGTGCTTGTGTTCGTCCTATCATATACGATATAATTAGTTCACGATTGTGTATATAGCAACTGGTTAACCACATACACTGCTTTGGTCATACTAACTATCTACTTAGAAGTTGTTTACTACATTGTTTACAGAGAATAGATGTTATTTACATTGTTCCATGAATATTTTCTATGTTTTCCCAATGCTGGATGACGCCACCCCGAATAATATAATTAACACATTCTAAGACAGAGCGTCGATGACATATACACTTCTAGAAAAGATCGGGTAGTAACTTCATTTGCTTGTTACCCTGCTAAGGAACACTTGAAACAATTATGAATTACTCAATTAAAAAATAAATAAACAAAAATGAACAAGAGGGAATTGTCCAGCACAGAATAGTTATTTTTTTAAATCCTAAATTAAGCGCGAATATCGTTGCAAAAATGATAAACAACAAGGTCCGCATAGCTTAACCAACAACCTTTTTTGAATGAATACTTTACAAAACCTCGTTCACAATATGCATTGTTTCAGCAATAAATAGCCGAACTAGTTCCGATATGACATGTGATCCTTCATCATAACGATAATGGGTATTGATTTACTCCTCTCCAGGAGTTAGGCACAAGGCCAGTTTTTATCTTACTCCCACAAGCAAGATGTGACCCAAGGTCGGGTCGGGAAAGTGGGGTTTAAAAATTGCCTGGGCAGCCCCGTCGGCATTCCCCGGTAGGGGCGCCTCAGGCAGCAAGCAACAAACCTACTCCTCCCCAAAGAGGGAAGGCAAAGCCTGGGAAGGCGGACCTCCCAGAACTGCGCAGGACAGACCCATTGACCGGCGTAAATCAAGCTTCGAAGGCTAAGAAAATACCAGTCTATGGGGTGCAGTATCCATCGGAACAGACACTACACTTTGATCTTAGCCAAAAGGCCAAGTGACGTTAATGGGTAGCACTCGTGTTGTTGTTTGAACTGGCCACATACCCGCCCCTCTTAACGTGTGAAGCAGCAGTCTTATAAGATGTTATCCTTCGATATAACTCGTTATTTTTACTTTTACACGTTCGAGTCATTTAATCCTTAACTTAACACGTGTAAGATGCACAGTATACTCGAGGTTCATTAAGTTGATTCACTTGTCTCTTAACACGTACGATCGAAACACCTATTATATCGTGGAAGTAAACATAAGCCAATAATATAGTTCGTTCGATAGTCCGGTGGGCACTTTTTTAGCGTATTCATTGTTCTGTGTAATTGTTCACTGAACAGGAAAGACAATATTAAGGAGAGCTGGCTTATTTTACTTTCAAGCCGAATGGTTGAGAAAATCGGTAATTGAAAACCCAGCGGGATAGAAAAGTAAGTATTGTAAAATAAAAATGGTATGCAATTGCGGTGAAGTGCAATACACTCAGCTAGCTGAAATACCCATTTAACAGGGTTCCTCAGATTTGCTCCGAGAAGTACCAACCAATATTAAATAGTTTGCTTCTGGTTCGAATGTTAAAGAATTAACGAGAGTGCTTCAGTTAGTAGATGTAGAATTATTGAAGTAGAACGTTACGTTTACAAGAAAACATGGGTCGAAGTAATAAGGATAGACTTGAATGAATAAGGGATAAATAAAACCTTGCAAAATCTAATTTACTTTTGACGTACATTTCAAAAAGGTTTCTACTACGTGTCAGGGTTTACAACGGGCGTTACACCAAATATAATGATGATAATTATGTATTAAAGGTGATTAAAAAGCACTTAGTGGTATCAGTACAAGTTTTATCAGGAAATAAACTATTATAAATTATTCTAATATATTTTGTTCATATGAATTCTTCTCAGTATACAATTAGGGATTTTATCTTACTCCTAGCTTTTAGTCTATTCGCGTCAAACCTTCTTAAAGTGACTAAAAACTCAAATAATTTTTAACTTGAAGAATTCCATTAAATCAAAAGGAAGGTTGGTTTTCGAGTTGTAAATCTTTTTTCTCATTTTATATATTTTTATCTGTTTTATAGAGCATAATTTTAATTGGATCGAAATATATGATTTCAATTAAAAGACGTGTTATATTTATAAAAAAATATGTATTTTCGAGAACAATGTGATTTGAAATATCTGTAAACACCGTGGCCTTATTCAAAGAATCTTACATGTTGAAAGTGTGTTTACATACTTATTTTCTAGATCGTACACCCAATTTGTATTTTGGGTATATCTATTCGTTTAGACAATTAGGTGCTGCTATTTGACTAAAAAGTGTTAATGGGATTTTAAAACCTACGAATTCCCGATTTCGTCAGTAAACGCGTAAAAAATATAAAATACCTAAATCACTTAAACATAATGATAACACCAGCCTCGTAATGGAAATAAGTCTGAAAATTGTAAATAATAATATGTTTATATCACTAAAAAAGTACAACAGGGTGACTAAAAAAAACGGGTCCTGTGTACACTTTATGTGATATCTCCTTTATTTATTCACCGATTGCCCTTATTTTACAGGACATGGCAGAATCAACGACCGAGAGTACACCAAAGCCCCAGTGGAAGCTGGGACAAAGAATACACTGTGTTAAATGTTACTACAAGACAGGCTCGTTTAAGAAAACCCAGGACAGTTTCATGCATCCGTTCGGATGTTAAAAGGCTCCACCCAAAAGCAGAATTCAGAACTGGGTGGAAACTTCGAGAAGTATGGGACCGTGGAGAACTTCAACGCTGCCAGTGAGAACCGTCCAAGCAACTCGGCACGTCCCAAGAAGCGGACAGCCGAGCTGGTCGAAAGTGTGAGAGAGTATCTTCAGGAGAGTCCGAAACGCTCTGTGCGTAAGCGAATCAGTCCCTCGGTATCTCCCGTGAGACTTGCAGGAGAGTGCTGGTGAACGATATCAGGGCTTACGCATACAGAATACAGACGCTGCAGACCCTTACAGCCTCAGACAAGAAGCAGAGGAGCGCTATGGCAGTCAAGATGCTCGATATGATAGAGGAGACACTAGGCTTCCTTAACCTCTTTTGGACCTCAGATGAAACCCACTTACATCTGGACGGAAAAGCAAACTCCAAGACAAATGTCTTTCGGGGGTCCTCCAGACCCTATGTAGTAGCCACTAATCCCCTGCACTCTCCTAATTGCACGGTGTGGGCTGCAATCTCGGTCAGAGGCATCATCGGACCAATCTTCATCGAAGAATCTGGCGCAGCAGTGACAGTCACCAAGGAGCGGTATGTGTAGGTCCTCAAAACCTTCAAGAGTGAGCTCCAGACCCTCTACCCGTCGCTCATGAGCAAGTGCTGATTCCAGCAAGACGGAGCAAGTTCTCACACCTCAAACCTGTCCCGAGATTGGCTGAAAGAGAACTTCGGATGCCGAGTGATCAGTCTCAAGACTAATTTTGAGTGGCCACCCCATAGCCCGGACCTAAGCTCCCCACATTTTTTCCTTTGGGGCTATCTTAAGGACAGAATGTTCGCAGGGAAATCCAAAACCATCACGAGACTCAAGGAAGCCATCAGGAAGCAGGTGAGAGCCATTCCCAATTCAGTCTGTAAGAACGTCATGGACAACTTCGTTCTGCGCCTCAAGAAATGCACGGAGCTAAAAGGAGTCCATCTAGAACACATGCTGTAGAACGGAGAAAAAAAGGCCAAAGACCCTAGTGTCTTGATATGATGTTGTGAATATAATAAACTAGTTATGTCCCAAAATTCATTTCATTATGACGAAACACTAAGAAACAGAGCCTAATTAGATTTGGGGCCCGTTTTTGTTGGGTCACCCTGTATTAGTTCATATTTATTTTTATTTAAAAAAACAACAATTTAATACGTATACCTATCACAAATGATTTGTGAATTATTAATTATACTCCGAAAAGGTAACCCTGACATTTCTTATCAATACAAATCAATTCAAATTCGTTGGAAAAGTAAAATCAAAGTGCCACATGATTAGGTGACAAGGCTGTCAAATGTAAATTTGTGTCCATTTTTAATCGCTTGTTCCTGTTGTATTATTAGTGTAAGTGTCGTCTTCGCTGGGTCCTAAAATACGTTGTTGTGTCCATCCATTGTAATAGATTAAATAAGGTTTTATTTTTCTTATGTTTAACAGCTGGAATCATTCTTCAAAAAATGTCATTAGCTTAATTAAGGTGTTTACATTCTACAATCTAACTCGCTAATATAAAAACAGTGTCCGCTTTTTTTTCAAATTTCAATTTTATATATTCGCTACTACCCTATTGTATGTTAGTAATAATTATTTCTAATTTCTAACAACTACTGTTAATTTCAAGTTATTAAAATTAAACATTTTATATAAGATGCTAGCTACGGTAATACCTGTGGCACACTTGACTTTAGTATTCTAACAATACACATAGTATATATATATATATATATATATATATATATAGGAAGAGGAGGGGAAGAAGAAAAGACTAAAAGTATATATATGTATATATATATAATTTAACATTTTTTTAAATGGATTCGTCTACACACTTTTAAATGAAGCAGCATTTTTGTAAGTAACGGATAAATTTTATTAGACAGACGAACAACACAGGTAAGGAGGACTTTTTTCTTTTTTTAATAACTAATATAAGTTAGCAAAACATTTATATGGAACAAAACTGAGATTTAGTATACGGAACGTTTATGTGTTTGTCTTTTAAGGGAAGTGGGGTCTGATCAACTCTGCTGGGAAACCATGAAATTAAATACGGTCTTGTTTTTAAATTCCCGAAACAGTTTTTCATGGTAAACAACTGATGATCACTTAAATAATGTTAGAAGCAAACTAATATAATAACTGAAAAAGTTAAATTGACTTACATGAGTGATTTTCCACTGAACGACTTGGGACGTAAGTTTTTTTTGTTTTTTTTAACATAGTTTTAATGGTTGAGAGACTTCCAAGACTATATATATATATATATATATATATATATATATATATATATATATATATATAGGTTACCTCAAAAGTCACTGAGACTGACGACCAAATCATGTAGCAAATTCCAATGTTGGTCATAATATAAAGGCTCAAGATGCTAGGCAAGCTGATTTTTCTATGGAAACAACCTATGTAAGGAGGATCGTGAAACTCCAAACTGTCGTGATCTTCTTCTTATTGAATCTGTTCGATCTTATTCCAAACTTCGCCCCAATTATCCTCGATTGTATTCAGTTCTTACTGAACGAGACCTTCCGTTTTTGGTAAGTCACACACTGCACCTTTATTCTTGAACACGGCTTATGATGGCTTTAATGACATTTACACTTGGCTTATATCTAGTGTTTAAATGTCGTCGCTAACACTGCTGGGTTTCTGAATTTGACCCATGTGACTCAAAATACAATGTGGGTTCGTTCTTCAATTCTGTATTTGTGTATGATACCGTTGGAAAGATAGCTTTAACTACTTTGCATAATTAAAAGAAAAATATCAACAAAAAAAAACAAAGAAGTAATTAATTTTATTCAGGTATCAGTGACTTTTGGGACACCTTGAATATATAAATGAATAAATGCGAAGATTTGATTTATTTATCACTCTTATATCACTATTCACGCGGCTTACTGTTATTTAAATCAATAATACAACAAATAACTTTGAAAATCTGTATATAGAGTAAAGATAATCAATCTGAGGAAACTCATTAAAATAGCTAATTTTCATATCTTTTTATAAATGATTTATAATTTGTTAATATTTGATGGTATTTAGATCTACTTTATTGTACTATTTTATCTACGTATGTGCAATAATTGCGTCGATATTAACAGTAATTTAGAAAGAATGATTTAATACAAAATAAGTAACTTAAGATAAAATATACCAAAATTGTTCTTAACAATGCTCTCCAGACTTCTTACCGACCCGGTATAAGCAGAAATTTAAAAAAAAAAGGGGATTGTTAGCTTGCCATGGCCGGTTCTCTATCTGTGTCTGGCTTATCTTCCTTCCTTCTCCGTCTCTTAACTTAACAACACTTTCTTATCTTTTATATTGCTTTTAAATCATGTATGATGTCGCGGTGATGCTGAAAACAGATAATACACTTTTTTATTAACCAAAAGGCAAAGGAAACGCCAAGGAGTATAAAACATATTTTAATAACTAAGCATTTTTAAATGAATTTAAAAAACTGCTTTTATCTTTTAGTGTATTACATGTTAAGATTGAGTGTAGTATCAGCTGTGTTGTGATAAAAGCATCATGCAACGAATTACCACATTCTTTTTAATAAAGAGAGGTAATCTTCCCAGGTATTACATCCTGCTTTGAAGGACAGTTAATGTAGTAGGTGTCTACTTTCCCAGGTACTACATTCTCCTTTGGGAAGCGGGGGTACTGTGATTCTTTCCCCTTTTATAGAGCAGATCCTCCCGGGTTTTACCCCCTCTATTTTGAAAAAGTATTGTAGCATAAGCTCTGTTGTTATGATACTATCCTACCACACATTATCTACTGTTTTAGTTCATGTAGTTCGTTCATAATGGCAACCTCCAAGCCTAGCAAAAAGATTAGACCGGAAGAAGCATATATTATTTACTATATATATATATATATATATATATATATATATATATATATATATATAAAGATAGAATAAATAAGAGTGATAAACATCTACGAATGTCCAAATTTATTGAAAATTTCGATTGTTCAATGCAAGGTGTATTCTGTAATAAACTAGTGTTTATTATTCTTGCCTTAAGCCAAGGCTTTTCAAAGATCGAAATCTTATCATCAGAGGAGAAATACAGATCGATAAGTTGGCTGTGGAAAAGCCAAAGTTCAAACATTTGAAACGTATTATTAAAAATGGAGTGAAAAAAGTTCATGTAAAAAAGATATGTGGTTTGTCCAGATAAAAAGATATGTGGTGGAAAAGGTGTCCAATGAAAAGGAGATTTTGAAGAAGACGAAAAAAGCTTTTCGTAAGGGCAGTATCGAGAGTGTTAAAAATCAAGTAAATCCAAAGCTAAAATGTTGAAATCAAATCGTAGATAGAGCGCACTTAAATGGAATTGATTTGAGAAAAATGGCCATTTTTTATAACTTTCCGGGCCATAGTAGCAAAGCGAATGGTATTTTTGGTGAGATATTCAAGCACGCGAATCCAAGAAAAAAACTTATGTTAAAAAGCTATACTAAATTAGGAGGTGGGTTGGAGAGAGGGTAGAGTGAAATATAAGGGAATACAATGGTCGGGTTAGTTGAGAAAGCCGCGGTTGCAGCTGGGAGGAAAAAAGAGGGGTGGATAAGTAGGAGGGGTTCAAGTGATAAAGGAATGGAAGGTAGGAGCGGGCGAAGATTGGTCAAAAGTTCAGAAATATGTCATTGAGTATAAATATTATTTGAAAAGAAAAAGAAAACGGGTCGTAGATAAAAACTGGATTTAGGGTGGTAACAAAATAATTTCGAGAGTTTATAATTGTTACCGATGCCTTGGCTTTAGGAAAGAATAATAAACACTAGTTTATTACAAAATACACCTTGCATTTAACAATCGAAATTTGAAATAAATGTGGATATTGGTACATGTAATCACTCTTATTTCTTCTATCTTTATAATTGCTCTATCTCGTCTATTAAGCTTAACCTTTTCACTATAGGTTCTATCTACTAAAGTTTACTTTTGGTTTATATTTGATTCTATATTTGATTATATATATATATATATATATATATATATTCGAGAGTAATTAACAAGGAAATATTTGTCGTCAGGCAGATAAAAGAACGTGTCCACAATTTAAATTCACTTGGGTGTTCTTCGTTTAATTAAAATGAGGCTACCGGCGAAAAACTCTTCACAGTCGCTGCAATAACCTAATGTATTTAACAATTCAAAATTGAAATCTCTGGTGCAGTCTGGACTGATATAAAATCATGGCAGAATATGAATAATATCGAGTAGAGTAAGACATATATATATATATATATATATATATATATATATATATATATATATATATATATATATATTCATATAATGATGCTAATAACTAAGGTAAAAACATCCACAGGGTAGTAATCCAAAGAATTTCAACCGGATTTATAAAAAGTGCTCAACGTCAAATAGAGCTTTATATATGATAATTTTTATTTACACAGACATGCCCAAAATCTGCGACACTGGCATGTCGATGTTATCGATCAACAGTTATTATAAACTGAGATTTCATCAGTCAGAGTTATAATCCCATCTTAACCTCAGATCATATTTGGAGATTTAAATATAGAAAATATTTAAAAAATAAAAACATTAAAATATATCTATGTAAATCACGTGAGTCAATATTTATAAGTATATTTAGCTGTTACTGGTGTGTCTTCTAAAGAAAGTAAGGAGATAAATGGGTTTAAAGATTATACGTTTGAAAAGAGAGAAAAGTTAAAAATACACAATACATTACAGTTTAAGGCCTGGATTAAAATACTTTAAATTGATCCAAAAAGAATTTAAATAAAGAGTTAATCCGGGTTCAGTCTTGGCAGTTTGTCGATCGGTCTAAGAGCAGTAACTCTACAAGGTTCTTGAATGATTTTTATTCGGGGTTTAACATTATTAACTAAGGTATAGTGAAGGTTTATGGGAGTAATACTATTAGTATACTGATTAAGACTGGTTTACTTTTTACACCCTCTTTATGACAACAGAAACTGAAGAGAGACGGATTAGCTAAGTTCTTCTGAGCTTGGAATCGACGGTACTAATGTTGTACTAATGTTTCTGTACCAGAAATAAATGTGATATATATATATATATATATATGAAGAGTTATGTTGGTGCGGCACCATATGAATTGGTTTTGTTCGAGGAGGGGATGACTTTAGAATTAAAAAAAGAAAATACAATTTAATGAAACATAGTAAAATAGATGTAACCCCGAGGCGCCTTTCGACCGACTACTTTTCGGGGAAAACGTCGCTATTCATAAAAAAACGACAAATTTAAAACCAATAAATGGTATAATGAAGAAGTTCAACAGGTGGCGAGAATGAGAGAAAAAAATTATATAAAAGTGAAAAAAAATGGAGTATATTATTGCATGCATATGTATGTATAAACAAACACAGATAAAATGATCACCCATCAGAAGCAAAGGAGTCTCCAAATATCAACCGTCTGTGTTTTAAGTCTCTCTGTCGGCATAGAGAAGGCCGTTTAGTATTGATGAACATGGCCTCGAGAATATTCAAATCAAATTTGTGACGTCCTCTATATAAAACGGAGAAGTTGGCGTCTGAATAGAGATCACAGCAACTCTTTTTACTAAGCAAGTGTTCGCCTATAGCTGACTCGTGTGCTTATAGATGCGCGGATGGTGGGATGGGTTAATTTCGGCGAACATACCCTGGCACGTGTTGGGCGGTATTAACTGACAATCGCTGGGTGGTCTTGCACACATAGTCAGCGTCACACTGACATTTAAAGCGATGAATGATTAAACTTAAATCAGTAGTCGGCAAGAGGTCCTTACGAAATGAAGGGAAAGCAGCACGAGTAGAAAAAATGATGCGCATATTCGCAGCATTAAAGCAATGTGTCATAGAAGACGAAATTCTATCAGCAAGTGGTTGGCTACTAGAACCCAGCCACGGAAGCTTTAAATAAATCGGATACTTGGGGGGGGGGGCAAATAATTTTACTTCATTAAAGTTATCGACCTTACGTCGAATAATATGTGCAACGACATGTTCAGGATACCCGTTATTAACGAAAACATCTTTAATTATAAGAACTAACTTTGCAGTCAGAACAAATAATCAGCGCGCTAACAAAACGAATATATATATATATATATATATATATATATATATATATATATCGAATCATTATATGCAGAAACTATTTTGAACCTACCTACCCTTAAATCATAACTAAATGGTAGCAACCGGCTACCATAAATACCGGTTTTGCCGGGAGAACATTTGGGAGGCACATTTGGGAACTAGCACTGCCAACACTGACTTGCGTATAATTTCTCTGTTCAATACAATTCATTATTATTATCTCTAAACCTGTTGTTCTTTTATTTCATTGTGGGTACCCCTAAACGAGTCCACAACAACTGGCGACGAGTGATTCGTAAAGGAATTCGTTGGAAACACCTTGGACCTTGTAACCTGTGAGTGATAAACCAGTGTCTACAACATAGTAAACCTTCGGAAAAATAATTCTACCCGTTTGAAAAAAAAACAAAAAACCCTGTGCTTTACAATTTTCGGGAAGATATTGGAAACATCGAATACATTCGATTTTGGGACGAGTCTGCCTTACAAGAAATAACCAGTTTAAACAAGTACTGGACGAAAAAAGTAAGACAGATTTTACTATTTGTGTTCTTCGTATTTCAATACGGGATTTTACCTCGTGCAACAAATGAAATTGGAATACCATGTGCTTATAAAACTGAAAGGTTTGAAAAAAAAAGTCCATACTACAAAAACCTTTGTTTCGTGTCTGATATAGTCAAACGTATTTTGAGAACAGACTTGTCACTGTAAAATCGTATAGTCGGAAAAAAAAATCTGACAAGTAAAACCAAGTTACTTTCTTGAATAACTAGTCATTTTTTTATATAGCCATTACTTGCTATTTTGCATTTTTAGCCTACACTGAAAAGCAAACGTAATTATATAAAAAAAAAGTTCCAGATGCGAACAAAAATACAAATAATTTGTTAAATTAATTACCCAATAAGCCGGATTTATAAAATCGTTTTTTTTCTCAAGTAACTTTGAAAAAAAAAAGATTAGCAAGTGCCGGTCGAATTCGAGACCCGAATGACGCAGTGATGAGAAGGAGTTAAGTTTGTTATTAAACAGTAAGCAGTTAAAAAGAAAAAAATAGTGAACGACTATTTGTGACTAATTCCTTTTCAAGAAAGTATTTCTTTTATCATGGATGATTTCTCGAAACAGATATTGGAGATGATTACATTTCAATCAGAACAACAGAAGGCAAACGATGAAAAACATATTGCTCAACAGAAGGCAAACGATGAAAAACTTCAGTCTCTACAGAAGGAATTTCAGTTGCAGCAAATAAGTTTGTTGAAGTATTTTGAGGAAAAGAATTCAGCACAAAAGCGAGAAGATAGAAAATCTTTAGACGAACAATTGATTGGGATAAAAAAATTACTATTAGAGCAACAGACTTTATCAGAGAGAAAATTTGAACAGCTTGCACAAGCAATGATACGACGAATGACGACAGCGATGTGTTCAACCAAAATGCAATATGGTCAGCTATAGAAACCCTCAACTATGTGCCTGAAGAGGACCTAAACTTCGAATCATGGTACCCTCGATATCAGGATTTTTTAGACATTGATTGTAGCACATGGTCGGAAAAAAAAAGGTTCGTTTAGTTCTTCGTAGACTAGGTACGGCAGAGCATACAACATTTTTCGATTATATTCTGCCGAAGAAAACGGGCGAACTCTCTTTCAATGAAACCATTAAAATGTTAATGGAACTATATTGCCCCAAAACAAGTTTATTCCACAAAAGGTAGAAATGTATGGACCTAACGCGAAAAGAAAGCCAGGACTACGCAACGTTTGCTTCGATCGTCAATAAAAATTGTGACGACTTTAAGTTATCATCCTTGACAGCGGACAATTTCAATGTATTAATATTTGTTCAAGAGCTTGTCTCGCAAAACGATGCAGAGTTAAGAAGACGTGCAATAAGCAAACTTGAAACCAACCCAAATTTAACATTGCAACAACTGGCCGAAAGCTGTCAACGACATATTTCCGAGAAAAAGGAAGCTAAAGAAATAGAGGAAGCAGCAATTTCTAATATTTAAAATGTTCGTCGTTTTTCAAAAAAATCATACTCTTCGAAGGAAAAATTCAGGAAAGATTTGCCTCAAAGGTCGGATGAAAAATTGCCAAACCACCCTTGTTGGGGTTGTGGGGGCCTATATTGGAACCAGAAGTGTCTTTTTAAACGAACAAATTGTGAAAAATGCCATAAAATGGGACACAAAGCCTCACATTGCAAAAGTAACACTAGAAAAAAAGTTACATAAAAACAACCAGAATTAATGATGGCAACCTAAACATACCAAGTATGTTACGGTAAAAATTTACAATCAAGATGTTAAACTACAGCTTGATTCAGGGTCTGACCTATCAATTATTAATATTAATACCTTGAAAAAGATCGGCAGACCGACTATGCTACGCACAGATAAAGTGGCTACATCGGTAACCGGAGAGAAAATAAACTTTGAAGGGGAAGTCATTTCAAAAGTGACACTAAAAAATAAGACGTTTAAATTACGCATGTTCGTAATAAAATATACAGGAAAGTTGTTCGGTTCAGATTGGATTCAACACTTCCAGCTCTGGGATTCGCCGATAAGCGCCTATTGTCTACGAATAGAGAACTTTTCTGCTGAAGCAGAAAAATTGAAGAAGGATTTGAAAGAGTCATTCCCCAAGGTGTTTTCTAATGAATCAGGACGCTGTACTAAAATGAAGGCGAGTTTTGAACTAATTGAAAATAAGAATCCCGTTTTTAAGAGAAAACGAAGTGTACCATTTGCCCCTCTTGAAAAAATTAATGCAGATATAGATCGGTTGGTGGAGAAAGGTATTTTAACATCAGTTGACTACTCGGAATGGGCGGCCCCAACCGTCTACGTAAAGAAAGAAATCTGGAGAGATCAGAGTGTGTGCCGATTTCTCAACCGGTTTGAACGATGCGCTGAAAGATTATCACTATACTCTGCCGACTCCAGAAGAGGTTTTTACAACATTAAACGGCGGAAAACTGTTCTCAAAAATTGACTTGAGTGAAGCCTATCTGCAAATAACTGTAGAGGAAGATAGCTCTAAGCCTCTCTGTATTTCGACACACAGGGGACTACTAAAGTTCAATCGTCTCCCTTTTGGAATTAAAGTGGCCCCGTCGATTTTTCAGCAGGTAATCGACACGATGTTGAGCGCGCTCGATTTTTCGATCGGCTACCTTGACGATATCTTAATAAAAAGAAAGTCGGGGAGCACCGTGAGCACGTAAACAAAGTATTCGAAAGGATAAGCGATTTTGGTTTTACACTCAAGGAGTCAAAGTGTGAATTCTTTCTAGAAGAGATCAAATACTTGGGACATGTCATTGATAAGAGTGGAAGACGTCCCGACCCAGAAAGATCTATAGTCATCAAGAATATGCCCGAACCGAACAACGTTACCCAACTACAAAGCTTCCTGGGTCTCGCAAACTATTACGAAAAATTAATTCCCAGTATGCACAAATGGCGAGCCCCCTTAAATGAGTTACTTAAGACAGATAGTAAATGGGAATGGTTCGCCGACTGTCAATCTGCATTTGACAACCTAAAAACGAAGTTAACTCCAGAATTGTTTCTTACTCATTTTAATCCAGAGCTAAAAGCTATTGTTGTAAGTGATGCCAGCTCCTACGGCATTCGGGCGTGCATTTTGCATAAAATGCTGGATGGCTCGATGAAACCCATCGCGCACGCTTCAAGAACTATACTTCCTGCAGAGAAAAATTACTGGCAGATTGAAAAAGAAGCGTTGGGTATTGTGTTCGCAATGACTAAATTTCACAGGTATCTACACGGCTGTTATTTTATCCTTCAAACAGACCATAAGCCACTTATCACCATCTTTGGATACAAAAAAGGCTTGCCAACCTACACAGCAAACCGCCTACAGAGATGGGGTATAATTCTGTTAAATTATGACTTTGAGATGGAATTTTTACCGTCAAAAAGATTAAGACACACAGATGGTTTATCGCGGCTAATCCCAAAGTTCACGGAACCGCTCGATGGTTACAGTTATAGCATCGCTTCTGTCTGAATATGACTATAGTAAAGTACTGTGAAACACAATAAAAGAGCTTCCAGTCACACTTGGCGATATACAAAAAGAGGCAAGAGAAGATAATTTTATTATCGAAATTAAAAATAAATTACAAACAGACGATGAGCAAACGGCAGAAGCTTTTTCAGTCTGTTGCGACACATTATTATACCAGGAGCGAGTAGTAATCCCAGCTACGCTAAGAAAAATCCTGAAGGATTTCCATAAAGGGCATCCCGGAGCGATACGCATGAAGAGCCTAATGAGATCTTATGTGTATTGGAAAAACATGGACAGGGACATGGAGACAAAGGTGAAGGCCTGTGTGGGCTGCGCGTCGGCAGCGAAAGCACCACGTATTTAGTACACATTAACCAAATGCGTCGTCGCATGTCGGACGACCCAGGAGAAGGCCCATCAGATCAGAGTGAGACCATCATAGAAGATCTATACGACGCATTTGAGCTGTCAACACACCAAAACGCCTCCGGAACAGAGACGTTCATCAAGAAAACGTAAATTAACCGGGAGTTTCGAGGTGAATCCTAGGAAAAAGATATACCTTGAGATTCCGGGGGAAAGAGTTTCGGAAGGGGGTTGTTGTGGGTGAACTTACCTACCCTTTAATAATAACTAAATGGTGGCAACCGGCTACCATAAATACCGGTTTTGCCGGGAGAACATTTGGGGGGCACATTTTGGCACTAGCACTGCCAACACTGACTTGTGTATAATTTCTCTGTTCAATACAATTCATTATTATTATTATCTCTAAACCTGCTGTTCTGTTATTTCATTGTTGGTACCCCTAAACGGGTCCACAACATATATATATATATATATATATATATATATATGTTTTATGTATGATGTTTTATTCTAATAATGTAATATGTGTAGTAGTAGTATGCATTTGTAACTGTAAAATACCACTTTTTACATACATTAATTGAATTAAATTTTGTAAATATCGTATATTTTGTGTCTATCGATTATTTTCAAGTAATATAAGTAAACTTAATCGCTCGAAAACAAAAAACACAATTAATAGAAAGAACTACATAACAACTCCGATTGGTGAACGCGAGGTAGGGTTTGCAAGAATCGTGATTCAAGACAATTTTTAAGGCGGCTACAAGATGGGGGATCAGGCTGCTATTGTTTACAGTTAACGGGTGGGTTCCATGAGATCAAGGACGGAGTGAAAATGAACTTCGAAAGTTACTGTCATTTCATAGAGAATAACATATCTGTTGGGCCATTACTCCCTTTAGCCATTCATGCATTACAAAGCACCGAGTCAAGCTTTAAAATTAACAAAACATGGTTACACGAGGTTTGTAGGTGATTAATACATTGAATGGCCACAAAATCGTTGGGAGTAAAATCTTAGTGAATACAAATGAAGTATATTTAAGAGAGATATTTATTAAAATTCTAAGCAGTTTTACAGCAAACATGAACTCGTCCATACAGTAAATATTGCTGCAAGGGAGTTATTAACTACGACGTTAGGAGGTTTAATATAAGATGCCTATAAGAGATTGTTAAAAGTTATAGAAAAGAAGGAGTATCAGTGCAGTACATGATGCAACTCTTTTTTGGTACTTTTAGACTTTTTGGTTTTCGCTAATCACAATTTTGTTCATATTATTGATGCACAAAACTGTGAATGTTGTTATATGTATATATCTTTATACATTCATATATTCCTGAAAAATCAACTAAATTTATTGTACAATACCTGTACTTGCAAATAACTTATTAACACTAAAACTTGTTTATTCTATCAATCACAGAACATATATCAGATGATAAAACCAGCAATACTATATCACGTTGCATTTAAGTTAAACATCTTATATAGAAAATATATAAACAGTTATATAACAAGTAAATAAAGTTAATTTGAAAATACTTGATGTGTAATGATTTGTATTCAATCTGTAAACACACTTTATATATATATATATACATATATATATATATATATATATATATATATATATATATATACTAGTTTAATTAGAAAAACATTAAGAATTGAAACACAGAAACACACAACACCGATACGAAAATGTTGACATTTTAATCTTTTATTTCACAAAGCTAAGTTATTCATGTATATGCTTATTAAGTACTATGTTGCATCAATATCGTGTGTTTAAACACCATAATGATGTATTACATCTATTAAATGCTTTTATTGATACATAATATATTCAATATATATATATATATATATATATATATATATATATATATAAGTAATTTATCGGTAGTGGACATTTCGGTCATTTTGTTTAATCAAGAAGAAAACAGGGGCATTGCAAATTTCGTTTTGAAAAATTCTACTATCACGATCTGCGTTATTAGAGTAAGCGGTAGATAATTGATCGCAATAATACTTTCTGTGGCTTCATTAATTAAGCTCATATTGGTTTGTCGCTCAATTGTCTATGGTATAGTATGCGTGGACTTATTTATCAGGAGCAGATTCTGTGTAGATTTGTAAGCACGGAGTTGATCATATGTCTGAAGAAGATCATTTGTGAATTCATTTGGTTGTAGAACAGCATTCGGAGGTTCAATTGTCTGGAGTGCACAATGTGTCGGCTCGTTTTTGGAAGTAGTGTATCTGTTGTTTTTATTAATCTTGAAATATAATTTAGAAAAGTAATGTGACATTTTTAGTTCAGATTTTTTTTCTAACAAATATTCTTTTTGACGGCATAATTTGTATTTGCGGTATTATTTGTCTCTGATATCATCTGCAAGTGTAATTTTCCGTTTCATAATTCTAATTTCAGTTAAGAATGTTTGCTATGATTAAACTATACAGAAGTTTATTTTCAATTGATTGGCGGTTAGTTTTTGTTAGCGTATTATAAACCGAGTTCATCCAGATTTCCGGTATCATTTAAAGATGGGTTTGTCGAAGGAACTCTAGTTGTAGGTGCAGTTGTTGAGCGCGTACTAGTTTTTATCGGAACCGTTGTACTAATTCGAGGCCCAGTAGCTGTGGATGTGTTGATCAGTAGGGTGGTATTCGGGAGCGTACGATTTTCAGTCCCATGTACGTTCAACGTATTATTTGGAGGCGCATCTTCTAAGGATGAATTATTTATTTCACTTGGAATTTTAATAGTTGAAGTAGAAGGCGTCGCAGAAGTACGAATGGGTGGCTCAGTCGTTTTACTTTTCGTTGATTTATTATTCGGTGGCATGGAAGGCGAAGGCTCATTAGACATGGGTCTCCTATAAGGCAATGTAGTAGAGAACAGTTCATTGTCTGTTGCCATAGTGTTCGTGCTCATAGTCGGAAAAGTCGGTTCACTATTTTTGAAGAACGGGTACCACGTGCTCGTTCGATATCTGCTACTCCTGCAAACCGCTCTGCAAAACATGCTCTCCATTATTCTCTGTATGTTATAATCCCAACAGAATGGATGGTGTTTGGTATGATAGTAATTATCGTACCCCCTGCAATAGAGATAAACAGTTGTATAAATACCGATTGAATTGTTAGAGGTTGTATACATGCACTTGAATACATATAAAATATACAATAAAAATATAAACAGGGGAAAATATGCATATGTGTATACGCAAAGTTCTCAGCGCAATTCACCGAGACATAATTGTATAACTTATGTAATTGTTTTAAATTAAGTTCTAAAAAGCGTAATTCAGTATGCCTCAATACGAAGTATTGTATCTGTCTCAAAGGAATTCATTAAATAAGTTTGAAGAACAAGAACCAATGATTACATTTGGTTGAATTAAAAGACATTTTCCAATATAATTCAAGTAAAATAAGACTTTTTATCGAACTGTCTTTGGTGTTACGGTGTTGTTAGTGTTAACTAGACAGAATTGTAATCCATCCTACACAAAGTAGTGTGAATCAGTGACGAACATAATTAACTACCTCCGTATATATATATATATATATATATATATATATATATATATATATATATATATATATATATATATATGTATATATATATAAATATATATATATGTATATATTATACATTATACATATAATGTATAATATATATGTATACTTATTATATTATATACATACACACATTATATATATAGTATATATATATATATATATATATATATACATAATATGTATATGTATATATATATATATATAGAGAGAGAGAGAGAGAGATGTATATATATATATATATATATATATATATAGATAGATAGATAGATAGATAGATAGATAGATAGATAGATAGATAGATATATCATACAGTGTGGAAATAAAATTTACAATATTTTCCTGATGGATTGTAAGAGTGTACGACCTATTAGTTTATTAAAAGGCGTGAGTATTTATTGCAACAAGATATTTTACTTAATAAAAAGCGTTTATATACTCATTATTCCTCCATAAATGCTTTCACGCGGTTCTTGCAACCTCTAATGCTGTTCCTGAAACAGTCAGAAGGCAACCGTTAATATTCTCCGTGTATAGTATATTTAAGAGAGTTGACATGATTTTCTATTAGTAGCATGTTCTTAAAAGACCCAAAAAGCATAATCCGGAAAGTGTACATCTGGGCTAAAAGTCAGCCATAAATGTAAGTCTAAAATCTACTAAAGTTGCATTGGCAGAAACCTTGCATTTATCGAATTGTGTCAGACTTGGCACCATCATGTGTCCAGGCATTATAAGAATCTTTGAAGTTTTCTTTAAACTATGATAATTATATTGTATCTTAGAGTCTTCTTACAAATATTAATTGATATTTTCATTAGCTTTGTTGAATTTGATAAGCAATTTATTTCCATCGGAAGCCACAACACAAAAAAGTAATACGTCGAGCAGAATGGTGTGTTTCGAATGCCCTCTTGACCTCAGCTGTCGATTATTCGATACATTTGTATTTTCCCGACTTATGAACAGCATCGACAGTGAAGATCTTTTCATCTCTAAAAATCGTAAAAATGTAGTACTTTTTTTAAAACATGCAATAATTTTTATGGAACTTTTCTAAACTATTTTCCTTCACAGCTATGATAACAATTGTTTGTGGTATTCTTCTGTCAGATTTATACTATAAATCATATTTTACTGTATTTTCGAATGACTTCTTGTCTGCATCAAGTTCAATTACATGTTTTATGAATTTAGTTGGATCGTTTATTATTGCTCATTTAAAAGGTTTGATAAACGCTTTGATACGTCTTTTGTTGATTCCTCCACTTTCAGACGTAATTGTCATAGGAATTCTATGCTTTACGTCATAAACATCAGGAGAGTTGAAAGCGGAGCTTGGGTTTCCATCCGACAGCCTCGTTACTCTCGCTTTACTTAATTGTGACCTATTGTCCTTCAAATTGCATGAGCGATGTTTCTGACAAAGCGGCGAATAATTAATGTTTTCTGTGTCGGAATCTATCAATCTAACACTTATCGTCAGGTTATGTTTAACCTTGAAGTAAAACTGTTAGCTGCTTACATCAAGTGGCGTCATGCTTTGTCTGCAGCGATTTTCATAAAATACAGTCTTTTTGGACACTCCAACTATTATTGAAATCTCCTTTTATGTAACGAGTTCATTTAGCAAATCACACACTCTCTGACGCTGATTTTGGATGTGCATATTTACATCAGCAAAATTCCGCATCCAAGAATACCTGGATATATTAGATAAGCAAGAATGTCAGGAGGTCAAATCGCGTCAAATGAAGAAATCGGAAAATCTGAAAGCCAATAACATGAGATTATTTGTCCACCATTTACCAATAAGAACCATTGTCTATAAAAGTTAACATCGACTGACTTCCTCTAGGGAATCAGTGCGAAACAATAGTCTCACCTTCTCACAAGCATCAAGCGGATTACATACACATAAATAATACTCCAATTTAAGTGGCAGTCTTGAATAAACCGTGGGCACAATGAGATGAGCTAAGGTGAAAAGTGAGACTGACACTTGAGAATTCAGAGCTTCCAAAACCTAACGTCTGAAATGGCGAAGTATTGGATATAATTGGCTATGCAGTAGTGATGATGATGGTAATGATGTCAGAATACTACCAGCAGACAAAAGCAATGTGACAGTGTTAATGGATGGAGCGAACTATTCAAAGAAATTGGCAGATCTAATATTATCTTAAGTAAAAAAAAAATCCGACTTTGAAAACAGAGAGGTAAGAACAAAGACCTAACACCACCTGCAACATACAGAAAGCTGTTTCAGCATTACAGCAAACTACCACACTTATATGACCTTCCTATAATTAACGAAGTCGGTATTCGATTAAGACCCAGTGTCAGCGCCCGTGGTTCAGCATGCCATCTATTTGGACCGATTATTGGTATACATACTCACCTCATTCACAGGTAAATCTCTATCGTATGTCTACAATTCAGCTCACTTTGTGGAGACGAATCAGCAATGATTTTATTCCTTCCAAAAAATGGTGAGTCTAGATGTAGTGTGTCTGTTCATGGAATTACTAACTAACTAGAGTCTAACTGTGGTACGGAATTAGTTTACTTCAGACACTTAACTGGAAGAACACACTTGTATCCCAATTTATCATCTCATAGAGATGTTGACCTTCTGTGTAGAAATCACATACTTGTGATGGAGTTTGATATATATCGGAATAGAAAAAAGTCTAGCTATGTAATCACCATTGTCCCCAATACGGGTCAATGCACACATGCTATACTTTGATGAAAATTACGTTAAGATAAAAACACACTAAAGCCAGCAATGTGGTAACGATGTGTTAATTAAACATGTACACTCCGGCCTCACCAGAAATAAGTTCTAAACATTACTGGACAATGTGAACTTTCTCCGTCCGTTTATACAGGCCACGGTGGAAAATGGAGCATGATAAAAAAAGATATCATTACTATATGTAATGATACTTCGAACTAATCAGTTGCCAAGGTGATCTGCATATAGAAAGCCAACTTTCCAAAAATTCCAACTCTCACTATCACTATACGGTAAATTGCCTAAGACATCGGGCAAATATAATATGTCGTAACAGCAAAACATATCAAGAGGTAATAGAAAGTTTAAGGGAAACCCTTCACCTAAACAACCATCTAGAGAGCATGGCATCAGCTTTAAATATCTGGACCAAACACCAAAAGACACCATGCGAACTCTCTCTATCTCCACAGTTTGCATACTATATATGAAGTGTTGTCTACAAGATGCAAAAGAATATGTAATCCATATGAAAGCAGATTAGTATTCACAAGCGACAAAACCCTCCGAAAAAATATTGTACGGGTCATACTATCTAAGGAGAAGGTTACGACTAAGAACTAGGTGTATACAATTCCATGTTAGTGTTGAATATATACAGTGGTGAGACATGTCGCTCGCAAAAAGTAAGGCTAGAAGAACACCGGAAACGCGTAATACGTTGATATATCGAAAAGTCAGGTATGGCCGACCACATACAGAAGGAAACGAGAAACCATCTATCTTTAAACATTTCAAACAGACGAAAAAGGTGGAGAGTAAGACGACGAAAGAAAGGACCGCGCATATTGTGGGTGGCAATGACTTACAAAGCAGACCTAGTACACGATTTAATACAATATGGGGATCATCAATTATAAATAATTAATAAACATACGATACAAATATATATAGTAATATATACTAATATGTAGTGATATATATATATATATATATGATTGTAGTCCCGTCCCGTTAGGGAATGACGCCATTCCCTATCGGGGCGGGACTACAATCATTTCAGCTTGCCGATTATTCCACTGGGCACGGAGATTTAGTAAAGATATTTAAATCTGCCCTTTCCGATGAAACCGCGGTACATTGCTGAAATATGTAATATACAGTATCTAAATAAATTATATATATATATATATATATATATATATATATATATATATACATATATATATATACATATATATATATATATATATATATATATATATATTAATTTCTGTATAGTTTATACCTGCGCACGACGTCGTTTCGAGGTGACGGCTCTCATCAGTGCAGGGAAATGACAATCTCAGACGTTCACATATATATCTAGAATCTGTAGGCGTTCACATAGTTACATTAGGCTACGAGGTATTGTCACGTAATAACTGAGAAATTAAGTGATTTTTACACTGAACACGGCGACTGTTTACACCTAAACATTCGATAGCACTCAACAACAGAGTCGGAGCATTGCATTGAGGCTTTTAGGTGAATGTTTTGTTTTAAATTTTGCTCCTAGTGCTAAAATTTCAATTTAACTTTGACCATGGCTTATAATAATATAAATAATAATAATAATAATAATAATAATAATAATAATAATAATAAGAAGAAGAAGAAGAAGAAGAATAATAACAATAATAATAATATATATATATATATATATATATATATATATATATATATATATATATATATATATATATGTATATATATATATATAGATGCGAAATGTCTTCAGAGATGTGTTACAGTTTATTACACATATTTAAATCAAGATCTAATGAAAGAAGAACGTATGTCTATGGAATCATCTTCCTAATTTTCATCAAAATTCATTACATTATATTGATTATGAGAGATTTTGAAAATTAAGTTAACAATGTCTAAAAGAAAGTAAAATTCTGAAAATGTAATTTTTTTTTGACTAATTATTATAGATTATAGTGCATGCAACTATGAAATATTTAAATACACAAATGAGAAGTGGTGCTCATATCATACCCTTAAATCCCTTCTAAATATTCAAAAGAAATTGAAATTCAGGGAATATTTTTTACCTGATGTATAATAAGTATTGTAATAACTTTCCAATAAATCAAAAGTATCATAATTTTAACAATGAATGTTACTCCCTGTTTGCTTTGGTTACATGAAACAACATTACGACTCCTTACTCGTAGCAGTTATGTGATAAAATTTATAATGATCGGTTAAGTGAGTTCCTACACCATAGAGTAAGGGAGAGAGTAAGTGATTCGTAATTTCATTCAACATTCAAAAGTTACTGATAACTGTAATGTCCTACAAGGAAAGAAACTGATATAACGCCATCCGAAATGTAAGGATCTTAGATTATGTCCTTGAATTTAGATTATGTCCTTGGTAATTGAGCATTCTGATAAATGTTCTTCCAAATGATTCTATTTCCCACATTCTCTGGCTCCCCCTGTCAATCTGTTAGTCTGCCAGTCTGTCTGTATCTATCTGTATATATATATATATATATATATATATATATATATATATATATATATATATATATATATATATATGTATATATATATATGTATGTATGTATATATATATATATATATAATAGTAAATACGCTTCGTAGGGCGAGTATAATCAATGAACATAGCATAAGTTGTACATTTTAAAAGGTTTTACTTTAGTTCTGCTATATTACTATTTCGATGGCACATACACACCTAAGTGTT
>OY744532.1:80571233-80653733 GCA_963556195.1 Sepiola atlantica | reverse complement strand
TAAAAATCTGAATAGTGTCGTGAGTTTAGTCGTTGTTTCTTTCTCAAAGAGGATAACAGCGTCACTTAATATATATATATATATATATATATATATATATATATATATATATATATACATATATATATATTTATATTTATATATATATATAAATGTATCTATATATATATGCATAAATATATGAATATATATATATATTTATATATATATATATATATATATATATATGTATATATATACATATATTGCTATATATATATATTTATATATCGATATAAAGAGATAGATATACTGTATACATCGATACATATATATACATATATATATATATATAATATTACACTAAACCTATATTTTTAGAGGATATAACCTATAGTGAAATTGTTTTAGCTCAATATACGAGATAGAGCAATCATACAAGTAAATGAAATAAGAAACATTAAGATGTACGAATTACACATCTATTTCAACTTCGATTGGTCAATGCTAGGTTTACTCAGTAAAACATGCTCATTTTTATTTCCTTAAGCCAAGGTTTTTCAAAGATTAAAATCTTATCATCAGAGGAATTACATAGACGGATAAGTTTTCAGTGGAAAAGCCAAAATTCGGAATGTGAATAAAATATAAAATAATGGAGAGCAATAGTATTCGTGTAAAAAATATGGAGTCTGTCCAGTTGGTTAATGTTTGTTTATAAGGTGTTCGAGAAAGGAGATTTAAAGATGGAAAATATGGATTTCATGAAAGCGGCCTTGGCAATGTTCAAAATTATGTAAATCCAATAGAAATATGTTTAGCGTAACTGTAAATGGAGCGCACTTATTTGGATGTAATTTTGAGTATTAGGATTATTTTAAAATATTAAGATGACCGAGAATGAAAGTAGTTTTTCAGTACTTGAGTTAGAAATATGTATATTGAACGCGGCAGTCGGGAATTTTAGTAGTTACTTCGATCGAGTCAAAGAACAGCTTCAGCTCTGGTTTGGAGACAAGGCCAAGTAAAGTAGTGGGGGAAAGGGTAAAGAAAATATAAAGGAAGGGGATAAAAGGGTTAGTTAAATGAACTATGGCTGATGCTGAGAGAAGAGAGGGGAAGGGTTTGTTTGGTTACTGATCATTGCTAGAAAGCAATAAATCAGAACGAGTTTGGTAGGGGTTATCATAAGCTAAAAACAGAAGTGATTCATGTCAGTAAGTAGGTAGTTCTGAAAAAGGGGGTCCCGTAATTAAAACGGATTTTAATAGAAACTTATATATAATTAAGAAAGTTTAAAAGGGTTTTAATTGATAAGTTAGTGTTCAGATAATTAGAATTCTGGACTTTACGTGTTTAATATGTAATAATTCGGACAAAAACTAGTATTTCATAATTAGATGTATAAAGACTTTAAAGAATTCCCATTTAGTTAAATAGTAAATGTATGACTTAATAATGTACTTTAATGTATAACTGAAGTTACGATTGGAAACAGCGTTAGTCTTCTTGCAGCAATTGATTTTAAGTATAAGGATTATAGGGTAGGCTTGAGTTGAATCTTGTTACGTAAGTGGTGCACTAGTTGGTTTAAATTATAAATAGGGAGCAAATAGACCATGATAGGAGTAACCAGGGAGCGTAGTTTAAAGGTGAGAGTAATTGAATATATGAACCAAATATTGTCGGCACAGTGAAGCGTATACAGAGTGAACATATCGGATACAAGAGAGATTAAAAGAAATGAATGAGGTTGTACGAGGGTTGGCCAATAATTGAAAAAAGGGGAATATGAATTAGAGTGTTGAAGTAGAAGCGGTTGAGGATTAGTGGTGTGGAGGAGAATAATATTAGTTCTCAATGTACATTAAGTGGTATGAGTTAATAGAGTTATATGTTGTACAGGGGAGGATACGCTATGTTATTGGAATAGTTATTTGTAAGATTGGAAAAGCTAAGAGTTAATAAATTAACAAATTATAGAATTTAAGAATTAGTCTAATGTTAGAGAGGGGGTTGTTGGCTGGAAAGAGGGGTGTCAGAAGGAGTAATGAAATGTATGTATTTAAATTTTCTCTTTTGCCTGCAATTTGAGATGAGTACCTTTTTAGAGTTAATACTATTTTTCATTTTAGCTAATGTAGCTATCATAATTATTCTGATGTATATAATTTGCAGAAAGCGTATCCTGGAGTGTAGGATTTAGAACTTTTTAATATTGCCCAGTTTAGGGAGTAGGGAGTGGTTTACTGTTAAAGCTTTTTATTAGATTATATAAAGAGGTGCCAGTTGCATTGTTATTGTGTTTGAAAGAGTAGATATTGTTTAAGATTCCGATATTGATAGGGAAGACACTTGCCCCAATATAAGTGTGTATTTTGTATGGGGTTGGTATTATAATATGTGTGGAATGTTATTGGTTTGTATGTTCAAGTTCTGGGTCAAAGATAAGAAGGAATTGTTAGGTGGAGAAGATGTGAGAATTTGAGGGGTGAGATCATGGTTATGTTTAGTTAGCGGTGTTGTTAGTTAGTGTAAGAGGTGTTATTTAGGGTGTCGTTCGGTGTAGGGTGTTGGAGATGTGGAGAGCTATAGGGTGAAGATATATTTTGGTACTACTCCAGAGCTTGCGCCTAATTTCCGTGACTGCTCGGCCGAATCGATCCGACAGGTCGCGGAAGCGTCCGAGACCTGCTCGGTCGAAAACGAGGCTGTCGAGACGAAAACGACGCTGTATAAACAAAACCGAAAAATCGTGCCAAAAAAAATGGAAAGTTGGCAGACGACAATATAAGACGATGTGTATACGGAACGAAAAAATTGCATATATTTTCATAAAAAAAAATGGAAAGAAATGAACAAACCCATAGCTGAAGAACTATGAATACACTTTTTTTATTGTTTTCGTGGGTAAAATAAAACATTGTTATGTTTTTTTATGTGTTTCGTGTTACGTAAAGCAAAAAAGTCAATTTTACAATCAGGCAAGTTCTTTTTTTTTATATATATATTTTTTTTTGGGGGGGGGGGGAATTACGTATATTTTCTCGTAAATGTTCAGGGTTTACTGCTACTTTTGCTGCCGCTTGTTTTGTTAGGCTGCGCAAAAGACTGTTATACGCCCTCCAGCAATCGGATACTACCGTCGTCCCAGGTACTGGCTTGATTATTGGAAGAGTTAGGGTGTTGGCAATACTGTTAGACACTGCCACCAGGAACCCCCTCCTTCTTTGCGGGGTTGTATCCCCCCGAAGACCCAGAGCGGCTGGAGAAAACACGGCCAGCATTGTTTTTTTGTTTTTTTCCGGCAGTTGAATAGAGACTCGTCTATTTTCATCGTATGCCCTGGGCCTCTGAGTCGCCGACAGTTGCACGACAGACATTTGTGTTTTTGTTGTCCAGTTTTGTTTACAGCCCCGTTTTTGACTCGGCAGGTCTCGGACGCTGTCGTTAGCTGTCGGATCGCTGCTGCCGAGCAGTCACGGAAATTAGGCGCAAACCATGGAGTAGTACCGACATTTTTTTATGTTGGTATATCTATGCATGATGTTGTTTTGGGGGAATTGTTTAACAGTACAAGCATATATGATGTTACTTTGCATGCAGTTGCCATTGAACAGGCATTCTATGGATTTCTAACACTTACAATTATTAGTAGAGTGTATAGTAGCTGCTGGTTGTCGGGCAGGTTTAATTTTGTTGTTATTAGATGTGATGATGGGTTGTGCTATATTTGGCATTGTGGAGTAGGGCATTTTAATAGAGGGGTTATTTAAGTCAGTGCTGTATTTATGCGGGTGCTTGAATGAGTTATCTGAAATTTTGAAAAATTCTTTAGCGATATCTGTTTTCACATTGAAATTATAGGGTGAATTAAACCAAATACTATTCTCTCTTCTAAATCTTTTATTTTTAGTATGTTCTTGAAGGTCAGCTAGTTAGTCAATATTGATAGTTTTTTGTGGGTCTATTTGTATATTTTTTTTTGGGGGGTAGTGGGATATGTGCCCTCTTTTTATCCTGTATTGTCATGTTGTGTTTAATTACATTTAAAGGTTTGTTTTTCTCGATGAAAGGATTATTTACATATTTAAATCCATCAGTGTATCCTGAATTAAGTACTGCGTTATTGTAGAAGTTGGAATTGTGTTTGATTATATGTTTATTAGTAGATAACTTTGAAATTCTTTTAGAGACAGAAGGAACTATTTAATTTTTGATGGAGGTTGGGTGGTTTGATAGCTTAAGTATGTATAAGAAGGTTAAATTTAGTTCATGGTACGGGCTAACCGTTTCCGAGTTAAGGTCTAATGTTAGGTCAAGTAGAGAGGAATAACACTGTTTTTACCGAGTACACCTTGCATTGCACAATCGAAGTTGAAATAGATTTGTAATTCGTACATCTTTATTTCTCTTCTTTCATTTATCTTTATATATATATATATATATATATATATATATATATATATAATCGGTTAGACATACCAAATTTATATATATATGATGTGACGAGGTAATGCCTGTGAATATAGTATTATATTGACTGCAAATATTGTTTATTAAAAAATGGGTTCATTTAGTGCATATAAGATTTCGCTAAATGTGTTCTCGGACGATATTCAGAACCATTGAGTATAGAATGTTGTTTTTATAAGTAGTTATCCGAATTAATGAGAAAAAAGATTTTTTGAAAGCTAAAAATAATACAAAGAAAACATATAAGCAAACACATACGAAGTAGATGTGTAATATATAGAGTAATTAATTGATTGATTCTGAACTTTGTTGGAGTCAATTATACTTGTATATATGTTTTAAATTTTGAACGAATGTGTCAAAAAGATGGTGTAAAAAAGTGTTGGAATTGAGCGGATATCTATGTTTGAACTATACTCACTTACTAAAGAAGTCCTATAATATACAAAAAGGTTATATGGATTGCAAGCATATTGCAATAAATATGTTTTCACGTTCTCATAATATCATATATATATATATATATATATATTGAACACATGTATAGAATTACATACATCTTAGTATATGCGTGGCATTCTACTCCTGCTTTACTGTAATTAAATGAATCTAAACCACATGAAACACTAATATAGACCATTTAAAATGTAAACGATGGAATCCAAGAAAAACACATATTTTAATGTAGTGTACTGCGACATATCAAGTATAGTTATGCCAAGACCGACATCCGATTGGTTACAAATTCTGACGACAAACCGTTTCGTTTACCGTTTTCGAGGGTAACCCTTCTCATCTTGTTCTCTTGGGAAGGATCCAGTAATTGTCACTAAAATAAATTCTTCTTTATCTAACACATGACTCAATAAGTCTCGATAACTACTGAAACAACAACTTTTCGGTTAAATTCGACTTTATTAGTCAACATTGTTAGTTTACTTCTGAGGCGATTCACTGCTTTCACTGCTTCTCTAGCAATATATAACAAATTGTCTTTGCTAATCTGACTATACTTCAGTTTCCGATATCATTTGATCCTTGAGGCATAATCTCTTTTCCTGAATCATTCTTTTGAGAAATGAAAAAAGCCAGTAGTCGCTGGTAGCGTTATCTGAAGAATGAGATGTATCCGGCATTATTACTATTATTCCGGTCACTATTCTAATCAACTTGTAATATAGTTTGATTTTATGAAGGAAAATTTCTTTCTTTTTCATTTATGGCACTTTTTGACATTTCCTCTTTCAAACGCACCAATAATGTTATATATTATACGTTATTCATTGTTCGTCCCTTCTCAAGCAAATTGATGGAATAATACATAAGGCATCCCAAAATGAGGATGCCAAAATCTATTTTGCTGATGTAAGCGTCTTTAATTACTATAGACGGTTTTAACCAGTTTCTGTCAACCCAGATGACTGCGAATTTGACTTAGGAATAAAGTCGTGAATACTTGTTTTATACCTTGTATATTATTGTATATTATTAAAATATTAATTCCGTATCGCTGAAATAGGTGCATAGTGCATTCTGTAGACGTTTTGACGCGTTGCTGTATTTACACGATCGTGAGCGTACGTGCAGCCTCTTTGAATACAGTTTTCTATTTAACAAACGTTAATGAAAAATAACGAATACACTACCTTCTGCTGTTTGACGTAACTTCAAATTACGATCGGCCAAAATAAGTGCATTACTTACCGTTATTATTATTATTATTATTATTATTATTATTATTATTATTATTATTATTATTATTATTAATATTATTATAAATATTATCATTATTATGATTATTATTATTAATATCATTATTATTAGTAACATTATTATTATTATTATTATGATTATTAATATTGTTATCATGATTATTAATATTATTATTATGATTATTAATATTATTATTATAATTATTATGATTATTAATATTATTATTATTAATATTATTATTATTATTATTATGATTATGATTATTATTATTATTATTATTATTATTATTATTATTATTATTATTATTATTATTATTATTATTATTATTGCCGCTACTACTATCCTAAAAATATGTCAATTAACTTTAGTTTATTTTTTGTTAATTTTACTTCATGTTTCCAATGTTATCATCCTTATAATTTTATTGCCATCAAAATAAAGAGTACAATATAATATGAGATAAATAATGATAACAGAAACTAAAGCTAATAATTCATGAAAAAATAATAAAAATTAAAAATGAACTCGATTAAACCTTGAATGACCTAACACGTCCTCTTCTCACCTATAATCAAGGCGAAGCTAAATACTGCTTCTTCCCTCACACTTCAATATCACACATAATATTGACGCGTAAAAGTGAATGTTAACACGCCTCCTGATATTAACTTGCCGTTAAATTGTGAACCCCATTTTTTTTCTTCTCTTCATTCACAACATACGTTTAGATGATATTTAAGTTTATACGGTTTCAAAACTGACTACGTGACCTTCTAATCTTAAATTTTGAATTTCGTTTTCTTGTACTGTCTTTATTTTCTTCCAAATTAATTATTTTCAAATATCACCTAAGGGAAGGATCTGATAGGATTCCATCTTTTTACAGCTGTTGATCGATAACATCGGCATGCCAATGTCGCAGATTATGTACATGTATATATAAATAAAAATAACCATATGAAGAAAATATACATACATAAATATATATATATATATATATATATATATATATATATATATATATAGGTGTGTGTTTAAAACTACTAATAAATTACAATGATGCACATAAACAATTGATAAGTTTATATTCTGCAGGCGATAAGAGTGTACCTATATTTTTTTCATTAATGTCCGCTGTTACACTATCCTTCTATATTTGTCCCAATCACAATCTAACAACACCAGGACATTCGCGGGGTGGGGATATTAAAATATATCAATATTAAATTCTCTGAGGACAACACCATGAAAATTATAAACGAATCCATGCTGTGTTTCGAATCAATACGAAGCCAGCAATATTGAAATATCTTAACTGAACCTCTGTTGGGGGTTGTGTCGCGGCAATCTTTCAATAGATTTATTACTTTCTTTCAATGAGAAACAAGCAGAAATAACCGTTGGACAAGACAAACAAAAACGTAATTGTAATGTTCACTGTTGATATACATATGTTTCCACCTCATGCATATATACGTGTATAGTATTTTGCGAATGCACACCGAAAAGATTAGTTATTAATTTATATTAATATATATAAAATATATATTTATATTTGTAAGTATTACTTATATTCAAACACCCAGATAAACCTTAAGATGGAATACAGTCGCGACATATGTAGAGGTGTCGCTCAAAGCACTCTCTCCTGTCTTGACAAAGTACAACATTCTATGCGATAATCTAGGGGGATCTCCTCGTCTCTTCCCTACATCCTATCTCACAGAGTACCGGTTGCAAGTATATATCTACTATATAGTTATGGGCATAAAAGATTGTCGAATGAGTACTAATCTATGATTTCTCCCTGTAAAAAAATCACAGCAACACCTGTTTACCTACAACTACTATGAAACAGTGTCCATTCTTTATCTGTGTGCCTAGAGCTATACGTAATTTCCATGCGCAGAGTTTCTTTCAAAGATCTACCCGCCTGTAGACCGTTACATTGGAAGTATTTGGACTACAAGGTTTGTAGCTAAATGCATTACATATAATTACACAGTTGCTTTTATATATATATATATATATATATATATATATATATATATATATATATATATATATATATACATATATATATATACATATATACATATATATATATATACATATATATATATATATACATATATATATATAAGTATGTGTATACATTTATATACTTATATATTTCTCAATATATTATCGACAATAGAAGTATAAATAAAAATGCTTAAGTATTCACATTAAATTTCCATATAGACACAACTAATACACACGTCTAAAATGAAAATGTATATTATTATTAATTTCGTTTGAAGAATAAATCAAATATTAGAGAATCTTTACCACCGTGCTAGCGAAAAGCGGTTGCCACTCATGGACAGCATGATAAACACATTGGAAACATAAAGAAACATTAAAACATACTAAATAATAATAAACAACAATAATTATAATACCATTATGATAATAACAACTGAAAAAAACTAGAAATATTTTTAATATAAACGAGAATGAATACTGTAGAGTACATGTCATCGATGATGAAAACATTTGAAATCTTACGAAAATTACTGGAGTGCGACAGTCAATCTTCAAACTCAGATTACATCAACCAATACAGGTAAACTGAAATTGAATGTCACTGCGTAAACACTAGAACATAGAAACATGACACGAAAACCCCCAAAAATGAAACTGCTAGATTCGATATGTAAAAAAGAATCCAATAATCTCAGAATTTTCCGCGAAAAAAGGTTGGCACCACAATTACTCGCTGCCATAGAAAATAGTTGTGAAGTTTTTGGAAGCATAGTAATACATTTAAGGGAGACTTCCATCCAGAACGCAAACGAACGAGCAAGAGGAGTCCTGCAATTATGAGGAGTCATTTTGTTAAGCAAATGCAAGTGAGATTACATGAACGTTTAAAGTGAACATTCATAGATGAGGGACTGTAGCTTGAACGCTAAATTATATGTAGCGCATAGTACTGGACATTTTAAGAGACATGTTTACACTCGAACCCAGTGAACATCACCTGTCTTTTTTGCAGTATACTATCATTCGTGTACGAATGCTCATTTTCAATGAATAAAAAGTTATAATAACAACAAAAATATGTTTTGGAACAGCCAAACATACACCATTGAAATCATTAACATAATCAGTTCAGATCATTAAAACAAATAATTAGCAAAATAAACTTTATTGATATATAAAAATGATAATAATCTCTTATGAATTATTCATCACACCGATCAATCTAGAAATGTCTATTGATAATAAAGCTACAAGATACTAATCAACAATGAAGTTACAAAATTTTGAAATAAGAAAATGGATCAAATAGAATGGCCGATGAACAAAAAAACAAAAATGATAACATTTAAAATTAGATAAGAGAACAGAACTGGAAAACTTACACAAAACCTTTAATTTACTTGCAAGGCGATAAGTGTCATTTCATAAATAAACGTATGTTTATATTATTAAAACCAACACAATATATCCCAATGTATGTAAAAAATATCAGAAAAAAGTACAAATAAAATAAAGAAATATATAATAATCAATGAAGCTAAAAGCCTTGAAAACATGTTTTGATGCGATATTTATTAAATAAAATAAAATCGAAACATATTTGTTTTAATCAGTTTTACTTTTGTCTTTTGACTTATCATTTCGCTAGTATGCCTAGCTTCATCAGAGTATGAGATTGTTACAATTCCGTTGCTGCTGGTAGGTATCCGTCAGAATGGAAAGTCTCCGTCGTCTTGTCATTAACGGATGTTTCACTGGTTTAAATATGAGGTGACGGGCATGCACGCATATGTGTATTAAATTGGAAGGGTTAATTATTTTAAACATCTATTTAAACATTAAATAATAATAGTAATTACAGGAATTATGAGCTCAAACCTTATGATATAAAAAGAGATTGTTACTGTATATTAGAGAAACTATATTAAACAACGCATTAACGCATTTGCTACCTTGGCTATGTAGAACAACAGTGAGAAAATATTTGTTAAATTTATTTCGTCTAAAACCTAGCTTCTGCTCGTTTTTCCACGGACACTTTACCGCAGTTTAGATTAATGACTCTTTTCCTGATAATACCTAAGGTTTTACTTCCCCATGGAAGACTTATATCGAATGTGTTACTTAAATCGCTGGAGTAATAAGTGCAGTAATTTATCATTCCAGAAAAAAAAACATTTAGATCTGACTCAATAGGTTACTTTTATAAGAATCAAGAACGTCCTAAGATCGAGTATTGTTACTCCATGTAGAGAAGTGCCGCTCAAAATCTTATCGTTCCTTCCGTGTTTTTCGATACGTATTGAATATTAGTTAACATATTAAAAAGAACACCTACAGTGTAAATAACGATAGAAAAGAACACAACTAGAAATGTATAGTTAGCTTTAATAAATAATTAGCTACTCCAAACCTTCTGGCTAAGATAACAGTGTTGTATCTGTTCCGATGGATACTGCACCCCATACTGGTGTCGTCTTGGCCTTCGGGGTCTTGATTTACGCCGGTCAATGGGTCTGTCCTGTGCAGTTCTGGGAGGTCCACCTTCCCAGGCTTTGCCTCCCCTCTTTGGGGAGGAGTAAGTTTATTGATTACTGCCTGAGGCGCCCTTACCGGGGAATGCCGACGGGGCTGCCCAGACAATTCTTAAACCAAACTTTCCCGATACGACCTTGGGTCAGATTTTACTTGTGGGAGTAAGATAAAAACTGGCCTTGTGCCTAACTCATGGAGAGGAGTAAATCAATACTCCAATATCAGTATTTTAAAATATAATGTTCTTTCATGACACAACTTCCCATAATCAAGCAAATAGATAAAGATGTAAAAAAAATCGTTTTCATATAGAAGTTAAAATTAATTAGAATTAAGTTATGTTTTTACAAACAACTTTAATTTTTTAATCATGAAGTCTATAATACTTACAAGAAAATCATATATATTATATATTAATGAACATTCTAGTTATACAGTCTCACCTATTGTAAATAAGATATATAAATGAATAGGATATAAAGCGGGTTCAAATGTGTAATGTAAATATAATAAATATACATCATAAAGAATACGAAACATCCTAACACTTGTGGATATGCCAAATTGTCATTGTTATAGTGTGATGGTGATGCACTCTATTTCGGGACTCTATAAACTCAAGATGAATAGAGGAGATAGTACAAAATACAAACCTTCTTCCTTCTCCAGTATTTGTGTGAAAGTAAGAAACGCCATTTTAACCATGTCAATGATTCGACCATAATAATCGATTCGACAAGGGTGGGCCATAATGATTGAAGGTGGATTTGATTCTGTTGGGCCAAAGTATAGTTCTGAGTAGTTCTAGGAGGTCCGCTCTCCAAAGCCACACATCTCCAGTTTGTATTGGAGTTTGCTTATTGCTTACTGCCTTAAGCGGCTGGACCGGGGAATGCCAATAGGGGTTACCCAGGCACTTTTCGCGAGGTCAGAGTACGCTACTCTATGTGCACTGGCCCAAAAAGCCCACTTTCTGACCTTGTGCCACGTATTTCTGAGGTGAAAAAGAGATAAATATCAGTCTTTCTGTAGCACACTCTTCTTTATTTCTGTAAATACACACTCATGTAAAAATAACACCAAGTTGTCTTATTTATCATCGGCACTTAAAGGTTACAAGACTAGCGACGAGCAACTATATCGAACACAACACTGGCAACAAGAACTCGGACTAATGTCGGAGAGTACATAAACAGTGCTACACCAAGCAATTTTTGATTTTCAAAACAATTTTAGATGGTGTTATTAACAACTATTTGTAGACACAACAGTAACAGCTAGGAGTTAAAAAGCATACTAGATTTTAAACACACAAGGTATACAACCCTTGCAAATGATAAGTATTCATCGTTTGAACATAGCAATAACAGTTTTTTTTCTTGAGATGGTTAAAAAGATGTTAAGGCATTCCCGAACTCGAACTATTTAAATCTATACGTTCGACTACGAGAATAAAAACAACTGTCGATTATTTTTTCGTTTCTTTAATATGTTATCAGTTACACGTAAATATTAACAAGCTTACGTTTTTCTCTCGCTAAGAAGTGAAAATATTATCCTGTAGTTGAAAACCTTACAGCCGTGTAAAGCACACGAACAAGTCAGTAGTTTAGTTGAAGTGACGAAATGGAGGAAATAAAAAATGCCATGTTATTCAACATTAAACATTAAAAAGAATAACAACTTTGACTAGAAAAGACATTCCCAAACCAACTAATAGAACAAATTAAATATGGGAGGAAAGTTGAAATAAAAATTGAAAATTAACATAATTTGAGCAAATGATAAGAATCGAGGAATTTATTCTTCATACCCAATAAGAACAAAAACATATACGAATAATCGAATATGAGTCAAAATGTTGAAGATGAAATTGCATTTTCTACAAAACACTATTTAGATCTCGATCGATGATTTTACTTCCGACCCTGAAAACAAAATTGCGTTTGCATTTATTTTAGACGATACGAAGATATTTATAATACAGACATTATAAATTGAACAAGGTTTAAGAAAGATTCGTTTGCAATTAGATTGTATTAGAAGTAGTAACATATATATATATATATATATATATATATATATATATATATATATATATATATATATATATGTATATATATATATATATATGTATATATATATATATCTACATATCACCCACCCACCCAAAAAAACAGATATAATACAGGAGATGATAATCTCATGAAACAGAACAGATAATAGACTACACTGGCTCTCAAGAAAATGCTTGGGAAGTGTTATCATGACCACAAATCAGAGGCTTCACTACCCCATCATTGATACGTAGTATATAATTTCTAGGAGAGTGGTATCATGACGAACGCACTTATACTAAATGAGTTGAAAATGTCTAGGGTGATAGTATCATGACAACATAACATACACTACATTATCACAACCTAGAGGTGGTTAAAAATAGAAGGATGATATCATTGTAACAGAATATGAACTACACTACATCACCAAACACTATTATTTTTTAAAAGTATAATTTCAGACTGCCATATACAATATCTCTATTAGAAATAGAATTACAAAACTACAATTAATCAAAACTTAGAGTATAGATTCGACTTCAGAAAAGTTAATACTAAAGCTCCGGCGCAAAAAAAGAGGTATCTATTATATGTATAATTTCGGACATTTCGATAAAATTGTTGAGTGTTACTATTACTATTTCGGTATGCCGGAATAGTCGGTAAATCGGCAATGTTACCAGTCTAATGTTACCAGTCCTTAACACAATAATTATCTAATGAAGAGGTTAGATAGATACCCAACATGATAATACATTTAACGCAATGAGCAGATAAACCCTCTTGTAATGTATATCTTATTAGCTTATTGTATTTTATATGTATTAATATGTAATATGAAATTATTTGATATGTGTATGATCGGTATTATTTGTGTATAACTTTGATTATATCTGTAATATAGCAATATATATTATTATTTGATACATATAATCTATGAAATAATTGTGTTTCCGGTGTGCGGTCTATTTATTTCCGTAAAGTTTTTCAAAGATATTTACACGTATTCGTTTCAAAAATAGTACCTCATTTTTTTGTTGGGACTAACTTTTAGTGAGATTAGCTGTTAATAGTCTTACTTCATTTCTGGGATCTAAAATTACATTTGTTAGGCGAACAATTTACTGTAAGTCTAAATTGGAAATAAAAGCAAATTGTAGTATCTGTTCTTATGGTACACTTCATCTTTTCCGTCGTCGGTCATGAATGGAGAAACCATTCTTGAATGAAGCACACTTTATTTTCTCTCAAGCATTTTTCGGTGAAGTTTGATTTTCCCTGCATTAAATATTGGTCTTCTGTTTACCTGTCCCTTGTGGAGAGCAACTAAATAGTCTGAAAGGTTGTCTGAATAGATCGAATATTTAGAAAAATAAGAATGACTATTTCTATTCTCATTACTTTTTCTCTTTAAATATGTAGGCTAAATCTGGAAACTTTAACTAACGCAGATTGTTATTCTGACAGAAGTTTGTGAACTTTCCTTCATTTTTAATTCATGTCTCGATGAATCCATATTGTATGTAAGTAGTTTACCAGAAATCGAGAAAAAATATTTATATCATGCTTACAGACAAATCTGCGTTGTTTTAACTAACAATTAAAACATGTTTCTTTCAACAAAAAAGCGTTATTAAATTGCAGCTGTGTATATATAGGCTTATATTACCAAAACTCTACGTTCAGAAATATGTTTCATGTACATTTTGGATCTTTTTTTGTCTCAAAATTGCACATTAATCACATGTTGCTCTTCACGCTGATCACAGCAACATAATTTATTCTTTCTCTGGTGAAAATGTTATCTGGAATCTGGATTCAATGACCTGCTGTTGGTCGCCATATTAGTTAATCTCTTAGTGTTTGCAGATAATTAATAAACATAGACACATACAATATTGTAAAAATACTCTACGACCGGGCTAGTTGATTATGTAATAGTTTTCTAAGAATTTTCTAGGTTATTATTATGTTTATCATGCTGAATAATTTATCATCGCGAATAAGGTAGACAGTAAGTTTTTGGTGTGGAACATCCACATACGCAAAATAGCGACTGTATATTTGGACTAAAATTAAAATTGCCTCAATCAAGAAATGTTACTTCTTAATTTACCAATGAAAAAACAGATGAAATATACAATTTAACAAAATATATACAATTTAACAAAAGCCATCGAATATGTTCGGAAAGTGTGTTCGCTAATAATCCGTTGTATATGCTACTTAGTTTATCCGAGTTTTAGCTAGAATAATTACAACCACTACATTACTAAATTTACCCGAGAGGCCACTTTGAATACCATCCAACTGTTGAAGATGTTATCTAATGCTCATTAATGTTCTTCAAACAAAATATCTTATATTCTACTCGAAAGAGTTGTCCCTCTCAGACAACTATTACTATTTATTAGTTTTCGAAGTCACACATTAATGACATGTTTTATATTTTTCCCCTTTGATAACAATAGTAAATACAAGTCGCGCGTGTGTGGTCCCCTCTGTATGTGACTCGATGTGGCGATTGTTAAATGCAATAAATGTAGGCAATTTGGGGCATTTTCGACCCCCTTTGACCCCCTGGGGTCGCGAACCATAATTTTACTGAGGTCAAGGATGGTCGTTTCATATCCAGAACAATTGCCTCTATATTTTCGCCAAGTTTCAGAAAAAATTAATGGATTGATCAAACGTTATGGGAGAAAATGGTCATTTGTTTTCCATTTTGGAGGCTTTTGACCCCCTGGAAGCGCGAACCAGATTGTTTTCAATGTCAGCGATACTTATTATCTCTTAGGAACAATTGCTAAGTTTCAGAGAAATTGAATGGATGGATGAAAGGTTAAGGGGCAAAATATGTAATTTTTTGCCATTTCGAGGCCTTTTGACCCCCTGGGGGGCAAACCAGACTTATTTTTTCAAACATCAGAGAATGTCACTTTCTTACCTGACCAAAGTTACAACTTCATGGAAAATTTCAGATATATTCAATGCATGGTTGCGGAGAAAAATCCGGACAGGCGGACATGCCTTAAAACATAAGTCCCCCGATTTTATAAATCGGGAGACCAATTAGACGATGACAGAGAAACAGTCTCTTTGATGACCAATGTTGTGTTGAAGTAGGAAATAGATCAGAAGTGCTTATAAAAAGTGCTATCTTTCATATTTTAGATAATATGTGTTTTTAAACAGAAGGCAATAAATAATTTGTTTAAACTATTTTATTAATTATTAAGACGTAACAAAATATAACAGGTTTGTATACTTGTGAATATGTTTAATTAGAAAAACTAAAACAAACCCATGTTATAATTGCGATCTTTTTGGCTACAAATAATTAAAAAAATGCTTTCATAATTTGAAGGTTTTTATTTCAATATATGTTCTAATAAATTGTTTTAAAAATATGTGTTATAATTGGAATTCTTTTTTTGTTTAGAAGTATTTTTACATAGTTTTATTGAAAATCGAGATTATATAGTTCATTTAATATATATAAATAGTCTCATATTTTTTTATGAATAGAAATATAAAAAGATAAAAAGATAAAACTAATAGTAATAACGTATAATATTCCCATAGAAATCTTCATTTATTCGACGGCGCTAGAAACATTACTGTAAATGAATGTATTAGTTTTCTCGGTCGAAAAATATGAAGTGTGTTTTTTTTAATATAAACACTGCTAGTCTGTTTTTAATTTCAAAAACGGATGGCGACACCAAGCAGAATGCTTATAGGTTTACCTATCAGAAGTTAGTTAAATAAATATTTATCAGATATTGCGTTTAGTAAATGTAGCACAACCGATGAGTATACAACTATTAAAATCAACGTCTTATAAGCTGAGTCACTTGATACATTTTAAAGCAAAATAACCTACTCTAAAGTAAACACCAATGTGTACTATGTGATAAAATAAACATAAATACGTGCAGCGGATAAAAGGGTATCTAGTATATGACCGATATTATTTAAGGCGGTTAAGGAAACAGGAAATAAACAGCCAATCAAACAACCTAAGTCATCTGCAATAGATTTGAGTTCTAGATTACTACTACACTTCTGAACAAGAACTACACAAGTCTATATAGCATTTAGAGTTATATTGAAATATTTACGTTTATTGAAGAACATTTGTGTAAGATCCATATTAATAGGTTACGTATGAAACAAAGTTTAAAAAAATATATTACATAATTGATGTATGTATGTGAGGGACGATTACATGAGCTAGTATGGATTTGGTATCGTGATTAACCAGTGCAAGTTCAGTTGACACGAACATCTTAAAAACAAGTAATCAATAAAAGTTAAAACAATTGTGTTATGACAAATTCAGTGTCACCTTGAAGCGTGACATCACAACACCGTGTGAAAGAAAGAAATACGTATTCTTTTAGACAGTCAGTTATTAGTAGCGATGATTAAGGACGAAAAGTAATGATGTAATTATAACAAAAAGATAGCCATTTAATTCCTAAAAAAGAGTTGATACATCCACTTGTGTGCAACCCTTAATCCTCGCCTGTAACTTAGTAGTTAAGTAAAGAAGAACACTTTTGGTCTCTCTCCATTTAATGTTAATGCGAGACTTTAATTTGTATGACGACAAATACCTCTCCCCTCAAGAAAAGATCCATTTTATACTCTCCGTTGATACGCCCTTTTTCTATATTCATAGAAATTACTTGATTAAAGACACGGCTACGATGATTATGATGATGATGCCGAAATGCTACCCACTACGATGATGATCATGACGACAGCGCGTCAGTATACAAAAAGAGATAAGACAACTGTCAACATTAGAAGTAATTGATATTTATTTAAAGAACGTGTTTTAATAAACGAATGCATAGCACATGTATGATAAACGACATCTGTGAAAACATATTTAGAAATATTTAAAAATTTACAACCTGATTATTAATTTGGTGAGCTATATATATATATATATATATATATATATATATATATATATATATATATATATATATATACCAATGTAAATATATATATATATATATATACATACATATATATATATGTATGTATATATATATATATATATATATATATATATATATATATATATATATATATATATATATATATATATATACGTATAGTTTGGCAGCAAATTGTTATTAAGACAGGATTCATTAAAATTCACGGAGTTTTGCTTTTTTTAGATTTTCTTGGTTAGTCAAACCCTAACTATGTGTGCTATACTGCACCAGCTACTACCACACGATCGTAAAATCGCTCGAAGAGTCGAACGACTGTCTTAATATATATATATATATATATATATATATATATATATATATATATATATAATCCAGGCAAAACATCACCAGGGTAGTAATCAAAAGAATTTCAACCGGGTTTATTAAAAGTGATCAATATCAAATTGAGGTTGTATATATGATTATTTTTATTTACACATACATGTACAAAAGATTCTTTCTCAAATATGATCTAAGGTTAACATCGGATTCTAACTCTTCCTGATGAGCCTTCAGTTTATAATAGCTGTTGATCGATAACATCGACATGCCAGTGTCACAGAGTTTGTACATTTATGTGTAAATAAAAATAATCATATATATATATATATATATATATATATATATATATATATATATATTGTTTAGCAGATATTCATGAATCAATTTCGCGTCTAATAAAGCGGCTTATTAACTGAGAGAGCGCTTCTACCATCGACTGTCGTGTCAATCAGTGCATCTATTTCCTTTTAACTTCGATATCCTATCGCAAAGTTGGTGTTTAATTAAATTAATACGAATCTTCCTGTCTCTTATGACTGTTATCTCTGTTGATAAGCGAGAGCTTATCTCATCACCTAGCCGCCCGCCTCTTTCCGAGTTTCTTCTTATGCTCAATTATGTATCCCCTTGTGAAAAATCTGTTTATTTTCATTTTTGTGCAGTGGATAAGGGGGATCGATAAAGACGCGAATAGGTGGAAGAAAAATAAAAAATATTACAATCATTAATTATTTTCACTCTTGAAATCAAATGTATTTGTAGAAATGAGTTTTAAAACGACGCTATCTTCTTCAAAACAACAAAATGTATATAATATACTTATACATATTTTCTGAATAATATATCATATTTATATATACATATATATTCATAATTGATATTTCATTTATTTATTCATATGTAGAAACAAATATATATATATATATATATATATATATATATATGTATATATATATATATATATATATATAGTTTGTCTCAATAAGGCGCTGTATTCGCACACCGGACTAAAGGAATATAACATAGTTTCCTCCTCAGGTACTGATATAATTGTTTCTTAAATTGAAAACAAATTAAAGCTATTTAAGATTCTATACCATTTGTATACTTCTTAATATATATATATATATATATATATATATATATATATATATATATATACATATATACATGTATATATATAAGGTTAATACAACAAGAGATATAAGAGGCAACTAATATCTTTAATTTGTAAACATCCGGATAAAATTGAAGCTCAATATACTGGATAGAACATTAATAGCACTAGATAAAGTGAAAGAATAAAATAAGGTGCGAATCAAATTTTATTAGAATTAAATGTTTTAAGTCCGTAACTCATGAGTTTTCAAAGAAAATTCTTCTCCTCAGAGGACCATTACCGCAATTACTTTGCTGCAGGTAATGAAATTAAACTTTGAAAATATATAAAAATATATATAAAAATACATAAAGGTATATAAACCATCAAATATATCGGCACAAAACATACTTTTTTGTTAAACCTATTCAGTTCATTCAAGTCATAAAGTTTCAAACATATCTAGGCAAGATATCAAAGAGGTTGATTGAAAAATAATCCAGGTAGTTAATGGTAGTCCAAAAACGAAAACGTTTTCCAGGCGGGAAATTTGTTTGCTATCGATGACAGTTAAAAATGTACCCAAGGTGTATGCAAATTAATTAAACGATAGAAAAAAACAAATTATATGAAAATTTCAGAAAAAGAACTTAGTGTTGAATATCATATTTTCCAACATTTAGGGTTCCTATGATCTGATCGGAGAAGCCCAAACCATACCTTCCTTGTTAGATCCAAAAATACTTTAAAGTACTTTGCCTGAACATTGAACTCTAATAAAATTTGATTCCCACCTTATTTTATTATTTCACTTGATCTAGTGCTATATATATATATATATATATATATATATATATATATATATATATATATATATATATATATAGGATCAAATATAAACAAAAAGTAAAACTTTTAGTAGATGGAACCTATAGTGAAGAGATTTAGCTTAATATACGAGATAGAGCAAGTGTAGATATAGAAGAAAAGAGAGTGATAAATATGCGACGATTGTCCAAATTTATTTCAAATTTCAATTGTTCAATGCAAGGTGTATTCAGTAATGAACTAGTGTTTATTATTCTTTCCTTAAGCCAAGGCATTTCAAAGATCGAGATCTTATCATCAGAGAAGACATACAGATAGATAAGTAGGCTTTCGAAAAAAACAAAGTTCAAATTTGAAATAAATTTGGACAATCGTCGCATATTTATCACTCTTTACTCTTATATATATATATATATATATATATATATATATATATATATTCATGATTAATTGTGTAATTATTTAATAGCTACATACAACGTCGCTTAAAGCTTATGCTTTCATCGGTGTTGGCGCGAACCCAGTTCACAGGGTCAGTAGAGACTCTGTCTTTCGCTCTATCATCAAGCCCACGGGGGATTATAACGTGATACCTAATAACTAATGTTGTAGTTATGCCAAATACAGCGGGCAGTAAACAAAATATATTCTAAAGGGTTCATCAAACATAATCGAGCCTTGCTTTATAGCTTAAGTGAATGCGCTTTTTTTAATATCTCCCAACAGGGCTCAACTTGTAATCCGCTCCGAGTTGAGTTAGGCGCCAAAGACGAGTCATGTCAGCAACTCTTAGTTCTCTCCTAACTGGATACTGGACCTGAATGCTAACCCGTTATACGGTTCTGGAATTGAGGTCTTGCCCATGTGTCTGCGTTGAAACACGTGTTTGGAGGAAACGCTTGATCACGCTTTCTCCCCCCGTCGCGAACCCCAGTAATACTGAGAGTATGTCAACGCAGTGCCAGCTAGTATCGATTCCGAGCCGCCGCTGTTGCTAAACCTAGGTAATCGACAACATCCGGCCGCCGTGTGAGTGGGAGAGACGAATGTTTTTATCCTCGCAATCCTGGCCGTAGCACAAACGGGTGAGTGGACGTCGCGTCTGAGACATGGCCAGGATGTTGTATCATTTGTTGATCAGGTACTGATCGCATTCTTCAAGCAGCAGCTGAAGGCCAATCTCAGATGTAGTAGGAAAAGAGTACACTTCTGTTTTTTGAAAAACAGTTAACACAAGTAGCGAGCGTCTGTGTACGAAATAAGTCAAGTAGCAGCATGTGCTCCCTAGCTGATTTTGGCGCACGTAGTTCCTGGCGCTGTCGGACCACATTCTTCGTGTAAGTGTAGCCTCTTATTTAGTTCAGTGGATGAGTTACACAACACTGGTAATAAAAATACTTCAAAATGCTCATTCCCCATATTCAAAACTGTTGTCCTCGACCTCCCCAATTGGCATTTATCTTGGAATTACTCAACCTACTCTAAAAACTCAATCTCCAGTTTCATTTTGCTAACACTGAGATCCCCCTCTTATTTAGAGATTAGCCTGCTTGTTTCCGGTTCTGAACAAACCGGAAAACAGTGGGTGGTATAATATTTAGAACGGGTTAAATGTGTTTTACTAACCAATGATTTTGTTTTTTGTTCTTTCCACACCACCCTTTTCATTCTGATGAATGGTTGTACATATCAACATATTTATAACAAAATCAAAATTTCAAACCAATTAAGGATACTTTAAGCAGGACGGCCCCTAGTCTAAATGTGGTATTGTAGTGATTCAGATTATTCTAGTCAAGAATGGGATAGACAGCCATCTTCTCACACTTTTAAGGGCGCTGTGTCTAATTTGTATTAAATGTTGATTTTATACTTTCCGCAAATAAATAATCCCAAGTTTAGTATATGTTGTCTTAAAAATAGCGCTGGAAGTGTTTATGTGATTATCTCCCTTGAACGTTTTAAATTGTTTTTAAAATGGTGTCGTTTTTACAAAAAAATATATTTAATTAATTGTATTAATAATTATGATGGTATTATACTCGAGGTAAAAATCATAAATATATAATAAAATTTGACAATACCAATAAAAAATGAATACAGACAATATAATCGAGGGTTCATTCCTTGTCTAGATAAACTATACTGATGACAGTGTATAGCCAGAAGCACGTGTCCATGGATTACACTTATCTACGTAAAAAAGTAATTAATAAATATATATAAAATACAAATAATGACACGTCTTATTAAGGGCGACTTAAATCAATATTCCGCATACTCTTTACAGGTTAGGAAATGGGAAATACAAAAAAAAAACACGCTGTTTCTATCGCCAGCAAAAACAATAACAAAGTACGTAACTTCATCTATTCAGGCAATGAAAAATCGTACATATTTCGAGAAAGTGTCTTCGTCTGGTATTCAAGCGACAGACTACAGACAATATAATCGAGGGTTCGATACTTGTCTAGTTTATTCATGCTGATGACATTGTATGGCCAAAAATACATGTCTATAGATTACATGTATGTGTGTTAAAAAATTATAAATATATATATATATATATATATATATATATATATATATATATATATATATATATATATAAGTTTGAGACTTAATGCAATAGTCTGTATATTCATATATATATATATATATATATATATATATATATATATATAAACATTTTAAGATGAGATGAATTAGATGTGCATTTCGGTTGCCTCTCATCTTAAAATTTATACTTGCTATGCTTAATTGAACATCGAGCTCTCTTATCCGGATTCCTACCGAAACCATTCGAACCAGTATAATATATATATATATATATATATATATATATATATATATAGAGAGAGAGAGAGAGAGAGAGAGAGAGAGAGAGAGAGAGAGAGAGAGAGAGAGAAAAGAGGGTAGTGCAGTAATAGTGCAGTTCCAACGAGAGAAAAGTATATATATTGTTAATAACAAATTCCTCAAATGAAACAACATTTGCTCGAATCGAAAGACATTTCTTCAAATGGATTTTAAAATCTGATGAAAGCGGGCCACCGCTTGAAACGCGTTATATAATATTATAAAATGGTAAAACAACAAAATAATAAATAAATGTTGAAAAAAACAACAACATAATAAATAAATGTTGAAAAAAAACATTCTACAAATGTTGGTAGCCTTACTCCTTTACATACATATATATATATATATATATATATATATATATATATATATATATATATATATATATATATATATATATATATATATATATATATATATATATGAAAATGAAATAAGGAAACACAAATATTAATTACATCTTACTGATTTAATTTTCCCTTACGTCGGACCATTTTTTTTCTATTGTTAATCATATATAATATATATATAAATATACATATATATATATATATATGTATATATATATATACATATATATATATATATATATGTATATATATATATATATATATATATATATATATATATAATTTGTGCTCTCTATAATGATGCAAGTCTTATTTTCAAGACGAAATAACTATAAGACTTGGAGTATGTATAGAAGTAATTTTAAAAAGTGTAAAGATATCGGGGCCATCAAAAACTATGATGGTGTTTTTTTTATAATTAAAGCATTGTAGTGATTAATATATGAGATAATAAAAATCTCATATGAAAATAGACAAGTTGTTTAGTTTATTTAGTCAATCCATAAATATGAAGAGACGAAACCTAACAAGTAACGAAACGAATTGAATACACTATCCGAAAAGCCTTTTCCACATGATTGAGAACAGAACATTCGCTCAACGGGTGGTTATTTCGTTGTGTTATGTAGATTGGCAGTTAATACTCAGGTACTATTTAAAACATTTTCAGGTCGGATATTTTTTACAGGGAATTACACCCTCCTCTCACACATAGCGCCTGGTATTCCAAAATGGTACACATCTGGTACTGATCCTGCTCAACGTTGTTTAACTTCGGCGATCTTCGAAGATATGAGATGATTATATCTCTGTTTTAAAATCCGTAAATATAAAAGTATTGTCTGTAGCAATACATTCTTTTAGTGGTTATTATTAGACTGGGCTATTCATAAGGAGATATGGTAAAAAGTATAGTTAGTTTCTAGCTATCATTAACTATAAAATAAAATTCATATTATAAATATGACTTTATATATATATAAGGCCAACAGCAAAGATAAATGAACACATATCAACAACCTGATAGGTTATAGAACTATAATATAGTAATCCACAATGCAATGTCTCCTAATACATTTTGCTTAACCCATAATACCTAAGAATAAGTGTCCACGCCTGTCGATGGGGGCGACGCTCGATCCGGTCGTAACGCTTAAGTTTATAAAAGTATAACAGCTAACAGCACAAGTTTTAGAAAGTCAGTGTTGACGAGCAGGTTGTAATTTATTCATAAGGTGTATCCACGCATTTCTGGGAAATTCTATGTACGTCGATTGATTCGTCCGTCATTTCAGCACGTTGACACGGTCGTCGGTCTCGGCCACATAAGTTTGCAATTGTATTTCTATAGTAAACGCAGAGAATGATACGACACACTCTTTTTTATATATAACGCAGCCTAAAATCAGACTTTTATAGATACGGATGGCCGTAATAACCAGAATCGTTTTCTCTTAAACACAGGCGTTAGGTAAGTCAATCTGAAGAGAATAGAAAAGAATGGCTGTAAATGGCTGAACACAAAAAGAGAGGAAGAAACCAAATAAAAAATCCAAATCAAAACAAAACTGAAAGAAATAGAAAATACAGATTAGATGTGATCGATTTCTTCCATGTTTTTAAGTCGATTTTAATTTCCGGTCCATTGAAACCGAAACCGGATATGTACACTTAAGGTACACATGAAAAGAATGTTCTTCTCTTCTCCTAAACCTGTTCTTATTGGCTGATTATCCACATCCGGTCGTTTTATGGACGAATATGTGTGAAAAATGTCTACTATTATTAATCTATCTGAGCAGGTCTGTCGAGATTTTTATCAAATGGCTACATGCAATCTGTTAGCCGAGATGCAAGGGATTTATTGACTCCACCCGGAGATTAAGAAATATAAGGAATTACATAGTGTAAGCCGGATATTTGTGCCGGGGTGCTGAGACTATGTTAAGCTAGCAACACACATCGTTTAAAGTCCCGCAAATGAAGTATCACATTTGGGCCGATAGGTGCGATTTGATTTATTACGTTGAGAGAAGGCGAATAAAGTGTTTTCATGTGAATTGCTATTGGCACGATCTATTTATAGTGAATGCGTTCGTTGTTAATGTAAGACTATTGTTTTCATGTTTCTATTGTTTATGTGATTTAATAAATAAAAAAATAAGACAGCTGTATTTTAAAATATACAATGGCATATTCTGCTATGTGGTGAAGAAGCGAACCACTTTTTGAGTAGGAAATGATGCTTGATCCTACATGGATGATAGGAAGATGGAACATTGTAAAGCTATATAAGCACAGCATGAGCAGGTAGTGGAAGCATTCGAGATTATAGAAAGACGGGTACTAGTATATATACCAATAACCCGATGGTCAATGATAATGAGACACAATAATTCAACAACAGAGTATAGCAAATTATATGTAGGAGTAAAAATGCGTGGCAAAACTGGGCTCTGAAATATCAAGCTCCTTGTAGAATCTCTTTAAATTATAGAAAATAGCTCGATCTAAAGGTATATTTTCATTTTAATATATCATTTTTTATTACTATCCAACCCGTTTACTGTTATTTAAATTAATAATATAACATGTTATTTTTAACTAATATATATAGTACTTTAAAACTACCCGTTAACAATTGATTGTCTGACTAATTAGCATAAGTATTGTTTCAAGAGTTTATAATAAATATATGTTTGGGTTTATACATCTCTAATTTTATTGTATGATTTTGTCGAGATATATGAAAAAGTTTCGTCGATATTGACGGTAATTAGTTATAATGATTTATTAAACTTACAAAAAAAACTGTATTGTAACATATCTCGCTACAATGCTTCTGATGATCAATAGCTAGAAATATATCATTTTAATTTGTATCGAAACCGTTCACTGTTATTCAAATTAATAATATAACATGTTATTTTTAAATAATAGATATAGTACTTTAAAACTACCCGTAAACAATTGATTGTCTGACTAATTAGCATAAGTATTGTTTAAAGAATGTATAATAAATATATGTTTGGGTTTATACATCTCTAATTTTATTGTATAAATTTGTCGATATATTTTCGATATAGATATATAGATAGTTTCGTCGATATTGACGGTGATTAATCATAATGATTTATTTTTTTAAATGGATAACTTACCAAACAACTTTATTGTAACATATCTCGCTACAATGCTTCTGATGATACATAGAGAAAATAGAAAAAAGAGTGAGTTGGTGGGTGGCTAACTAGATTGCTTATTCGCTTTCTCCCTCTTTCTCTCTCTTTCTCTCTTTCTTTCTCTCTCTCTTTCTCTAACACCATCTCTCTTCACTCACTAGATCTGTACCGTAACCGACGCCATATTTTTCTCAGGCCAATTGCCATTCTTTTTTCTTTTTGTTTAATTGAGGTCTTATTTAACATTCAAATGAATGTGCATCAATATTAATAAAATGTTAATGTGTATCTATTTATAGGTATAAATGCAAAAGTAGGGATAATAAATTCATAATTGAAAATATTGGTTTCAAGTATTTCAAGTAGCTGTCATTGTGAAGTGATGGCTAGCTGACAAAGCTAGCTAGTACTATTATATAGCGATGTTGTGTTTCGTTAGTCTTTTTGTACGCAAATAGAAATATGTTATTAGTTCACAAAAGATGAGATGCAAGAATAGGCATTGCTAGTGCAGTAGTATGTCGATACAAACACCCGATTTCTAATCTCACATAGTTTGAAAAGATTTGTACTAGATACGTTATTTATAGATTTATGTCATAAACATGTATAATAACATGAATATATTAGATACATATGCGTATAACTAAGTGAAGATTTCTGAAAGATAACAGACGTAAGTTTTTCGACCTAATTTCACACAATTTCGGCCCAATTCCACACGATTGTGTTACAATTAAAAAGACATTTTTAATGTTTTTCTGCTAATGCAAAGAATGTTAAATACAAATACGGCGTAAAGTATTTTTCCACATCATTTGATAAATAATGCTTTCGTACTCGTTATAAAGCAGTATAAGCTATGTAAAAATGAAAATTCACATAGCCAAGTACTGTACAACCACTGAACACGCAGCAGGTAGGAACTACTTATGCATTGTAACAGTTGAATTATGTTAAAGGCGGATCAACAATTGCGCTACTAAGTAAACGGTGTTATCGGCCAGTGTGTACGATGTACTAACATATGTAAAGCTTCACACAACACCTTCTAATTAATATTGATACTCTTGTCTGACTCTACGATAGGATTTGCTCAGCGCGAATAAACAAAGCGTTTACCTACTTTTTGCAATTTTGTTATCTTCGTGTTTTTAATGGAAATGGAGAATTCTACCGAATGTTTAACATTCACTTGCTATTACAGAGACTCTGACCAAGTTTTTTTTTTACTTCAAAGCGACCTTTTAAGCGCAATTGTTAGGATCTCTCATTGCACTTGGTTCACCGAGTATGTAAGCCAGATAGTTATTTAAAATTATTTTTTATGAGCTTGGTTGCTTCTATGATTACTGGAATGATTGAGATCTTCCTAAAATTCAATTTCTTTTCATTTCGTACATAAGACGTTGATATTGTTTTCTTCTCCCTGTCAGCTCTGTTTAATCCAACCTGAATAGGGACACATAATTCACCTAAGGATTTCTTAGAATGCTCTCAATGAATCTGCAGTGACACGAAACCTAAGTACTTATTGAATAGCCATGGTATTGTTAGAGATGAGTTTTATCAAACGTTGTACACGTTCATTATAATTAGAATAATGCAGTTCTTTTTCGTATCCATGTAAATCAATAACGTATCTCTTCCCAAATATTATCGGATCTTACAGTTATTTTGTAACAGAAATAACAATAGAATAATAGAATTACCATAAACTCCATCGTGGAAATTAGATATATAAGTAAAAAAAAATGTATGTCATTTATATTATTTTTCGAGTTAGCATGCGATTAGGCTACATCACATGTATGATATTCACGAGTATAACAGCTAACAAGTGATCCAAAAATACAAAGATTTCAATACTAAACAAAAACCGTGGAATGTTATATGTTTACTATTTTAATATTCTTCTCTTCTTCAAAACGTAATGTCATTTCGATGAAGCAGTGTATATACTGATATTTTAGAAGTAAGTTATGTTAAACTTACTGCATGTGGTTTTCTTAATAATTTAAAGACCTATATTAATATATGAAAGATCAAATACCATATAAATTCAACGCGGGAATGCATATCGGACAAAAAGGTAGATTCAAAGAAAATCTATAATGTTATCGACTTAAGATGATATTAAAGGTTATAAAATGAAATATATTCAGTAGTGCGAAGAGATGGAGTGATGGGATGGTTCTCGCAGATATGAAACCTGTTGAGACATCTAATCAGAGAGGAAATTAGATAGATAGGGGTTTTCAGATTTCAGCGATGATAAATCAATTTAGGGGAGGTCAGCGCATCTGAGAAGCAATGGATATTATGTTATTTCTTTAATATGGTGTACACTTATCGTTCAGTTTAAAATGGTACCGCTAAAGCAAAAATACAACCGTAGCTGTTGGTTAAGCCATAACTCAGCTTCTCTTCAGATCTTTGTTTTATGTAGTAATAGCTGAACCATTTGGAACTCATCCTCTCTTCTGCGTTCTGAATTTTCATATTAGGTATCAGACTGTGAGAATACGACTATGCCTTTATAATTAATAACACATTCACTTAGTTAAATTTTAATCGTGTATAGTGTATATTTCATGTTTCGCGGTGTCGACATATTCGGACAATCTCGTCGTCTCATAATATTTCTCACTACTACTAGGACTTATATTTGAGTAATTGGGGAATACATCTAAGAAGGTAGTCACAAACATCACATAATATCTGCATTGCACTGATGATATTAGCTCATTCATTTTTTGAATCAATATTTTTTTTGAATATTGTTACTAATATTTTATTAAAATTCAAGATGCTAACTGACCTATCTGGCGATCTGATGAAGTAAGTAACTTCGTCCTGATATAATTATTGAGAATATAAAGTTGACAGCAACAGGTTTCTAAGTTCTGATTAACAATTTATGTGTTCATTATAAGATCATATTCGGTTTGTATTTAAACTTTATGTATTAGTCTTGAAAATAAATTAAAGTGATGTTCTTTTATTTCATTTACTATTATAACTTTCAGATAAAAACATTTAAATGCTAATCCGTTCCTCTTAACCTGATTCTTTATGTCTTTTTTTCAGCAAAAAATAGTGTTGTTTGCTTCAAAAAGTGTATGCATATGTCTGGCTCAGCAGCTTTTCATAACATAGCCATGCACACAAAAGGTCGAAGGTAATACAATCTTACAATAGACTATGAACCCGTAGACCCGATGTAACCGGAACATTTCATAATAAGCTGACCATATTGCAAAATTGCTGGTAGTGTATAATATTTTCATTCACACTATTATCTATATACTGCAGTAGAGTTTCAATTTGAATACAGGCTGCTCCCAATCATTCAAGAATAACTGATCGTCGGATTATAATTACCGACCTTATCACGAAGTAAAACGCGACTATGCATAATAGCCGCTATTTTAGATTCAATTAACTTCTATAATCCTATTTCGTGTTTCTATTACTTTAGAAATCATACTTTATAGCTTTGGTTTGCACATATCCTTTAACTACTAAGAGAAAACCTGACTGACTTAATACACTAATCTCATAACTGAATACCATGTATACACCTTTTGTTTACATATCCGTTCAAAATACAGTGATAGGCAACTCATCGCGTCTCGCATTCGTTTACACAGTAATACATTTTATTTTTGCCTTTTGTTAGTCGTTTGTAAAAGTTAAGACGTATTGTTTTACAAAAGCCTAAACATAGAATCCGGGTTCTGATAAATGGCAATTGCTAATTTGTATTTCTCACCTTGATTTTTCTATTCATAATTTTTCAGATCAAATAAGTTCACTCATAAAGTTGATGACTTTCCAAACGGGGCACCTGAAACAAATTCGGATGATTTAATCGACAGAAACGTTGTGGAAATAGCAACGTATAGTAGTTCCAATAATTCAAACCATCAGAAGAAAAATGAAGCCCCCCCCCACAAATATTTTTCAGCGCTTGATTAAAAAAACACTTAATTCCGGCATAACAAATATACTGTTTTACATCAACACCGCGGGGCAGCCTTTGCACCGTACACGCATAAGCAGTAAATATTTATTTAGTTCAAGCTTGAGACCTGAAATTCTTTGACATAATTTACTTTCCCCGTGACGCTAATTTAACGTATAAAATATGATACGTTCTTTTTTCAGTTATCTGTATAAAACTCCATCGAAATTATGCTCTCCTGTATTAGTTTTATTATCGGAATTAATTAAAAGTATTCTTTAAAAACATTTTAAACGTAAAATTAAGATATACATAAAAAAAATTGTACTTACTAACATTTAATCAACAACTTTTGAAGCTATTTAAAACTAAACTAACTAATACATATCCATAGGAAGTTGGTAAATAAAGAAAACTATAGGTTGATGGCGAATTTATGTTTTAAAATCTGAGTCCACTACAGGTGTGAAACATAGTATAACACTTTTATTGGCTCCTTCTTATGAACGCGAAGTAAAATGCTCGAGTATAATGAACAATTAACATTGTGAGCAAGGAAATGTCAACCGGTCAGATTTAACGGCCGGGTTTTAGATAGACCCCATCAGCGACTTACGATAAATAGAATCAATTGAGAAAACCCTCTTTATGTTGGGTCTTGTCTAACAGATAATCAAGAGACTATATGTTCTTATCATTTTGTTTTAACTTTAGTTCACTTTAAACAAGGCATGTTACTACTGATATGTAAAGTTGGAGCAATACTCGTAGGTGGGTATTTTTGCAGCAATATATGTGTGTACTTTACATGTAAACTCATGCGTGTTAATGCAGTTAAGGAAACAGGGAGAAGGGGGGAATAAATAATGCTAGCAGTACATAAAAGGAAGCTATGTTAGTAGAAATCCGTTTTGCATCTGGGGGCCTCGACAGTGAAGGGGTGGTATTTAGCTGACAGTTGGGTTAGTCTCGAGCAGTTGTGTTAAGAAGACACCAACTCAGGTAGTTAATAAACGCACATTACAATGAATTACTTGGGAAAAACACAGAGATGCCACATCGCACCGACGGGGCACGGGCTGGAGCTTTGAAGACAGTGTTGGACATAAGATTAAATACTTTTTTTTACTTGTCTCAGAGGAAGAGCCTAGTGGATGGTGCACCATCCTGTATGTGACAACAATACGCCATGCATGGGCGAAGGTGACCTTGTAAAGATATGACAGGTTCAAGAAGATGGTTTACACGATGTTTGTATATGTATGTTATCTTGGGAAAATTTGACTATTTTATATTACAACCATTATTTACCGACGGTTTTTTCGCATCTTGTGTACATTTTAAATTTCGAAAGTTGTCGAATTTAATATTGAGTGAATTATAAACACATTTCACAACATCAATAATGTTTATTCTCGTAGGTTTAGCATACATACATATATTAATTAACTTCTGGAAATAATAAACACACATTAAAATGCAAGGCGCATCACGTGAAAATGACATTGGCAATTAAGGAAAATCAAATTTACTCCAATTTAATTTTATGTGTCTCATACCAAGAATAACCGTCGCATAGATATTTTTGAAAATGTAGCAATTTATCAGCGTTATGTCTCAATGATTATACACTGCTAATGTGTTAATATCCATGTTAGGTTTATGATTGTATGTTAGTGCTTCTGACGAGGAAAACGCTAGAGAAAGGGTGATGTCTAATGTGAGTAAAGACTAGGTCTCATAAAGAGGCACTCTAGACGGGGGCAAAATATTTGTTTAGATCCGTCGACACACTCTCTTGGCAGACAGAAAATACACTGTACCACTTCGACAGTCGGAGGTAATTCTCGACGGTAGCGGATTATTAATGAATTAATAGTGACAGAAAATGTTTAAACGAAATTAAGGTCTTTTTGTATTTCGCGAAAATAGTTTACTATATTCGTGATAATCATGTATATATTATTAATGCGAAAAGGTAAAACATTATTAATAATTAATATAATTCACAGAATAAAGTATATTTCATATTTGCAATAACACATTTAGAGTAAAGTTACCATAACACTAAATGTTAAGGCTTATGTAGAAAATCAGGAAAAGAAAAGCATTATTTTTAATTCTATAAATAAGTAAAAATCACACTTAATGCTGATATCAGAAAATAGTGTAAAATATCTATAACTAACACTGTTATCTATATAAGCACATATGAGTCAAATTATTTGATCGTTTTGTATATAAAATATATCGCAATCTTAAGAATTGTGAAAACAATAATTATTATAATAAATCAAATATATATAATATATATATATAATGAATAAATGAAATATATATATATATATATATATAAATGTTGAATTAAATTAAAGATAACTGAATTATCGTTTGATAATAATCTATCATGATAATATAAAGCTCAATATATTAAATAGAGCTTTGCAAGCAATACTTTCAATCCACACCGGCTTGAAAATGATCGGCTCTAAATCCATATTTGCACCCTATCGAAACAGTGAGTTGGAGGTTTTTGTAATGCACACTTTGATATACATCGAACTCTTACTGACAAACTTCATTCTGAACTCTGTGAAACGGATGATTTCAATACCGGACTACTGCACAGACAAGATAAACTGGACTTTACCAAATGCAGTCGAAAAATCAGCTTCTTAACAAAAACATTTGGATTTCTAAACAATTTGAGTATTATTCGTTTTCAAACATTCATTTCTAATATAACAGCTGTTTTATTTTTGACGGGATATTTGTCGGCGTCCACAATAACTCTACGCTCACATCCAAACAAAATACTCTTCATCTCTTGTTTTTTTTATTTCATATAAAAGAAATAAAAGTTAATATTTAAAATAACATTGTATGTTTATCACTATCCTCTGATGAAAAGAGTTTATATTTGAAAACCCATGGATTTATGGTATGAAGCTCCTTGCCTTAAACTTTTGATGTTCTAATAGATATTGTATATTTACATTATTTAATTCTCTCTCGCTCTCCTCTCTCTATCCTTATCTCTCCCTCTCTCTCTCTGTCTCTCTCTCTCTGTCTTTCTCTCTCTCTGTCTCTCTCGCGTTCTGTATATATATATATATATATATATATATATATATATATATATATATATATATATATATATATATATATATATTCAAAGGATCTGGTAAAATAAAAATAAACCCATTATTATTAAATAGATGCAAATATAAATAGTAAATAAATAAAAATAAAACTATATTTTAATAAATAATGAATTAGAACCGTTATTTAAATGATAAACAAACTCTTCGTCCTGTGAATAAAGATTCTAATTATTCGCCTTTTTAATTGTTTTGAATATTTTGAATTTTGAAGTAAAGATTAGACGAGAGAAAAAGCTGTGAATATGTTTTTAACTGACGACATTTAAAATAATATGCAGTACGAAGTTATGCAAGGAATAATCTATGGCATCTTTTCAGGCGTGTCATTAAGTCATAGACATAAACACGAACTTATTTGTAATAATGGAATATTTTAAAAAGTAATGAGATAATTAATAATGAAAATAAAAAAAATTATATCACGTATTTTAGAATTAAACAGTTTAAAACCAATCACTTATCATAAATGTGTGTTTATGTTTATTTGTTTATGAAAACTTATGTAGGATTTGTTAGACTTTTTTCCGCAGACATATAATATCAATTTTATGAAGAATGTAAGTTGGACAATAGGTGTGTGGGTTTGCCATAATATATAAATACAGTTGAAAGAGTGCATTGAGAATAGTTTGCCCCCGGAAGGAGATTTCGTCTTCCCCGTCTGATTTAATCGTCAAGCGGCATGCGGATGTAACAAACGAATGGGAAGTAACGCTGAAAAAAAGCGAGGAAGAACGGTAAGATTTTTAAAAAGCTGGGTTTTGATGTTGACGCAAACAGTTGCTGAAAAATGCCTTTAACTGTTGATAGCCGTACACATCTTAACGTGTATCTGTCTATCTATCTAATCGGTACATGTGTTAAAATGTCTATCTCCTGTCTACATTATACACTCTAAATTATATGTGTGATTACTTCACCTCTTTCTCTCAATAAAGGTAAATTTCCAAACATTATGTTTTCTCAATTCTTCCTACTTCAACATAACAAACTGGTGCTACCAGATCAGTCTGTCGGAACACATCGGTTTTTTGACGTAAAATACACCAGACAGTTATGTCATTGTTTTTATTTTCTTTTCTCTTCGCTTAACTCAATCATGTTTTGCAGAACCAATACCAAAGCAACTACACTAAAACCATGATTAAATAGTTTAAGATATAAAGAACTTGAAGCATGAACACTTTTACTAAAACGAATGGATTTGGCCTTAAATAACCCGAAGGAGATAGATATGCCGTAAAACAGAACCACTGTATTAAACACCATGACTAAATATTTAAAGTTATATAGAACTGGAAGCAAACAAACTTTTACCAAAATTACAGGATTCGGCATTAAATAACCGGAAAAGGATGTATATGTCGTAAAACCGAACAGTCAAACCAAAAACTATGAATACATATTTGAAGATATATGAACTTGAAGTATGAAAACGTTTACCAAAATGAAGCGATTAGACATTAAATACCACGCAAAGTGTTAATATACCGTAAAACGAAACAACTAAATCAAACACTCTGAATAAATATCTGAAGATATGAAGAACTTGAAGCCTAAAAACTTTTTACCAAATTGAAGGGGTTCGGCAGTAAATCACCCGAAAATGGTTGGTATGCCGTAAAACGAAACACCTAACTTCAACATTATGAATTAATATAAGAAGGTATAAAAAACTTGAAGCACACATTTTTTTACGGTAAAAAATGTGTGCTAAACTAACTTTACGAAGCTAAACGAAAAACGGGTCCTAGCATAATACGACACAACGAGCAAATTGGAGAAGCGGCGGTACAGTAACACGTTCTCAAGACAGGCAGAAATGAATGACAATCTCAATAGAACAAAGTTGCAATCCAACATAGATATCTAAATGAATAAATCAGAAGGTTTCTCACCTATCCTAACTATAGTAATATCAAAACGACGTTTGCTTATTTAAGTCTGTGATACATATAAGATTTGAAATACAATATTTAAGGTGACCAGCAATAAATTTGAATATTCTTAATTAGCATTTTGTTTATAAAGAGCTTCTAATATATTTATATTCTGTAATATACATTTGTATTGTGGTATGTTCTTATGTCATACACAATAATGTTGTCTATAGTAAAACGTATGATGTCGATGAAATTCTGATAACACCCTCTCAGCATAAATAGCCCGAACCAACGTGACAAGCAGCAAAATCCCACACCTTCATTCTTGAGTCCAAAAATTACCGTAGATTTCTTTTCTAATAACTGTTTTGTTTTAGATTGTTTGCTTTTGTAATCCCCCCTGTTCTCTGGTTTTGTCACTGTACAAACATAATTACATTTAAATATAATCGAAACAGACATCTTGCTACACAACTCCCTAACTACAGACACCACTTACGTCTCACTTGCAATATGTTTTGTCTTAGGTAAAATTAAAGTAAATATATCTTTTACTTTATTTTTATTTCATATTTCACGTCTTTGCCTGTCTGAGAGAGAAAAAATGTATATTTTTACTACGGAATATATCAAACAATATGATAAATGTAAAAAGATATAAAAGAGTAATATATATATATATATATATATATATATATATATATATATATATATATATATATATATATATATATATATAGCAACTCAACAAAATATGAAAAGTGAACGACATATCATTTTTCACATTACAAATATGAATAAAAACGCACGTATGTTTCCTCCTGGCTTAGATGGCGTAACTGCAGACAAGGACGGGGGAACATGGCGCTAGAAATTCCGGCAGAGTAATGCCAAAGTAACTGGTAACTCTGTAACTCGAACTGATATAACAAGAACTATTAACTTTACATATACACATATATAAATTAGATATATCAGAGTCTTTATACAATAGTGTCCATGCGGTATAACCTTTCTGACTGACCTTTCTTTCCTATGGTACAGAAAGAGCAGACGAAAACAGAACAAAAAAGTTTACCGAAAGACATAAAATATAATATCATACTGGTTTATTCTAAGAAAATTATAGTCATTCTGTATCATGACAATAACGACTTTCTCACGGGTATTTAACTATATATATATATATATATATATATATATATATATATATATATATATATATATATATATATATATATTTTGGAAAATAATGTGTGAAAAATTACGAACGGAAAACAGATTAAAGAGCAGAAGAAAACAAAAACAAGAGATTTGACAAGTTTCGTTAATGTTGACGAACGTCTTCAGAAAAAGCAAAAATTTGGAAATGATTTTATTTTGAAGGCACACACGGGTATAGGAAAGGATGATCCGATTGGACCATATGAGAAGACATTAAGTGACGTTAAAATATGACAAGTGGGTGACACATTCTTCTGTGTTTCTTATTCTTCTTTTTATATGTTTATTTATTTTCTTTTTCACTTTCACACATAATGAGCAAGTATGGGGAAAGCGGTAGGGGAAGGAGTAAAAGGCGATAAGAGGGAAGAAGACAGAGGAGCTGGCCAGGATAAACAAAAAATGGGAGTGGGCATGAAATTGAACCACTGAATGCTAGAACCCAAAGATTAATCTGAATGAATCAGAGATTGGTCTGCTAATTTGTCACAAATTAGGTTTTAAAAAGCAATGGCAATCTTGTACCGACAGTACATATATATATATATATATATATATATATATATATATATATATATATATATATATATATATGGGGTAGGGTACATGGTAATTCATGAACATGAAATCCCGTGATAGACAAAACGTGTGAGAAATGAACAAACGGAAAAAAGGTTAAAGAGGAGGAGAAAAACAAAAATATGTATGAATTTCAAAAAATAGAAAATACGGGTTAAATTTGAAAGAGATGTATTAAAATGATTTGATTAGCAATGAGAGCTTGCTATTTTTGGATATATATATATATATATATATATATATATATATATATATATAATCTAGGTTGCAGTTGTGTAATATATTGTATTGTTTTAATGCGACTTTTGCTAGGTGGCTGCTTTGGGTATAAAGACCGAGCCTGAGGTTGAAGTTTGATAGTAATGAAAGCAGTATGTGCGAACACGCTCTCTCACGCCGCAAATTCATTGAAAGCGCGACACGAAGTTATTGTAAAAGGTGAAAAAGGATGAGATGACCGAGGAGGGGTAGCACAAACCAGACATCCACTAGAAGACTTCGGAAAGTGCTGAGGCCTTGGGGATACTTATTACCACATACATTCCAGAGAAGACCAATGCTTTTCACCAGCGAGAAATCAATGGTAAGCAGTTGTCCCGATACAGTAAGATTTCTGCCGCTGTTATCGAAAAGAAGTGGGGAGTACTAGAACTCTAGGGAGGTTTGTTGTCACTCAGACTACAGCGTACATCACAGAGTTGTGGGAGAGCAATCACTGACAATGACCTGTGTGATAACTTATTGTGAGTAATAATATTACTGAAGGCACTATTTTAGCATGTTAGCGCACACTATCGTTGTGAAGGATCAAATAAGACCGAATGACCGATAAGGAACACTATCAACCAGACCTCCACTGGAAATGTGCAAATAGTAATGGGGCATTAGGGGGGTTTATTGTCACTCATATCCAAAAGAAGGACACTTTTTTGGCTAGCGAAAAACCAATGGTACACGGATGTTGTGATACGCAACATGAGTTGCAGAGGTTATGGAAAAAGGCATTTAATGCTTGAAATCTGGGGAAACCCGATCCAACTCAGACGCCAAGAAATATATATATATATATATATATATATATATATATATATATATATATATTTATATATATATATATAGATATTTATATATATATATATATATATACATATTTATATATATACATATTTATATATATATATATATACACATATTTATATATATATATATACATATGTATATATATATACATATTTATATATATATATACATATTTATATATATATACATATTTATATATATATATACATATTTATATATATATATATATATATATATATATATATATGTGTGTGTATATATACATATTTATATATATATATATACATATTAATATGTGAAGGTTTATAACTAAAAAATAACTTTTAGAGAATTAGACCTATCGTGAGAGTAGGAAAGCTCAATATACTGGATAGAGCAAAAATAAGGTGAGTCAATGAAAAATAGTTAGACCTGTAAATGGAAACCGATCAATATCTTCAGTTGTTCAGAACAAGGAGAATTTAGTAAATACAAATATTTATTCTTCTTCTCTTTCAATTGCACGGCTTTTAAAAGATAAAAATCTTATAATAAGAGGAAGTAGTGATTGATAAGTTGGCAGATAAGAACAGTCAATATAAAAAATTTGGAAAAAGTTGTTTTTAAAAGTTTTTTTTTAAAAGTCTTTAAAAGTTCAAACGGGTGTGTAAATGAAAGTCACTTAATAAATATGTTTATTTACTAAATGCTCCTTGTTCTGAACAACTGAAGATATTGATCTGTTTCCATTTACAGGTCTAACTATTTTCATTGACTCACCTTACATATTTATATATATATATATATATATATATATATATATATATATATACAAGAGACGAAACGTATACGTCCATAGATAAAAATAAACAATAACAAATATTTTATATTTGAAGCTCCTCGTTAAAAAAAGTAGAGCACTGTAAAATGTAGTAGTAACACAGCGTAGCGTCACTTGCTTTATATGATCGTTCCTTCACTTATAGAAGTTAGAATGCCTGTACGCTTCTCCGCCGTTAATGTGTTAAACTTATCATTGTTTATAAGCTGTTCAGAACTGGCCTAGCGGTTAGCGACGTTGGACTGGGGTTGGAAAATACTTGTAGTCCAGGGTTTCGAATCGTGTGACCGGTGGTGAATAGTTGTACTTCTATGCTGATGAGTCTCGATTGAAAAGAGACGAAACGTATACGTCCATAGATAAAAAATAAACAATAACAAATATTTCATACATATTTATATATATATATATACATATTCATATATAGTATATACATATTTATATATATATATATATATATACATATTTATATATATTTATATATATATACATATTTATATATATATATATACATATTTATATATATATACATATTTATACTAATATATATATAGATATACATATTTATATATATATATATACATATACATATTTATATATATACATATTTATACTAATATATATATAGATATACATATATATATATATATACATAATTATATATATATATATTTATGTATATACATATTTATATATATATATTCATATATATATATATAGAGAGAGAGAGAGCGAGCGAGAGAGAGAACGAGAGAGAGTGAGAGAGATTGAGAGAGTAAGGGAGTGAATTGGAATAAATATATTTCTACTATACTAGCGGGATCCGTGTAAATTACACGAAATGATGTTTTCAATACTAATTATCTTGTTCCTAACCTATACGTGTTTGAATAAAATATGATAAGATTTAACTTGTATATTGATTTATTTTAAAATGAAGAATCTATGAAACAATTTAGAAAATTTTTTTGTATACAATATTTCGATATTGATAATAATATTTCGACGACTTAACCTTACTTTGTAAATGTTTCATATTTAATTAAAGTTGGCTATAATTCATGAGTAGCATACAAAGATTCGAAAGGTCGTTGCTTTTGATGTAAGCGTGACACACAAAATAACACACGCGCTATCGTATTGATATGTGTCTTCCCGATCGTCCCTTCTCTACCTCCCTCCCTCTCTTCGATGTAGAAAACAATCTTAGAGGTTGGTTTGTATCGAACTATAAAGCAGTCGGGCCGACGTCAACCACCGATGTAAAAACACTACTTCGCTAACCGTTGCGCCAAAAGGGAATATTTGCAAATTTGACGAAAATTAAGTATATTTAATGCTTTTCCAAATCTAGGTACGGTAGGCATGCGCAGAGCTTTTGATGTAAGCGTGACACCCGAACACACATGCTATCGTATTAATATATAGATTATTTATATAATTCCCGTGAATTAACATCAACAAATTTTCTCAGACGAAACGATATTTTTATTTACTTCAATACTTATTTTGCTACACACGCATATACATATGGTTTAAATTACCTACTGGCACCATCCCTGAGTGTCGTCGGTCTCTCTGTACAAGGGTCTGTCAGGACAATCTGGCAAGTATACTTCACCCTACATGTTCAAAATAAGATATCTTCGACTTTAGCTCACACGACGTATAAGACACCTTTTCCAAGTAATGTTACTTCTGGTAACAACACGTAAGTGGATACTTCACCAGATCAGATGAATTCTAGTCCTGGAATCCAGTAAAACCAAGTGACCAATAGTAACATATACTATAACATCATAAACTGGTCAATTGGGAAGAGGAAATTAATGATCTAAACTCTTTTACCAACTCAACATTTGAGAGATAAAAGAGATCTTTAATAAAATATTGGAATGTCTATGTATCTCATATAGAGAGCAGGTGTAAGCCACAGGCAGAGGCTTATTGGTTTCTGAAAACTGCGACAGAAGTAAAATAAAACAATATATATATATATATATATATATATATATATATATATATATATATATATATAGAGAGAGAGAGAGAGAGAGAGACAGAGACAGAGAGAGTGTGTGTGTATACAGGTTCGAATTATTTCGATGGAGATTCGAGTAAGAGAGCCCAATGTACATTTAAACAGAGCATGCATAAATGGTAAAGGGGTAACAACTAGACACACACTCGGGTTGTACACATAATTAATATATAGACCTTGATCTCGCTCAACAGACGTATAACCAACCCGAACATTTGTCTAGTTGTGTTCCCCTTTAAAATGTATATATATATATATATATATATATATATATATATATATATATATATATATATATATGCATATATGCTAATACCTACACATTTACCTTACTTATAGAGTCCGAGATGTTTAAGTGCACGACGATCATCCATGATAACATTGTGCATAAATAACTTTTTTTTTAGTTTAGAAAATACATTTTAGACGGAAATACATATCTAAACATACGAACGTTACTTACATTTTCTTCGTATATTCGCCTATTTAAACATGACTGCATTCATGCAATGAAATGAAGATATATGTGCGCAAGTGCATATGTTAAATGCAGAATCTAGTTTTTAAATACATTCGCTTAATATCTAGAAGTGTCACTAAGCGATGTTCTCCATTTTATATGTCAAACGAAGCCTTAAAGTACCTGAATGCGTTGCCAGAAAGAATTGGTCTTTAAAGATGCTAAATGAATTCTTTGAACAAGACGATGACAAGAGAAGCCAAGTTGCAGCGGACATGTAACTGTTCTCCGAGCGATAAGCTTTCAATAGCGGAGAAAACTTAATTATGTATATCAATGTGTTGTGTATTGCGGACATGCCGAAAAATGTGCGAATATTACAGTGATTGAAGTTTTGATCCCAAAGGTAAAGAAATTGACTGTGACGAAAATTCGAAAATTACACACGCATATATTTTGTATGCATTCTTACATGTAAAGAAAAAAACAGCATAACATAATAATGATACTCTGGTTTAACGAATAGCTACAGCCCCGTGTCGTGTAGACATATCAAACCACCGAGTTCACTCTTCTGTTATAAATCAAGACACTAAACAATATCAGAATACTTTCACTTATGAAGATGAGTAAGTTCCGGCAGTGATTGTAAAAGTTTATGTTATGTAAGATAACACCCCGCAGATCTGTGAGATTATGTCTGCTGTGTATGTTAATATTTCTACACAAATTCTTTTAAATTAATGTTATTTAATGCTCGACTATAGTGATCAATTCATAAATATAATAGGGGATGGATTACTCGACTGTTTTGCTTAGAAACCGAAAAGCATTCTAGTAGATTCAATTTAGTAATCAAATCATTCAAATTACTTTTGGTAAATAAATACATTTTTTAATGATTAAAATTATATTACAAGTAAATTATGTATTATCCATATGAGATTTATTTCTCAAGTCATTCATTAAAATGGCTGACTTATTATTCAAAGCAAACACCCATTTTCTTCTGAATTAAATGGCTTAATTAACACAATATATTTTCTGAACATTGTTTTTTCTTAAGTTTGGTTTATTGCAATAAATAATGAATAAGTCACATGTGTGTGTCCAAAAAGTAAACAATTAACTTAATCCCATCGCGCCCATATAGATTCGAACCTACCACCATTCGATCCAGAGTGAAACGTGTAACACTTACCGTTGTTATGTCGTGCTTCGGGGTTGCAATAAAAAATAAGCAAGTGTTTTTATAAAATATGATATGCCTTTTTAAAACATTTCCATGAATAAAATACGGCTTTATTATGTTTTGTTATTAATAAGATATATTCGTTTACATATGATATCGATACAACAAGGAAGAGAAACACGCTGTATTTGGAGTTTATGAATATTAGATGCGAACGCTGACTTCTACGTAATCATTAAAAAAAATCTGAAATTAAAACTGGAATTGTAACATCGTACACAAGAAAAAATATTTTAAATTTCATCTTCGGCTTAAAGAAACAATACTTCAGAGTATTTTCCTCATTAAAAGAAGCGACAAGTCTTAAGTCTGAGAATCTCAATATAGTTTAAATTTTATAAACTGGATTGTTTTTCCTGCATGACATCAACATACGTATAATTTAAAATACATCGATTCTAGAAAGAGAAATGGAAAAACCACAATAAACTGTGTCCATCGCTTTATTGCAGATTACAAAATAATCAATATTTCAGTAAATATAAGTTATAAAAAGCTGAAAATTACACCATCCAAGGACTGTATTAAGGTGAGATAAATCCTAAAATTTCATCAAAATTCATGTTATATTTAAAAAGTTATGTTATTTTTTTAATATTCAAGGAATTTTCACCGTCCATCGCTTTATTGCAAGTCTTCTAAGATAATGTTTTAGCTCAATAAAACAATACCAAAGCATCATAAATTTATATTGAACACATTTTCTGGGGAAAATTAACAAAAGCAAAGGCACATCCCGAGGGCTAAGTGTCAAACAAACGAATTATTTGTCCACATATCCCCCATGTTTTGAAATTACATTCAACAACCTTTTTGTCCACCGAGGAGGTCAATTGTTTGATCTGAGATGGAGTAATGGTTCTGGCAACGTCGACTATTTTGTTCCAAAGGGCATCCTTCGAAGAAAACTGCTCTCCTCCCTCATAAACTCCTCGTTTCAATATTGACCATAGGTGTTCGATGGGGTTAAGGTCCGGAGAACACGGTGGCCAGGATATGAGGGTTTCTCCAACAAAGCCCTGAGATCCAAGGAAGGATGTAGTTGCCCTAGCAGCATGAGATGGGGCATTGTCATGCATAAAAATAATCTTAAAACGACGTGACAAGGGAAGATCATCTAGCCATGGTAACAAATTCTCATTTAGAAAGGCAGTGTAGGCATTGCTGGTGAGCTTGACACCTTCTGGCACTCGGAATGGCCCACATAGCTTATCCCCAATAATTCCCGCCCAAAACATTATGCCTCCACCTCCCTGTTGGCGACGAAATATATAAGGCGTTGGAGTTCCATTTGGATTCAAAACTTTGGCCCATCCGTCCGGTCCATCAAGGGTAGCACGAACCTCATCTGTAAACAGAACATTTTGGCAATCCATTTTCATATATTTTTGTGCCCAAGCCAATCGTTTTTCTTTGTGGGTTTGGCTCAATGGAGGCCTTGGAATAGGTTTGATGTTCCTTGCCATTTCATTCAGTACATTGCATCGGGCTTGTCTGGACCTTGGTATGACTCCAGCCCTCGCAAAAATTGTTGCACTGGTGCTGTTTGGGTTGCGCACAATCTCTCTACGAATTTTTCGAAGATCCCGATCAGAAAGGTTCCTCCTTGTGCCCTTATCTTTCCTGGACTTGATGTTGGGGTTCTTGACGAATGTAGCTAAAGTTCGGGGATCCCTTTTTAGTTCTGTAGCTAAATTTATGATCGAGAGTCCTTCTGTTAGTCCTGCAATAATCCTCTGCTTCTCGGTAGCTGTTAAACGTCCTTTTTTGGGCATTTTATGAGACCTGCAATAAAGCAATGGACGGTGAAAATTCCTTGAATATTAAAAAAATAACATAACTTTTTAAATATTAAATGAATTTTGATGAAATTCGAGGATTTATCTCACCTTAATACAGTCCTTGGATGGTGTAATTTTCAGCTTTTTATTACTTATATTTACTGAAATATTGATTATTTTGTAATCTGCAATAAAGCGATGGACACAGTTTAGACTTAGTGCATTGAAGAAGAAGAAATGTAGAAAAACAGATTTGAAAGGTCATATTCATACTGGCGTTATGGCGCACAAAATATGACAGTCCCATTTTTATGACAAAAATCGTATACTATATGCATTTAGTATAGCATCCCAAGTTAAAAAATATGAACTCACTAAATTTTACGATCATCAACAAAATACATTTTTTCAATTCTATGTAAGTCTGATTGTTTATTTACTTTTTGCTATAGAGATATGTTTTGATTTCTTTGTATTATGTAAAAGCCTGACCTCTTGCACGATTAAAAGCATTTAGCAGGAAGCCATCTAGCTCAGATTTGTTTACGCGATAATGTTATTTAAGGTAAAAGTCAGGAAAGTATGCAGATCACAAAATTCGACGTGATTTCGAGCGATAACTTTCACTAACTTTACTGGACATATTTAAAGCTGTTAATATGCGCATCATTTCAATGTCATACACCCTGTATTTGATTTGATTTTTAGAGTTTAAATCAAGGTATAATGACCATGAAATTATATTGAAGAGCAAAAAACGTGAATTTAAAACATGAATAACAAACCATGGGTAGGAATTCAAAGTAAGAAGACGCTCGCCAATAAGTAAGTGGAAAATAGTACAGTGGGCGAATACATGTAGTTATTTTGACGACTCGTGTAGATTTTGTTATTACGAGAATCTTAACATTTTAAATAATCTCACACTTACTAAACTTTAGAAGTGGAATAACAATAAATTGCAAACATAAAGCAAATTTAAAGTGGAATATTCACATATACAACAAATCAAAAATATAAAATAAAACAAAATGAAGACCTTAAGTAGCTATGTATAACAAAAAATAGAATATAAATGATTCCAATAACGCACGTAATAAAATCAGGTAAACTGTTTACTCGATACATTCACATAATAGATACGACGCACCTAAATGAACCAGGAAATGTAAAGTAAAGCGCAGTCGATACTTTGTTTAAGTGAAGCGCAGCCATTGCCTAATGAAATAAACAAATCATAGAAGAGAAATAACCAATACTGTGACTGGGTAGTTAGCTAGACTAAACACCATGTGGATATATAAAAACAAACAGTAAAATATGTGGACTTAGCCTGGCGATTCGCGGCAAAAATAAAACGCGGACGCTTCTTTGTAGCTTAATTGCCATAAATATATTTCATACATTTATATATATATATATATATATATATATATATATATATATATATATATATATATATATACGCTAATACCTACACATTTACCTAAATCATAGAGTTTGGGATGTTTAAGTGCACGACAATCATCCATGATAACATTGTGCATAAATAACTTTTTTTTAGTTTAGAAAATACATTTTAGACGGTAATACATATATAAACATACAAACGTTACTTACATTTTCTTAAGTATTTTTTTGAAATACGATTATAAGTGGTTACAAAAGTGCAATTGTGAATTTTTCTACAAAATTACCCAGGTAATTGAGTTTAACCTTATGTAGTTAATACATTATTTGGGGCCAGGCCCGTGTTTAATAGTACTTTTCATTCTAAATTTATGTATTTTCATTAAATTTCTTACGAGTTATATCGTTTTATTCAGATAACTATCGATATTTACTTATATATAATTCGGATAAAAACAAACAATAAAGATCGTGTTACGCTCATGTTTTTTTTTATTTTAAACTTTTTTGTATGGCTACCCGAGCTGAGAGTTAGTGTTCAGTTATAAGGGAATATACTGACTTTGCGTCATTAGGATTTTGCCAAAGGAATTACAACCTCCTTTCGTAGGGAAGTTATTGCCAACCGTCTGATGCGCTTTCATCCATTAGGTCATGTCGACGGGACATACAAGGATATTTTGGGACGAAATTGTTATTTAATAGACCCATAATATATCCATTTATTTTAACGGATGTATTACGTCCACTTCCGCGTATTTCGCATTTGCACTTGACTTAAGTTTAGTCATACGTTTACTTAATGGCATTTTTTTATTGATATAAAACGTCACATTTTCTCCAGTGTTTGCGTTAAGACAGAATTACGTTGTTATGAAGAAGCAATTCCTTGCTAAAAACTATGCTAAAGTTTACATGTGTTTTGTAAATTTAATACTGATAAAAAACTGCAATCAATATTTATACAGCAAGTACGTCACAAATTTGATAGTATCTTAATATTTTTTTTTTAGTTCAGCAGCATTTAAAAGTTTTATTTACGCTGAACTAGAACGGATGTAATATCCTTTAATTTCAGAGTTAGAGATTATGGACATCTAAAAAGCATCAGCATGTTGAAATAGAGTAACCTGCACATTGTTCATGTGTGCCGGATTAAATGAAATCGTGAAGCTTGGTATCTGCTAAGTTCTCATTGGATGTGGAAGGAGTTGCTAGCAGGAAATATGATAAAAAAAGTGTTCTGACTGTTTTCTGCACAAGTAAAGTCGTTTAAAGGTGTATGAACGTTTGGCGAGGCTGTTTTCCTTTACATAAAACAAGGCAAATTGTGACTTAAGCGTAAGTGGTTACTATGATAGTGGCCATATTTACGGGTAAGATTAATTGAGTATGAAGACGATTTACAACTTCGCGAAAAAGATATGGTTGAGATTATGGACCTAGAAGCCAGCGCTGAACAATACTATTTGCTACTTCCAACACAAGACTAGCAAGAGAAAAATATTCATCGTCAAAGCCCAAGAGAATTGTCTTACAAAAGCAAAGAAAACTCCATAACAAATGATAACATCTTGTCAAGCCAGAGATGGTTTAATACCTTTCAGAATCTGTTTCACAGTACGCAGAATAACAGTGAAGTAATTTACAGTCCACGAGAAATATCACGTGCCTAACAGAGCAAGTAAATTTTAAGTGTGATGGTTTTAGCGTATCCATCTAATGTCGTCCAACATCTTCGAAAAATCACGCAGACATTATGATGATGTATATTGTGATGTGCTGTCCACTGTTCCAAAGCACTAAGTGAGAAAGGGTGGCTGTAAGAAAGGCGTTCGTGTGTTATTATCGAGATAGACCAGGTGTATCACTTGCTACACCCACAACGAGCTGATTACAAGGATTACACCGGTGGTCAGGCGTCTCTGAAATAGCTGCATTAAAGTCGTGTACTGTAGTTAGTTTCAGCTTGAAGTCTTTGCTCGAGGTTCGGTCGGTTTCTTCGAGTTGAAAGTATTCGGCAAAACATAATCTAAGACATGGTCATTGGAGTATGATTAAATATATATATATATATAATATATATATATATACAGACACACACACCCCCCCCACACACACACATATATATATATATATATATATATATATATATATATATATATATATGTATCTGTGTTCCTAGCTAAAATATTGAGTGAATTATTTATAACAAATTACAGTTTTCAATATAGGAATACTTATTTACAACATACAAAGTACCCACAGATCGAACATTTTTCTGGTTGCTGTTACACATTAGCGTTCTGGGGTCAGTGTTCGGGATAGATTACCATAATAATTCAATAGTTCAATGTTAGGGCATGAGATCTCGTGAATAAATCTACTTTTCCAGTCGATGCCAACCCACGGGCCAGCTAGTATATATATATATATATATATATATATATATATATATATATATATATATATATATATATATATATATATATATATATATATATACAATTATGAATATTTCTTTTTTATCAACATACGTATACGTTTCCTCCTTACAGGAATCGTCAGTGTAGAGAAAAATTATTCGCCGGACTCAAACCCCGGAACACTAGTATTATTAGAAATTTAAATTCTAACGTCCTAGTTACACACGTTGTCAACAACTTGGTAAATCAGCGAGAGTGTAATCCTATTTATAGTCAGTGTCGTAAGGTGTTCTACTATTGAAAGGAACATAGCATTGAAACAACGATTACACTGTATTTATACTGCTCACTACAGAGTCCAACCTACATTTAGTGGCGAAAGATAATTATAAATATTCGTGTTTTATCTACATATATATGCGTTTCTTCCTTACGGGAATTCTCACTGTAGAGAAAAGTTATTAACACCGTTCGCCGGACTCAAACTCTGGAACACTAGTTATATTTAAAATAAAAATATTAACCTCCAAGCGTACACGGCTGTTGTCAACAATTTGGCAAATCAGCGAAAGAGTCATTATATTTAAAGGCAGCTGTCGTAAGGTGTTCTACTATTGAAAATAGCATTGCATTAAAGCCACGATAACAGTGGGGTTATTACTACTTACTACAGAGCCGTGCTTACATTTGGTTTCAACAAATAATTATAATTTGTTTTATATACATACGTATACGTTTCGTCCTTACGAGAATAGTGTAGAAAAAAATTATTCACACACTCGAACCCCGGAACATGAGTTATATTTCAAACTCATTTAAAATGTCTTCATCACCAATCGGTAAATTAGCGAGAGATTAATCCTATTTACAGGCAGCTGTCGTAAAGCGTTCTACTACTGCAGGAATAATTGCATTGAAGCAACAATATATATATATATATATATATATATAAATATATAATATATATATATATATATATATATATATATATATATATATATATATATATATATATATATATATATGCGTGTATCCTTGTCATTCTGCGTATGTGCTAGCCTATATGTAAGTAATGTGTACATTAAGTACTGTAGTTTTCAAATGAACAATACATTTTTCCGCACATGCTAAAAAAATAGCGCGAGGAATAGATGAGAAAATATACTCTCATCTCCGTTCTGTCGATGTTAACTACATTAGGCGAGGATTTTTTTCGGGTAATTCGAATGTAGTGGCAATGCTCCTATGTTCCACTGGGTAGAAATGCATTTTCGTTTAATTAGAACTGATTAAAGTAACGATATATTTAAGACTTAATCAAGTGCAACACGCTATAATGCAAGCACTGAATAAAAAAAACAAAAAGACAATTCTTCTGGAAATTAGAAAATGAAAAAGAAAAAGCTTCTTTTTTTTATCACTCATTACTTTGGCGGGAGAATACAAGAAAGACTTTTAACCGTCAGGTGAAAGCTCTTTTTTTTACAACATAAAAAATGTAAGGTAACTTTGCTCAAATTATTTTGACTAAATATGACTCATTACACACCAGAGAAATACATGTTATACGAGTCTTTCTCGTCAACAAGTGTAAAAGTAGCTTAACAAATCAAGGGAGGCACGAGAGCGCTCTATCTCTTAATAGACTCAAGAATGGCCTATGCTGGAAATCTCCTTTTTTGATCAATCATAACTCAAAAACCAATAAACTAAATTTGTTAAAACTTTGCACAAATTGTTTATTTGATAGGTTCTATGAGTGTGTAGAATTTCAGCATCATTAGTCAAGGCAAACCAGAGATCCAGAAAGTTCAATGTGAAATCATGTAATCTGTGTGTACGTACGTACGTACGTATGTACCACCCTGTATCTAATCAACTATTTGATGGGTTCAGCTTATTTTTGGCAGAGATAGGTGTTCCAGGGTCTAGTTGATAGCATTTTAATTTCAGTTTACCACATACCTTAGTTTTCCAGAAAATTTTTAAAAACCTTAAAAATGACCATTGTATTGACGCATAGCCTTTACGAAAGTAGTGACATTCCATGATAAATGCCAGTATACTGAAATCATATGCCCTTAATAGGGTTGAGATGACAATTCATATACACTAAATGTACAAAAGAAAGGAAATTCCTAAATGTTTACAATTTTATTGTCATTAAGGGTATGCGAGCACAACAGGGCTATACATTTTAATGGTAGGAATGTTTCTACAGCGCACCTCACACACTTCATACACTCATGCACAGAGATGTATACTGTAGTGATGTGATAATTAAATGGTTTGGTTTTTTTGTAGCGATACCCATAATAAATGACAATAAAAGTGTAACAAATTTGGGAATTTCCTTGCTTTTGTACATTTAGTGCATATGAATTTTCATCTTAACCCTATTAAGGGCATGATTTCAGTATACTGGTATTTATCATGGAATAAGCATACACTTAAGATGTTGGCTACCTTAGATTTATCTCTCTTGTGTAGAGATTGGTCGTGTCGTCTAGTGGATGAATTCTTTCTTTTCTTCGTGCCGCGAACCACACCGTCCGTTGTCTGCAACAAAAGCCTCATGACGCAATCCGAAGACGCACTCTTCTTTAAATTTAATACATTCTATTATAAGCTTTGTGATTTAACTGGGAGTCATTCACTACGTCGATAGCGAGGGAGAGAGCAAATCACTACTTTATCGTAGTCAGTTAACAATTATGTTCTTAACCATTCATAGAGAAGGGGGAAAGGCTTTTTCTCGCTTGTATTCCCTTAAGGGAAATATTTCCTTTATCTGTTGTAAATTACATTTTAACAATCACGTCTCATCGGTTTGCTTCCAAAAACCCAGACTGGCGAAAACTCCTTCTCTCGAGAACGAGTGACGTCACGGATCCTCTGTTTCCTACGCAAGGCCCGTGACGTCAGAGAGCATCTTGCAGGTGCAATCTGACCCTTGATCTGGAGTCTCGTCACACGGTAACCTTGTCACGTCTGTTAGCTCTGACTGTTAGAACAGGTCCTAATCTGCACTCAACTGCCCCCGTGCTAATTGTCGCAAGTCAAACCAACGATTCCCGACAGATACGTCAGTTCCCATAGGGGCATTATCCTACATTCCTCCCCTCCCTATACAAAAGAAATCCTAAGAGTTTTTTTTAATTTTTACACACCCCTTCGCAGGGTCTGGTCTGAACCAGGGGTCAGCGCAGCTGGACATCCCAGTTCCACTCTCTTGACCCGGCTGCTATAAATCGGCCTCATGACCTTTCCTGGGATGTAACGAAATTCTCCTTACGACTGATATCGGCTCTATGGCCATCCCTGTCACCATCGATTATCGGACACGCTGGGTGTTCACCTGTCGCAAGGTTGCTTGACCACTTGATCCCACGGGCATCTGCACATGATACCTAGTCACACAGTTCACCACACCCATCCAATAAATTCTAACAGTAAACAGGGCAAAACAGAAAACCTCCATTTTAAAATTCTGATAATCCCTTACTGGTGAGCCATCTATTTTCCCTGCAATATGTCTTATCATAATATTCGACCGCTATGCTTTTCAACACGGACCAGAGCGACACTTAACTCCCAACCAAGGATGATTCGTCAATTCCTCCAAGCCGGCTCGCTGCACTTTGTCTATCCGTTCCAAGGGGGTCAATTAACTTCAGAGCCGGCGACTCGCCTTTCAATATCCTACATGTAAGGGGCCCAAATTCAACATTGACCCTACTCACTCCTTCCTAACTAATTCTTACATGTCAATCGCTCTGACGCCATATCAAACCGTTTCGGGCCGAACCAAATTCCTACACGAACCTAATTTCACGATCATCCAGACCCGCCATACCGTTGCGGTGCCCTCGTGGACCCCACAGATCCACTAAACAACAATAACCCATACCGATGCGATAACTCCGAGGCCCCCTCCAAAATATAGCATGCCAATCTTTTCATGGCTACAAAATCGCTTTTTCACGCGTGTGCACCGAAACAACTCTTTGTCCGTATCATCGCTAGCTAACCGGCTACATCAACGGGTCACGCGTAGCGAACATAACTCAATCCCAACCCGTCAGTTGGAAGAGACACGGCCCTACGGTCACCACATCGGATCTTCGCTAAAACCCTTATCGCACCGTCAAAAGGCCAACTCCCTCATTCTAACTCCCTTTATTTGGCTGACCTCAACTTAGTCTTAATTAGTCGCTGTTTCTTTTTCTTTTATATACTAAAATTGTAATATGAGGAGGGCAAAAAGAAGACAAAAATAAAACAAAATAATGCTCTCGGCTAAACAAAAAAAAACAAGGAAAGTTAATTCAATTAATTTCTCTCTCGACGATACATTTAAATCAAACAAAAACAGATTAAAACAACACAATTTGATCAAAAAACCGCACTCGACAAAATAACAATCAAGGTATCAGTTTCCCCACCCATCGAATGCATTTTTTTAAAACGTGGACCGAATATGTTCTGCTTGTGTGTATGTGTGTAAGTTCGTTACCGTCTCTTTTTTTTTTCTTTTTACAAAAGTTATAACTGCTGTGTGCAATATTACTTTGTTTTTTAGTTCCAAATTCATGTGTGCTGTGTCACGAATTATTATTATTATTATTATTATTATTATTATTATTTATTCACTTTTTTAACATTTGATTTGTGTGTGTGCGTGTGTTTCTTAGTTTTCTATTCAGTTATTAGAGGGGCAGACAGTGTAGAATTTCTATATTTGGATTTTATCTAGTATTCAGTACGGTATCTTATCGTGTATTTGTTAAAGTGAAATAAATGTTATTTCTAACAAAGCATTATATATTTTAAGAGTTATATTTCAAATAGAACTCATAAAAGGTGAAAATTGATGCAACTACTGTAAACGTCAATATCGAGACCATTAGTTTTTTAAGAAATTCATGAATCACGTATCTGATTATATAAATCTGAATAGGACTATTCATTGATGGTATTTAGCGACTAATTAGATTAATTTAAAATATATAGCCTATGTGGTTTTACATTAGATGTCAAGATCCTTAATTACTTGGAACCAATGTTTTTATATGAAAGTATAAAATGTAAAATATGAGATTCTAAAAATATTAAAATTTAAAAAATATTATAAAATAATTGCAAAAGTATATAAAATATGCGATTTGGGAGTTGGTTTTGTAGATACAACTAACACTTAGCGCAGTAATGTAATTTCAAAGGGGCAAACTTAGTTTTAAGATATTAAACGCTAAAATAAGATTTGATATATCTGGGTCCAAGTGTTTAAACATCGAACTTACATTCAAATGTTTGCAGTGGAAAGAATAACGGAAGTGATAAAAGTGATAAAAAGTGATAAAAAGATTAAATGGTTAAAAATTACAGGGAATGTTGTGAAATTGTCTTTTGTGAGTGGTAAGTCACAAATATGAAGAAATGAATCGATGAACACGATTCTATGTAGATAAACAACAATACATCATTAATTTGAAAATTTACAACATGTGGAATTACTATGAAATGAGGACGTTTTCATTTTCTGTCGCGAGCCGATTTTGGTAAGCGACCTCCATTTGAATATTCTTGTTCATTGTCGTCTGGTTAGTTTTGATCAGATAACATTGAGCAAATCAATCAATACTTCAAAATGTGTCTTAGAAACGCAGATCACTTTTGGTACAAAAGTCTTTCCCATTAAATGCAATATAAATATATGTTAAAATATAATAGGGGGCACATATCCACCAAACAGGGATCGATTACATAATTAGGGTTAACTATTTTACTAAAAGAAAAATGAATTATGACTTATTTGAAACTTTCCAAATAATTAATAGCATGGCTTAAGATGGTAGAAATTATTGGATGTGTTTTCGATATGGAGTTTTATCATAATGACAGTTTTTGAAACTCGAGGTATCAATCAATGTAAGTTTATAATAATATAGTACTAAACTAATATAACACGTTCCACGTAAGCATCAACAGCGTTGCACATTAAGGGAGGAAATTAGATTAATTCAGAAATAATGATAAAATAAGAGTAGTTAAAGTGATTTTTTTTATTATCGGATGTAATATTTACACTTTAGCTTTGATATGTATGTTTCAACAATTGTGTCGATCTCGGTGAAATTCGGTTTACGGTTAAATTGTGAAAATAGTGCAGAACGGAAATTACTAAGGAGGAAAAAACAGGAAACTATCATACGATTTAAAATGCTGAGAAAAGTATATAGATTAGCGTGTAACTGTAAGATCGTATATTAAAAGAAATGCGGTTCGCAGCGACTCTGCTCTGTAAAGGTGACGTTCTTTCCAATGCAGTACAAACAATGCCAGCGTTGGTGAATCAAAATCAATGATGTGATTCGATCTCACACATACACGTCGATACGTTTTTATAGAAGTTATTATTGTAAATAAACGTCTAGACATATTTTACAGATCGGCAAGCAGACAAGAACTAGAAATATCGATATGTCGATACTAACATTGTGTGAGCTATGATTGCCTGGAATGTTATTTTTTGGCAGATTCAGACCTGGAAATACATAAGCTTCTTAATGATTTATGGTTTGCTTATACACGCACTGACAAAGCACAGACACGGAGGATTGCACACGCTTCAGTTTTACTAAAACACTCTATCTTTTACTGAATGATTAATATCAGCTCTACGCTGGCACAACTTTAATTGGAAAACGAATATACATTCTATTCAAAAACGTATTTTGTTTATCTCTACTTTGTCTTCCCAATCCCTTATTTCTATAAGTCGCCACTCATTTTTCTCTCTGTTCATTTTACGCATATTTCCTTATTCTGTCGCTCACAAAACGCTAATTATTTTAATCATACTTTCTACGTTTTATCATTAAAATGTGTTTGTTTTGAGTGATATTTATGTATGTGCATATGTATGTGCATGTATTGTTGAAGATATAAATTATTGTCAAATCATATTGCAAATAAAGATCGTAGACTAAAGTGTTTAAAGCTGTTTGAATAGAATTTGATATTTTCTAATAATAACATAAATATATGCAGACATATTTGTTTAATGGGCACTATACATATTTCTGATCATCCATTGGTACCTTCGATTTTTATGAATCACTGGAAACTTGAGCTGCAGTGTTAAAGATACAAACTTTTACAAGTTACTCATTTGGTATCTTTAATCTTGCGGGTTGAGTTTGTAGTTTTTCCTTGAAACTTAAAGTACTGATAAATGATCATAAATCTGTATCGTGTCATTTTGAAAAATAATGCTCTCACGCAAGTAAGTGAGCACTCTTGATTGTCTCATCCAACACTAAATATAAATATATACAGACATACACATGTAGATATATATATATAAATATATATATATACATATATATATATATTTATATATATAATATTTTATTAAACATTTGATATATATATATATATATATATATATATATATATATATATATATATATATATATATGCGATTTTATGAAGGCTTACCAAAGCATTCCTTTCAGGACACCAATGATCACCATTAAAGATTTTTTTCTTACAAATATGATTTATTCTAATAAAATTTTTCCTACACGTGTTTCCCTACCAAGCAGGTACTTTCTTGGCAGATCATCAGGAAATTATATGTCTGGAATAAGGGTTTCAACTGCCGACAATACACAATGTGGCGTTGCAATAGTTGAGGTTATTAAGATGAGAAGAGGGAAAAAATAAAAATAAAAGTTAAAATTAAAAAAAACAAGAAAGAACGGAGATAAAAAAAGAAAAACCTAGAAAATGTCTTAGAAAAGTAGCTCGTGCATTATTTCTGCCACCAACCAAACAAGCAAATAATCGGTCTTAAATGCATTAAAAAAAACAAAAACAAGTTGGAACAATGTGCGATAATATACTTTCACGTCGGTATATATATATATATATATATATATATATATATATATATATATATATATATATATATTTGTATATATATATATATATATATATATATACTGGCCGACATGTACATATTTCTAGCGAAAAATGCATCAACATCTACGTCTCCATATCCCTATAATACATACACACACGCATATATATATATATATATATATATATATATATATATATATATATATGTATATATATATATATATATATATATATATATATATATATATATATATATATAAATATTTGAAAAGTACATACCTTCTTTAAAGCATCAAAAATAAATTTAAGAACAAGTGGTTAGGTGAATTACAATACCTTTTAAAGCAAGTGTAAAGATGCGATATTTTTTCTTATTAAAGAAAAAAAAAAAAAAAAATCGATAGCGATTGTTTTCTTTTTTTTTCTTTATATACTTCATTTTAAGTTTATATTACAGATGAATTTCGCCAAGATAGAATTGGCCTCTTCAGTGTAGTTGTAGCTCTGATCTTATTGGACAGCCGGTGTAGTTGTTGCAGCCAGTTAATGAGGTGTTTTATTATTTTCTCACTAACGGTACGAGATCACGCTTCCACGTGAAATATGTAAATATTTGAAAAGTTAATACGTTCTTTAAAGAATCCAAATTAAATTTAAGAACAAGTGGTTAGGTAAAATAAAATACCTTTTAAAGCAAATTTAAAGATGCGATATCTTTTTTAAAAAAATATCGCATCTTTGAACTTGCTTTAAAAGGTATTTTATTTTACCTAACCACTTGTTCTTATATATATATATATATATATACATATACATACATATAATAACACATACTTTACACCCACACATACAATTATCCTTACCTCGCGCAAGGTCATCTATAGGGCTTCCTCACGTATGTATACAGGTCGTTCTACGAAATAAACACCGTTCTTACGTAATATAAATTAAGGAATAAATCTACCGATATTTGTCCTGTTAATGTATTAATATACACACTCATATATGTTATTGCACTTGGTACCTCTCCGTGGGGTCTGATTCCATAATCTTATAAATATATCATTTCGCATCATAGGTACAAAATTGCAACATTTCCTTGCTGAGTGTCCTATAGTGTCTTATCTAATAATCTTAATCAAACGTGTTTACATTGCGACATTTGCTTGCAATATTTTAGGGTAACAAATAAAAGTAAAATCAAAATAAATATGAAATACAAATAAATGTAGTACTGTCAGCAATGTTTGTGATTCAAAATCTACTCAATGTATGCTCTTTAAAATGTTTGCAGTTCAGAGCCGTTTGTTGTTTTACATTAAATAATTTTACTTGCTGTTGAACATTATAATTTCCAGCTTTTCACCAAAGCACAAAAGCAAAGTAAGTTAAATTATTCACAGGTCCGCTTTTTCTGATTATCGATCGAGATCTTATCATCAGAGGAATTATACAGATAGACAAGTTGGCAATAGAAAAGGCACAATTCAACATTTGAAAAAATATATATATATTGTGTGTGTGTTGGTGTGTGTGCGTAAACTAGATGTAAACTCGTCCTAAGACGAGTAAGAACCGTTTTATACAATTTGTATGCTACCTTATGAAGATCAAACTTAGTATATAACGATACTAATCAAGAATGTTTAGAACAAAAAAGATCTCGATCTTTGAAAAACCTTGGCTTAAAGAAAGAATACAAAACATAATTTTATTACAGAATATACCTTGCATTGAACAATCGAAGTTTGATATAAATTTGTACATTCGTGCATGTTTATCACTCTTCGCCCATCTATCTTTATAATTGCTCTATCTCGTATATTGAGCTTTTACCATTTCACTATAGGTTCTTTCTACTAAAAGTTTACTTTTAGTTTCATATCTCTCTCTCTCTCTCTCTATATATATATATATATATATATATATATACATTATGCAATATATATATATATATATATATATATATATAATTTATTTAGATACTGTATATTACATATTTCAGCAATGTACCGCGGTTTCATCCAAAAGGGCAGATTAAGACATCTTTAGTAAATCTGCCCTTTTGGATGAAACCGCCGTGCATTGTTGAATTATGTAATATACAGTATCTAAATAAATTATATTAGCTCTCTTATATGATACAGCACTTTATTTGATTTCTTTTCATATACAACCTGATACATTATATATATATATATATATATATATATATATATATATATATATATATATATATGTTTAGTTGTTGTAAATTATACTGCTTAATGTCACCAAAATGATTGTTTGATATCAATGTTGCAAGAAAGAAAACGACGCATACTTTTCTTTGCTGTGATGGACCGGATTCAGTAGAAACCTGTCAGTCACTCCTCATTCCGCGCCATAACTCTTATCACATGTTGTAACTCTTTAACTCTTATGTCTATTTGTGCTAAAAGTATGGAGCTGACAGGAAACGCACATTTACATTCCGCCAGGTTATCTGACGCCTTCCCGTCTCATTGAAGTCTTTGAAGTCGGCGCATGCGTGATCAGCCACGTAGAAAATAAGACATATAAAAACCTCACAAAATTAATGTCGATCATAAGTCGAAAACAAACACCATTAATTTCGCTTAGTACCACACTTATCCTGACCCAGCTTCCGTATCCGCCTACGCTAGATTACCGTTGAGAACCAGACTCGGGTAACTTACATTACTTTCTCTAGCTGAGCATGACACTTTCTTCTTATTATAACTAGGATTTCTCACATAAGAAGTTTCATATATTATCGCTGAGCATAACGTGTTGCTTTCTATCTATTCTGGATAAAAACAAATCGATTCAGATGTTTGTACTTTCCGTTAAATTATATTAATATTGTAATTAATGTGGGTTTAACATCAACTGTTATCAATAATATCTTGGTGATACCGACCGATGGGTTTACCTGGAATCTGGGTAGCAGTAAACCATCTAAATAGTCTTGTACTTATATTTATTTACCTCCCACAAGGTAAAATGTGACACAAGGTCGGGAAAGTGGGATTAGATAAGCCAGCGCTCGAGAGGTGAGCAATCTGACCATTTAAAAATTGCCTGGGCAGCCCCGTCGCCATTCCCCGGTAGGGGCGCCTCAGACAGTAAGCAATAAACTTACTCCTCCCCAAAGAGGGGAGGCAAAGCCTGGGAGGGTGCACCTCCTAGAACTGCACAGGACCAGACAACCCCCAATAGACCGCGTAAATCCAGACCCAAAGGCCAGGACAATACCAGTGTATTAGGTGGGTTAAAAACCTTGTACTCTATGTATCTGTACATACTATATTTTCTAGTGTTATTTACTATTGCTTTTATCTCACGCCTTTCTCGACCACTTTCCATAGAATAAATCCATATCTATCTACAGTGTGTTGTCGCTAACGGGCACTACTCAGTCTAATCATTACTGAATTTCATTTCTTACAACCGTTGTGCACAGCAACATTTCACATACTGAGTATGTTTTTGAGTGGCATCGGAATTATGACACAAAGGTGTTGCAGATAGAGTCTCCCTGGGACAAAAAAGCCTATCTAAATCCGAATCTCTGTACGGGGTAGTCTTCTTGTCATATTGGCATTGTTTTTTCGTTAAAGTTTGTAATTTTATCACATGTTTTTTACATATTAAAGCAATTTATTATTCATGCAATGATTTTATTCGATCGTGTCACGCTGCTTTGAAGTGTATTCAATCGAGGCCTGGTAAGTATTAGTATTGTCTTTCAATCGTAGACGTTCCCCTTTTCTTCCTGAGATTCTCATGGGTGGCTATGCTCTTGAGGATAATCGACCCTTAAACTTGTTGGTCTTTCTCTCTCATCAAATTTTCTTGGAGTTCATAAATAGATCCATTGCTCTTTTTGCTTCCTGTAAAGTCGGTTCCCTCTATCGCTCCAAACACTTTCTCATACCTTTTCCAGAAATCCGCTTCCAGACCGTGTATTGAGACTGTGGTCATATTTGGGCTAGCGAATCTCTGTCCCATTTGAAGGTTATTTATAAGGTGCAAAAACGTATCTGTAATTTGTTAATCCTACTCTTTCTTCTTCTGTACATCCTCTCTCTCCCATACGTGATGTTGCTAGTCTCAGTCTTTTTCTAGGAATACTATCATGGCATGTGTTCTTCTGAATTATGGGATCTATTCTCCGTTTCTTTTGTTCGAGCACGTTTGATTCGTTGGTCAAGTGGTCCCCATCGATTCGCTGCCGTGATACCCCATTTTTATACAGCTTCATATTCCAGTATCTGCTTTCCAAGAATCATAGGCTTTGGGAACTCATTTCCTGTTGACTGTTTTTCTCCTACTTATAATCTTGATCTGTTAAAGACTAAAATCAATAGACATCTCCTGTCTTTGCGATAAAAATACCTGTTCTAGTTTGATCCTTACAGTGGTTTTATGCCTTGTCTGGAGCGATTTCCATTAAAAATTAAAAAATAAAAATTAAGTGATGTATAAATAGTGGAAAACTATTCTGTTTGGGGAATTAATTTTACGCGTCCTAAGACGTGTATTTTTCTAGTAATATCTATATAAGTATAAAATATATTCTATTGTATTAGCTTAGCCTTTGGCGAACTAAGTATTATTTCTGTAGTGCATCTAAAGATGAACGGTATTATTGATTTCAACATATATCGAGGGGAAGTGTCCGAATGAATGCGAGAAAGTGAACAACAAACCATACACACACACATACACAAACACACACACACACACCCATATATATATATATATATATATATATATATATATATATATATATATATATATATATATATATATATATATATATATATTTATATAATTGTTTGTTTAAGCTTCAAGTCACGAAGTTCGACTTTTGCCTTTTTCCGACTAACACGCGCAACTTCACAACAGATCGAATTGGGCGATCACGATTCTGGAGATCGAAAGCTTAATGATTGATAGGGTGTAAACAGATAATAGCAACTATAGTTGTATTGTTACATCACGATTGTAGATTCATGATTTGCGTGTGGCTTCTCTTCCTGGTAAATAACTCAATAACAATTATAGCTCTTAAACCAACTACAACTATGTTTTTTTTAATTTTGTTATTTTGTCTTTAACTTCGGAATATTTCGGTATCCATGAGGATCACAATACTATTGTTGTAAATAGTAGAAATGAAGGCATAAAATCACATTATCTGACGAGATATTTCAATGAGTTAGCAAGACAAATCTATACTTAGATCAATTTGTAAAAATATTAAATTCAATGTTGTAACACGCTTTACTTTATTTAGTATCGTATCATTTTCCATGTTAGCAAACATCTATTTCAAATTTTCTTATAGTTTAAAAACATAAATTCATTTTCTATTACGTTCTAAACGATATATAGTATTTACATCAAATAAAGAATACTTTCCTTAAATAATCAAATATAATTTCGGAGTTGTTGCTTTCTTCTTCCATATTTAAATATGTCTTTAGTTATATAAAGTTTAGGCTATATGTTAATATATTTGCATATACACTAATTAATCCTAAACTGATTACTCGATCATTATGAAGTTTGGAGAACGGCTTCTACGCGTAAACGTGGGTAATGTGAGCTAGATTTAGTTTTAATTAGTTTCACTCAAAGTTAGCACAAAGGAAGTAGAAGTCCCACGTTAAAGTGCAGATATCTCTGACTTCTGTAAAATCTAAAAATACGAATTAGACGCTTATTATTTCTACAATTACAGTAATTTAAATTGGTTGTGGGGATTATAATTTGGGGATAAACATTGCAATTATATTTGCATTGAATTTGATCCATCGTCATTTGAAACCTATGAAGCAAATTCCAAGAACGCGTATTTGTTCTGAAAATAATTTAAGCTAAAACATTACATGCTTTTACATTTTCTTTGAATAAAAATAATATTATCAATGTTGATCCAAATTGAAATACATATTCTGAACATAGGTGTAAGTAGCATTAAATATTGATTTATTTTTCGTAAATACAAAGAAAAATAGTGCAAACCTGTTCTGTTGGAAAACTAGGACGGGTATTAATCTATACTTTATAAAATATAATTGTAAACAAGTGTGTTTCCGAAAGATTTAAACCGATTTCGAATATTTGAACGATTTTTCGAATAAATAAAATGCAATTTTCTTTGTATTCGGCGTCTACTAAAAAAATAGCAAACACTTTTTTAAAATAAGAGTCACTTTCAAATGTGCTTGCATTCTCGAGAGGCATAAAGGATTACGCGTCAAAACCCATGTAGGAGCTCAAAAAGTGTAATTATTCATACAATATCATTTATATATATATATATATATATATATATATATATATATATATATATATATATATATATATAGTATTTTATTTCAGAACTATATGACTGTTTGGTGTTGTGTATTGTGGTTTCATAATCTGAACATGAAGTTTTGGGGATAGAAAATGTCTGATCTATCAGATCTAATCTGCACCATTTAAAGTTAGTGAACACTTTAAAAAAATGCGGAAAACCTCAATTAACTAGTTCAAGGTGAGCGGTTGTGACACTCTATGTTCACCCATAAAAATAATATTCATTCACACAGAGCTATATACCATTATTATTTATGTAAGGAGAATTTTTTAAATATATATTATTTCTTTTTTTAACCGTATTTAAAGGGCGTTTTTATTGTGTTCATTATTGGTTTGGGTGTGTGATTTTAGAAGGGATTTTTATACGTATCGTTTTATATCTTTCACAACTTTCGATAATTTACTTTCGTAAAGAGCTATATGTTGTAACTATTTTTTAAGGGGGTTTATTGTAATGTTTTGTATTTATTTTGTGTTTATTTTATTTAACGAGGAAAAATACACATTTTTTCTTTCACAATTTTTGATATGTGTACAGTAGTTCGAGTGCGTAGTGTCGACAACCTTTGTAGAATAATAATAGAAGGTTTTTAAATTATTGATCAAGTCTAAATGTATAATTTTGTGAAAATAGATCAAACCGTGGCCCTTATCTTTATTTAACTGGATAATCTCAGAATGTGTTATTTTATATAATAAAGTAGATACATAACAATTAGCTGAACTTGTTATTTCAAAGTTGTGGCTGCGATCCCGTCATTGTTAATTTTGAAGTGAGGATTTAGGGGACACGTGTTTAGTAAAGATATTGTTTCTGGCGGTTTTTATGCTAGGGCGTGCTCTTCTTCGTACATAAAGTTCGGATGCATAATTTGGGTTGTCCTGGTGAAGCGAATTTTGTCTGGTTTATTCATTGACTTCGGATATTATTATATTAACTTTTAAATAATGTTCATCTAATCAGTGTATTGTTATGTTATTTTATAGTATTATTTTATTATTTTGTTATTTGTATCATTTCTATTTTGGTTATTACATTGCGGGTGTGTTTGTCTGTGTGAGTACCTATTATTTATGTTTTATTGATGTAACTGTTTACTGGAATGAATTATTTACATACATTCTAACCCTTGGGCGGATTGTCTTATTTCTGCTTGCTCAAACGGACGACGTAGCATGGAAAATCTTTGTGCATACATCGTCATTGAGAGCAATTTTGATCAACCTGAGGATATATTTTATTAGGCTTCGGCCCGCAGCCGGGTGTTAGGTGAGCTGTTTTTCGAGACCGCATAGGAAGACGGACACAAATAGAACCACACTTTTGTTTCTTTTTCCTTCCTCATTTAATACACGGTGTAAGCTTCATCGGACTTAAGAAAGGGTAGAGAGAAACTGTAGTGGATGGTGAGTAAGTGATTACCTTAATTGCTCGCATCGCACGATATCTTTTGTTGTGAAAAACAGCCATCATCGCATAGTAGTTAAACTACATCTGAACCATACCGAGAAAATCGTTTTCAGCGTAAGTTCCCCGCCACAGATTTATCTGTATTCAATGATTTTCTAAGCCGATATATAATCACCTCAGCCAATTACAGAAACCGTACTGTATTTGGTCAATTTCCTTCCCGTCTCAGAAATTGTATCGCCTATTTTATATATTTCTAAATATGTAGTCAGTCGAAAGCGATACGTTCGAAACGCTATAAAATCATATCTTACTCAAGATTTGGGTAGGACGAAATATGTCAATTTTATAGTTGATAGTTGTATAAATATTGTAAAATTGTTAATGATTCATTTAAATTATTAACAATTTCTTAATATTTATACAACTATTAAAGAAGACACGAATGATGAAGTAATAATTACTTGTAAATTATATCAATTTATTAATAAACTAATTAAATGTTCGTAAATAATTTTGCGACAAATTAACGCAATAATGGCATACGCTTTTAAAATGGAGACGACGTTACCGAGCGAAACATATTTGCAAAGCAAACGAAAAGGCAACAAAATGTAAAACTCATTTGCTCTAGTCTCAAAGATTAGTGAATATCACGCTGTTATATAAGTATTTTAACTAGGTAACGAGAAGAAGTGTTTCACACCAATTCATATCCTCTTAAGAAAATTTAAAATCAAGATTTAATTATATAAATATTATGTCCAGAATCCTTAATACATTTTTGGATCAACATCTCACTTCATCATTTTAATTGAAGAAAATGTCTAAGATTAAGCTTACGGCGTCTTAAGAAGAAAATGCGATTCAGAAAATCTTGCTTAAATTGTTGTTAATGATCAAGAATCTGTTATGCAAATCTGAAATATTTGAATTTTACAATTAGATGGTGTGCCCAAATCATGCCTTTAAAATACACAGACAACGTGATTTGAGGAAAGGTCTATTAATTCATGTCTACCATATATTGTTATTATTTCACAAAATTCGGAAGTATCTGAATTATTACTATGAGCGTCCGCGCTCTTTTTCCTTACAAATTAATATAGCCAATGAGTCAAAGTACACAATTATAAGTAAATGTGTTTATGAGGTAATCCTACAAATGCAACAATATAAACTTATACACGTATCAAAGTTTATATAAATAGATATATATTAGTATATATGATTATTTGAAAAAAATATTTTCACAAAAATGTGTTCAATCAGTGTGTGCTAGGATTAATTAATGTGTCATTGTTAGAATATAGAAGCGGTTTGCGTGAACCCCTTTCCACGAAATTCCATAGTGTTAAAGAGTAGAACACATGTCACATAAAGTTAAGCGAAAAAGGCGATCCCTTTGCAATAAGCAGTCGATATAAACACGAGTTCTACCAACTGAACCACTTACCGAGCTTAACACCACCAATAACGTTTGATCTTTTCTGCACACATTCATTGAACTTACTGTAGTTATTTTATTTCTCTGTGTGTGTTATATTTTGAGTTATAAACAAACCTACGATGTGTGCACATTTAATTAGTTTCCACTAGTTAAGGATTCATGATATGGTGAGTATTATGTGCTTTAGGCCAAGATAAAGTGCAGCTAATTTGTTATTTCTTAGTGTTACTTTATAAATGTTATATTTTCATAAAATAAGGCTTGTATCTTCTTTTAATTACAATGAAACCATTATATTTTTTTAAATCAAACATGTAAAACAAAGACAGTATATATCATTTATTGAAATGCGTGAAATTGAATTTTATTTATTTAAATATTGATAAGTGATCACGAACACGCATACATAAATACAGTTTGAATTCCGTACTAGACACCATCTTCAAAAGTATTCGGTGTCACTGTACAATGGCGTGTTAGGAAATCTGACATGAGGATACTTTCCCGTACGAGTAAACCCTGACCAAATATGCAAAATAACATAGTGTTACATATCCAAGTCGGTTCACGGTAAAGGTTGTTGAAAACAGATGCACCTGGCGATTGTCAGTTGATAAGATAATTGCCGGATGACCAAAAAGTTATTTGAAAATAAAACAAAAAACTCACAACCAGACAAACACCTGCACAATATGATCGATTATCAAAAGATAAGTTTCTTCCGACCAAATCAAAGGATGCACCTGCAAGAATCACTTTAACAGTGATGTCAGAAGAAAACAGAGATGTCGGAAAGGTTAAAAATCATATTGCCAGGTGCGGTTGTGTCATGCCAGGAAAGATAGACAGATTTGTCGAATTGTCAAATGAGTGCAAGCTGTCACCGGGTGACCCTCGGAGGTCGACGAGGTGTCCACGAAATTGTTATATAATTCAAATCGAAAATCGAAAGAAGAGTTGACGATCGAACCTCGGTGAGAAGCAACCGTCTGATTCCATGTGCACAAGCCTCTCCGACCACCACCCTCATCGTCACCACCCTCATTGTTACGGACAAATAAATATACATGTTATATTTTCCCAAGATACTGTGTTGTTAGTTTTTATTAAGCCCGCACAATACAACAATAGTATTCAAAGCCCAAATAAGATCTCCTCAGCACGGCTATACACTGGCTCATGTGAGGATGAGTGCATTTTCTCCTAGTGAGTTTACTTCACGTAAGATAACCTAGATTGATACTCCACCAGACTAGATGAATTATAAAAAGGAGGAGGTAATTCTTGCGAAGACGAACTGATACTACATTAACAGCCCCCTTAAAGAATATTCTGGGGAAATCGAGTAAGATTTATGGGGGTGGGTCATTCTGGATCTATGAACCAAACACCCTCTTAAAAACGAAGGAGGGTATTCATCGAAGATCATTCTTTTGGAAATCCAACCCATACTGCACTACAATACATAGACCATTAAAACATATTCCAATTAAATATTTTTTATGCCAAGTCACAAAAAATATTTTCATGGTTTGTAAATCTTTTGACTAGGATCAAAGTGTAGCATATTTTCTGGACACCTCAACGATAGTTGACGCTTTATTTTATTATAACTTTCCTGAATTAATTTATATCGTTTGACAATAGAAATTCTTAAAAACAAATTTTAAGCGCTTTGATTTCTTAATTAAATCTCTTTATTTCATTTTATTTATAATTATAATAATATCACTATCGATTAAACGAGTTCGTATGTAGGAAAATATTTGAAAATAGAAATAAAAAAAGTATAATACAAAATATTAATTTTATTAGAAACTTAAAAATAAATAAATATGCAAATGAGAAACTTCGAGATTTGTTTTGTGGAGTAGGAGATGCTTGTATATACGGTATTGCAATATCTTAAGCTTAACCGGTTTTGAGTTTAATATATCAGGTTTGATAAAAAGTAATGTCGTTTTGGTCCAACACATTTATTACATCTGAAACATTCACATTAGGGCATTTTAATCTTTACAATAATTTCCCTAATTTCTATTACTTCTGCCCAACGATCAACTAGCTTCTTGATGCCTTCTACAAATATGTTTTCTGATTTTATAGAGAAAACACAAATTTAAGTAATTTTTAAGTTGGTCGTCATTTTCATATTTTTTATTGTTTAAGTGATGCTTCAACAACAAAAGATGGTAGTCGGATGGTGCAATGTAAGGTGAATAAGGCCGAAAAGGCAAAACTCCACAATTGAAGCACATGACCTTTTTGTAAGTGAGTTGTCCTGTGCGAGGTATCGCGTTATCATGCTGAAGCACTACACCTTTCTTATTGAGTAATGCTGGTCGTTTTCTTTGATAGAGCAATTCTTAGATCATCCAACTGCGAACAATATTTTACGGTTGTGATTGTTTGATTAGGCTCTAGTAACTCATAATGAATCAGTTTTCTCATGTTTAACCATAAAGTTTGCATAACCTTCTTTGGGTGTAGTCCTTGTTTTGGAACAGGCTGTGTACTTTAGTTTCGGTCTAACCATTGTCTCTTGCGTTGGGTATTCTTGTAAAGAACCTATTTTAAATCTTCAGTCACAATTCTTTTGCGAAAATGGTTCTCGATGATTCCTGGAAAGCAAAGATGTGCATACAGTCCATTTTTTATTTCGTTGCGCATCGGTCAAATCGTGAGAAACTCAGAGTCCAAGTTTTGAAACTTTTCCTAACTCGTGAATGCATGAAATATTTGTTCATGTGTTGTATTGAATGGTTGAGATAATTGTCTGCTGGTTAACTTTGGATTGACCTCCACGGCGTCTTTAATGGCATGTTTATCAATTGATTTTGGCTTTCCCAAACGTCGACACTCTGACAGGTCAAAGACTCCAGAAGGAAATTTTGCAAACCACCGTTCATATTTTCGATCATTCAGAACATTTTTCCCATAGAAAGTTCCAATATTCCTTGTAGCTTCTGCAGCTGAGTGTCCTTTTTGGAATTTATAGAACATGCAATGTCTCATATGCTCCTCACTAATATCCATTTTTGACAGATTTTAAGACACCAATTCACCTCAAAATTTAGAACTTTGTAGAACTTAGGAGGCTGCAAAGTGATGACGTAAAAAATACGACATTACTTTCTTTCCAACCTGATAGTTAAGATAAATGAACAACGCTTTTGATTTGATTTTTTTAGAGTAATTGTATATATTATGATCATTTTCATGTATGTATAGAATGTTATTAAATCAAGCTATATTTAACAAACAAAAACATGTAAAACAAACTGCAATTGATTCCAAAGATATTTTTCTTGTTTATCTCTTCCAAACAGTTGAATTTATTTATTGTTTACCATAACAAAAATCTAAAATGATTTATCATCTCGTGAATGATGCCACGTTGCATTAAATTCAAATGTATTAGAAACTGAGTTCTTTAATTCTTCTCATTCACAATTATGTTGTTGTAGTCCCGGTTTGTTGTATTTTAGTACTGCACTTCATCAGGTAAGTTTATCTTCCCCTTTGTTAATTTATTTATTTTACCGTTATAGGATTAATCAAAATGTGAATGAAGTTTTCTTGTCACTTTCTAAAGCACTTTCTTTTTGCCCTCATGTCTTTCATTATTTTTTGCTCATCGGTATTTTCGTTGCGTATTTGTCATCTATTTAATTTTCTAATTACTTTTTTTCTATTTATTTTCATGTATTTCTCACATTTACTTCGTATTTTCATATATTATTTAAATACATAATATTAAGTTTAACAAAATAATAAATGAACAGCGCTATCAGCTATTACCCATACCCCTACCCTACTCCACAAAACATATATATTTAAATAGTTAATTTTATTTAAATAAATATAACACCTCATCAGTTTAATATATGAAATAGTGAGGACAAAAATCATTTAGTAATAATTTTATTCCATTTGCTGCGAATATTAATATTTACTGCGTTATAAGCATATAACAATATTACCATTCCGCACGTGTTTTAGAGATTTGAAACACCTACCAGTTTATAAAGACGTCTTACTCGAAATATAATATGGAACACATTACATCACAGTGTTAGAGTTTTGCCTAATCCTGTCAGATTTGTTATGAAAAAATAAAAAATGTATATGATAAACACTTGTTTAGGTCTTACTTGTCAACGCCGACATGTCTTGCATTGCAATAGCCTTCTAATACTTCTCTAAATACGTATATTATTTCATTTTAATTACCCCTTGGTTTGATTTTGTGGATGCTGATTTGGTTATTATTTATTACATGTGTTATAACATGTCTCTCTTTCCTTCTATCTCAATAGTATTACTCATTAAAACTTTTTTTAATGGTTTTATCAACGTAGTTGACTTACTATATTATATTTTAACTTGTTTGACTTTTTTCGATTTGTCAGTTTGTCATTCTTTTATAATACATTATATTTACTGTTTTACTATCTTTCTATTTGCTTTTCTTTTTCATAATTTGTTATTCCTTCTTTCTATCCTTCTAGTTGTTATTTATTTCCTATATTAACACTTGTCTTCATTTTTTCTATTTGTCTTATTCTCATTGTCTTTCTTTCTTTCATCATTACGTGTCGTCACTTTTGTCTATATTTCTATTTCATTTTTTAATTATTACTTGTCTTTACTTCTTTTCATTTTTATGTTTGTCTTTCTTTTTATCTATCATGATCCTACCAGGTTCCATCTCCTGCTGAAAATATGATTTCTCCCTTTTTTTATTTAATCATTAGTTCATATGTTATGTTAATTTATCTATGTCATCTTTTCCTCCTCCATTTAATTAATTCATGAATTCATATCATCTTTTTGTCACTACTTTGATAACCGTTTTAGTCTTTCGTTAGATGTTATTCATTTTCTATTATTTATCACTAGTGTCTCACTGTAACGCTTTGAATACTACTTCATAATTGTCATATATTTTAGTCATTTGTTCATTCCTCTCTTTTTTATTCGTATTGTTGATTCATATATATATATATATATATATATATATTTTGGTACAGAAAAATGAGTACAACATTCGTACCGTCGGTTTCAAGCTCGGAAAGTCTAAGCCATCCGGCTCTCTTCAGCGTATGTTGTCAACAGAAGCTGAAGAGAGCCGGATGACTAATTCTGTTAATTAGGTGCTTTTTTAATTTTATACATAAGTCTTCTAATATATGGAATTTTAGTTTGTGTGTACAATATTCTAAGATTATCGTAGTTTCTACTAAGAGTGTTCTGAATTACGATCGGAGGCAGAAATGGTCGTTAGTTAAGTGTTAGGCTATGGCGCTGAAGATTACCGCATAGATCTGAAAGTACTTGGGGCACACATCAAAACTATGGCAGATGGATCGGTCAATCCCCCCCCCTCCCCGAAACTAAGATGCTGATTCAGAGTATTGAAAGAATCTACCAAAGGATATCCAGACTTAAGTTGTCTGCTATATTTAACAATACGTGCAAGCAAGAGAAGATGATGCCTTTATATATATATATATATATATATATATATATATATATATATATATATATATAGTATTACTTTTATTTATACAAACATAATTGGTTACACATATAAGTATATTTTCAGTTGTGCTCTCTAATAGAGACTACACTTCTTCAGACCAAAAATGAAATTCACTATTCTTCTTTTCCTTTGAGAAAGTTGACTCTCTATAGCAGAGGAAAACTGAAACATGTATGCGCATGTGTAACCAACAATGCTTGTATAAGTAAACAGGTATACTAAAAAACTACTACTTGTTATTGAGCCCTTTTTATAAACACTGGAGTGTCAATGCATTAACATATATAGGAAAAAATGTAATATATATGTATATGTATATATATATATATATATATATATATATATATATATATATATATATATATATATATGTATGTATATATGTATATATATATATATATATATATATATATATATATATATATCTATGTTTGCTTCTCTTTTTCTTTATTTCTTTTATTCCATGTCACTAAATTAAAACGTTGTCTGTCATAAATAAACATTTTCGACCGAACGCGTATTTTTCAGAGAGTGGGTACGACGGAGTGTTTCATGTGTTCAAAGATTTATCACATTTCTTGCACACTTCTTTTTCAAACCTAACTACTTTTTACCTTCATTGACTCTCGTTTCTTTAAACCTGCCCTTCCGTTTCATGCTTTTACTTGATCTCTTTTTTTTATGGCCTTCTCGACATTTATGTATTGGACAAATTAACACAGCCTTCGTGCATAAAATATGCCTTTAACAATATAGGCTTCTTTGTAATGTACAACAACGCGCTCGTATTTTAGGTCGCGGAGAAACGGGAAGAGGCAGAGCGTTATGTCAGCAGTGAAAAAGGCAGGCAGAGCAATAACAATAACAAGAACATTCCGCACCAAGCTCCACACTCGTACGGTGTTGAGGCAAAACGTACCCAATTATTTTATGAGCGGAACGAGCACCGCCTTAAAAAAGCATCCGAATTCTAAATGTTATTCATACAGACAATTAAGGAAATACTTTACTACAAGGGATCGACAAGAGTAATGTTCACAGCATCCTGTTTCGGATTGACTTTAATATGGAGATGCTACAAAGATAATGCTCTACAGTTGTTCGTGTTTATTTTGGCGTTTGTTTATATTTATAATAAGAAAAGAAAATTCCATTTGGTAATTTCCTCTTCTGATGTTTGTCTTAGTCGGATATCGCGTTTTGGCATTGCTCGCCGAACACACCACAAATATTTGTTGTGTATTTATTATGTTTAGGATATAAATATGTTCTCGTTATGCCGCGAAAAGTTAACGACATAATGTTCCCCCATTTTAAAACTTCTACTGGAGAACAAAAATAAATGTGGCTATCAGTATGAAATCTTTCAACATAGCTTTGTCATTTTATAAATATATATATATATATATATATATATATATATATATATTTGTGTATATATATGTATATATATGTATACATGTATATATATATATGTATATATGTGTGTATATATACATGTATATATATATGTATATATACACATGTATATGTATATATTACGATATATATATATATATATATATATATATTATGTATGTAACCTAATATCTTCTTAAATGCAATCAAAATGATGGCAATATATAAACATATAATTACATAATTACACACACATATATATATATATATATATATATATATATATATATATATATACATTACATATATACATATACGATTTAGTTGATATACATATGGATATATAAGTATATCGTTCTTTGTGTATGTTCTTTCATTTGCTAATACATCTATTTATTTTCTCTCGATCTGGTTATGTATTTTTATCAATGTAAATATGTGTGTATGCATATACTATACATATATATATATATTTATATATATATATATATATATACATATATACATATATATATATATATATATATGTAGAGAGAGAGAGAGAGATCAGTATATAAGTATAAAATATCTATAGAACATCTTCAATTGAAGTATTAATACACAACATGTGAACTAGTATCTATCAACATACATAGAATCCTCTCACTAACCTATCACCCCTTATATATATATATATATATATATATATATATATATATATATATATATATATATTATGTATGTAACCTAATATCTACTGAAATGCTATCAAAATGATGGCAATATTAATATATAATTAAATAATTACATAAAAATGTCAATATTTATCAACTTATATATATGTATGGAAGTAAGTACATTTATCTATCTATCTATCTCTTTCTCTATATATATTTATATATATATATATATATATATATATATATATACATTTATCTATATATATATATTTATCTATATATATCTATATATATATATATATATATATATATATATATATATATTTCTATCCGTATATTTATATATCCATCTATCTATCTATATGTATCGTTATCTCTCTTTATATATATATATATTTATATATATATATATATTTTATATTTGAAGCTCCTCGTTAAAAAGTAGAGCACCGTAAAATGGTAGTAGTAACACAGCGTAGCGTCACTTGCTTTATATGCATCGTTCCTTCACTTATAGAAGTTTGAATGCGTCTTCGCTTCGCCGCCGTTAACGTGTTAAAATTATCATTGTTTATAAGCTGTTCAGAACTGGCCTAGCGGTTAGCGACGTTGGACGGGAGTTGGAAAATACTTGTTGTCCAGGGTTTCGAATCGTGTGACTTCTATGCTGATGAGTCTTGATTGAAAAAAGACGAAACGTATACGTCCATAGATATAAACAATAACAAATAGTTTATATTTGAAGCTCCTCGTTAAAAAGTAGAGCACCGTAAAATTGTAGTAGCGTCACTTGCTTTATATGCATCGTTCCTTCACTTATAATGCCTCTTCGCTTCGCCGCCGTTAACGTGTTAAAATTATCATTGTTTATAAGCTGTTCAGCACTGGCCTAGCGGTTAGCGACGTTGGGCGGGAGTTGGAAAATACTTGTTGTCCAGGGTTTCGAATACTGTGACCGGTGATGAATAGTCGTACTTCTATGCTGATGAGTCTTGATTGAAAAAAGACGAAACGTATACGTCCATAGATATAAACAATAACAAATATTTTATATATATATATATATATATATATATATATATATATATATTCAAATATGTGACAGCATTATATTTTAAAACCTATTAAACAATCATTTGCTATTTATATGTAGAGAAAAATAAATCTTATTGGTAGTTTTACTCGTCAAGTACTTATTATTTGTTCTCCAACCTGACTAGATGCACAACTTGGTAGAATCACAAATATCTTTTTTGCCAATGGATATCGCATCAATATCATAATAATGGATATCGCATCAATATCATAATAATGGATATCACATCAATATCATAATAATGGATATCGCATCAATATCATAATAAGCACAACTGCACACAAAGTTGCAATAGCATATTGTTACAAATTTATTGACTCGTCACGATGCTTCATCCATATGAAACTTCCATCGTTATCTCCTGATGGCCTTGGCATTATCAAAAGTATTTCTTCATCTACTCAACGCTGTTTTCAAGCAAACGTGCTGAGAGTAGTCTACACAACTCAAATCTTTTTTCTCTTCTTTCCGTAAGGATATTCTTGCAGCCATTAAAAAAATTCGTTTTTTATAAAGTTCCATCTCACTGTGGTACTGGTTAAGATAACAAGAACTTCTAAAGGAAAGAAATGAGAATATCCAAACATGTATCACGTGATATTCGTTTATACAAGGTTTCGAGATCACCCTGGAACTTTTAAGCACATGAATCTGCTATCGGTAATCACTTGGCTAATACAAACAATTATTCTGTACACAGTGCAAGGATAAACTATCATCTTAATAGTATTGAGACGTTAGTTATTAAGAAGTATCGAAATAGGCTGTCCAAACATCAGTAGGATATATTTTATGATTCAAATTCCCCATAACAGTGAGGGAGTTGCCCCATTTTCCCTATCTCAATTGATCTCTCTAACTTAAACAATTTCTCCCTAATTTTTCATCCGATTAACTTAGTTTTTCATTTATCATTTTGACGTTTCTCATCACAGGGTTAGATAATAAGGCTTCAAGGAAAGTTTTAGCAATTTTGTTTTCTACACGCCGCATTTTATTGATCAATATATATTGTGCCCTTATATATATATATATATATATATATATATATATATATATATATATATATATATATATATTAATATATATTAAAATAAACATAGTTGGAGTATCCGACAATTGTTTCAGAACCTGCTGGCTCCCCTTCAGAGAAGTAACTGGTGAATTAAAATTAATATTAATTAATATATATATATATATATATATATATATATATATATATATATATATATATATATATATATATATATATATAAGGAAATTGACAATATATTTGAGGCAGGCATGAAAATGTGTTTAAGTGAAATATTTTGAAAATCAACAATCGTGCAATTTAAATGAAAAATTCGTTTATTTAATATGTTTTGCAAGCTTTCGTTGTAGAAAATCTTTGTCAGGCGAAACTGTCTTATAGTTGGTTTTTTTTTTTGCTTTCTTCTTCCTCGGTTTGACGGTATTAACCCCGAGAGGTCGAATCACGATAGAAGCCAAACGGCACATCAACTTCTAAAAGACGTTAGGATAAGTGTAGTCTTGTCGGTGTTATGGGAAGATTGGCGCTATTTGAATAAAAAATATTGACAAAATCTTTGAGGCAATCATGAAAATGTATTTAAGCGAAATATTTTCAAAATCAACAATCGGTCAATTTAGATGAAACATTCATTCGTTTATTATTTTTTTGCAAGCTTTCGTTCTAGAACACCTTTGTCAGGCGAGACTGTCTTATATTTCTTTTTTCTATTCTTCTTCCTCATTTTTATGGTATAAACCCCGACAGGTCGAATCACGATAGAAGCAGAAAAGGAACGTCAAGTTTTAAAAGACTTTAGGATAAGTGTAGTCCTGTCAATGTTGTGCGCATATTGGACACCAATAATTATAATAAAATTAAAAATAAAATAAAAATAAATATAATCCATTATACCCCGCCCTACAACCAGATGCTTAAAACTAAACTAGGCAAAACATTTCTTAAATCTGTTTGAAAACCACATCTCCGTAACAAATTCCATGCATGAAATATTCAATAAAAATAAACTAAAACTTTCCTACAGCTGCTGTGAAAACATAGAAAGAATAATTAACAAAATACTAAATTAGAACAGCAAAGAGGAAGAAAGAAATAACAAATTACATCAAAAGTGACAACTATAGAAAAATAACAGTAAGAAGAACAAAAATATAAACAATACAAATAGAAATAAACAAAACCTTAATTGTAATCACCCGAATAGAATTTAAAAAAACAATAGAAATGAAGAGAAAAGATGAAACTGCATAAATCGTACACTTTACCAACTAAAAAATAAATGCCTAACCAAAAGTATTGTTTACCAAGCAACCATATTTGCTAAGGAAAGACCGAATAACAAGAAGTACTACGTGGGTATGACATTCCTAGATTTTAAAACAGAATATTATGACAACAAAAGCAGATTTAAATACAAATAAAGTCAAATTCGAAAAAAAGCACTAGCGAACCATTATTGAGAACTAAAAGAAAATTGAATGGAAAATAATAGTACAGGCCAGTACATGTACAACTTTAGACTACCTGTGTAGATAATGTCTGAATGAGGAATTAGAAATTCTAAATTTTGAAGACCCCCTAAAATATGTTAAACTTTAGAAGTGAGATAGAAAACAGCTGTCGACACAGAATAACATTTGAATTAGGCTAGCAATACATAAATAAAAAAATAAATGCACAAATAAGTAAAAATAAACTAAATTAAAACTTTACAAATTAAAAACTAAAACATAAGATAGAAATACAAGAAACCATGGTTAAAATAAGTTCACTTATTATATAGACACAGCAAAGACACAGGATATTGTCCACTCTATAGAAAATAGAAAAATATGATAGGAAATAGGTACTTTAAAATATAATTATAGCCCCATTTACTAGGATTAGGGCACTCTGAAAGAATTTATAAACGAGTAGTAATACTATGGCTTAAAAGCGAGATTCCGACTCTGCTTGTTGTTGTGGTTACTACCAACGCGCCCGCCAATTTTGCGTTTATTTATTATATGGGAATTGACGCTAGTCGATAGGGAAAAACACTCGACTACGAATCAGTGGCGATTTGTAAAACCGAGTCCGTGGCCTCCGACCGACGTGAATGACATCTATTACACTGAATATTACGTAAGCATGTGGGTGAAAATGTAATATTTACTTTATATATATATATATATATATATATATATATATATATATATATATATATATATATATATATATATATATATATATATATGTTTGTGCGTGTGTGGGTATTAGAGAAGGTCAGAACAACATCAGTGCCGTCAATTTAAAATCGATTAAAAAGAACCTATAATTGATATTCTTAACCGGACATTATTCAGCATTTAAAACCGATTATTTTTGCCGATATTTGCGTTATTAAAGTTAAAAGAGTTGTTATTAGAACGCTTGTGTATTATTTACAAGAGTTTCGAAGTAAACATGTAGAATTAGTAAAAATAATTTAAAAACAAATAAAGTAGAAGATCAAAATATTATCAGAAAATCACACGACGCTCCAAGCCGCAATTTTCCGGTGAGGTAAACATAAGTAAGGGTTAAAGAGAGTCCGCTAAAGGAGACCAATTATACGTCCACTTTGCTTGTTCTGATCTTCTAAAAACATTTAAAACTAGCCGCTCATGCGTGGTCCCCCTCTGTATGTGACTCGATGTGGCGAGTGTAAAATGCAATAAATTTAGGCAATTTGGAGCATTTTTTACCCCCCTTTGACCTCCCCGGGGGCGCGAACCAGAATGTTTCTGAGGTATAGGATGCTCATTTTATATTCAGAACAATTGCCTCTACATTTTGGCAAAGTGTCAGAAAAATTGTTTGGATGGATCAAACGTTATGGGAGAAAAGGGTCATTTTTTGCCATTTTGGGGGCTTTTGATCCCCTGGGGGCGCGAACCAGATTTTTTCCAGCGTCAGCGAAACTTATTGTCTATTAGGAACAATTGCCTCCACATTTTTGCCAAGTTTCAGAGAAATTGAATGGATGGATAAAAAGTAATAGGGGCAAAAAATGTCATTTTTTGCCATTTCGGGGCCTTTTGACCCTCTGGGGGGCTAACCAGATGTTTTTTCAAAAATGAAGAATGTCACTGTCTAACTTAACCAAAGTGACAACTTCATGCAAAATTTCAGAGAAATTCAATGGATGGTTGCAGAGAAAAATCCGGAGGGAGGGAGGGACGGACGGACGGAAATGCCTCAAAAAAGGTCCCCCGATTTTATAAATCGGGGGGCCAACTAAGTATCATGCTCTTATTTTGAATGTTCATCATAATCAAGCTATCTGCATGGAATCTTTCCTACTTACCTTACACAAACACACACACACACACACACACACACATATATATATATATATATATATATATATATATATATATATATATATGGTACATGTAGTGTATTAGTTTCTGTATATGTAAATCCGTTGAAACTCATGTGTTTATAAAAAGTGCTCAATAAGAATTTGAGCTATTCATAAGTATCATTTTTTTAATACAAACATTATTGGTTACATATGTGCATACATGTTTCGGTTGTACTGTTTGCAGATAAGTGAACCTCTTCAGACTTCTCTGTAGTTTGAGGAGGTCCCCTCTCTGCGAAGAGTACAGCCGAAACATATATTCACATATGTAACAAATAATTTTTGTATAAAACACATGTATACTTACATATATATATATGTGTATATACATATATATATACATAAATATATATATGTATATATATATATATATATATATATATATATATATATATATATATATATTGTAACTTTCATATATGTGCACATTTTACCGACATTTTACATAATTAAGCGATTGAAAACAAATTTGAGTTTTTTAATGTCATGCATTTTTAGTAACAGTGTTTAATTTATAAGGTTTCATTCGATTTTTACTATGTTAGAAAATATAATAGAGGGTGTATTTCTCTCACATTTAATATAATGATAAGGGTAGTCGAATGGTGAAGAATGTTAGAGTACAGTTCTCTCTGATCTAGGCTTCAAATCGTTTGCCCCGCGGTACTGTTATATAATCCACACTGACGATTTTTAGTGAACATGAAACATATATGTGTCTTGATAATAATATTGTTATAATCAATAATTATATATATATATGTATATATACATATATATAATTATATATATATATAATTATATATATATAATTAAATATATATATATATATATATATATATATATATATATATATATATATATATATATATATATACATACACGGCACAATCACGTTGACATACCGGTTCCCGTTAGATCACCGAAGTTAAGCGGCGTCGAGTCTGACTAACTAAATGGGTGACCATTTGGGAATACCAGGTGCTGTATGTGCTCTCTGCTTATCTCGGCATTGTTTCCAGTCGTCTTGTATTACTACTCGCCATTGGAATCAAACAATGCCGACCGAGGAGAGCGGTTGTTGGGGAATGACCAACCCTTGCAATTACAAATTCACGCGCGGGCAGCCCCTGGTGGTTGGTGGGGCACTCATACGTCGAAATCGACGGGAGAGTCCATCATATACATATATGTATATATATATATACATATATATATATATAATTAAATATATATATATATATGTATATAAATAGTGATGTTGTTTAATTATGATCTTCTATTTGCATTGTTGTATAGATTCTTGGTATTTATCTTCCTCCCACAGCGGTAAAATGTTACACGAAGTCGGAATATGGGATTTGAAAAGCAAGCGCATTAGAGAATGCAGAGCACATGACAGACAATAATGGCCTGGGAAACCCCGTTGGCATTCCCTGGTACGGGCGCGTTAGTTGATTATCAATAAACTAACCCATTATCAAAGGGTGAGAAGGCAAAGCCTGGGAAGATCGACCTTCTAGAACTGTACAGGACTAAGTATCTTTCGGAACAGATACTACACTTTTATCTTGGGCAAAAGGCATTGCACTTATGAAAGTTTCTAGTTATGGTGATAAACACATTTCGGTTTGTTTACTAGTAGTGGAAATTCCGTTTCGTAGAATTAAAATTGACCCACGAGACCCTAGTGCCTGCACCGCTCGTAAATAACTCTTAAATTTCAATAAGTGTATGATAACAAATCTCCAAACGAAGACTCCAAGAGAGAGGGCATCACCGCCGGCTGGCTCCTTGAGAGGCTGGGAAATGCACGGCCCCTAAGCATAATGAAGGAGAAAATATCGGCACACAACACGACCAAGTACTGGTGACAATTTACCCCACGGCACTTATGTCGTCTCAAGTCACTACGGGAGGTGAAACTTAAGACGGAGTCATGTTCTTTTGGTGTTTGTCTCATCGACAGAGAATTCTGAATCTTCAATCAGCAACAGAGATTATTTACATCTTCGATTTTCAGCGCTGCACTTAATCGACAACAGACGATGGCCATCTCTTTCTGTTTAAGATTTATTTTATATTTTCGGACAGAACTGACCGTTAACCGACGGCTTGAATGCACAACGGTTAACACTCTGTGTTTATGCTTTTGTCGTACACGGATCTTATACAACACATTATGCAGAAGTATTGATGAGGACTAGAGGACTACGTGTTAAATCACTTGGTAGAAATTGGCAAATAAAATGTAAATAAAATACATTGCCGAAAGACAGCGAGACAAAATGCTGTTAGATATCACGAGAGCATGAGCGTTTGATTCACCCGTCAACTCTCGATATCCTGCTTAGCTATACCACGAAAAACGTGAGAAATAAATTGTCAATGTTGAGAAACGTGTTTCTAAAATAGGATACAAAATACATGGGCTGATATAACTCAACAGCAACTAACATGCACTGTATTACAAATTATATGATGAATGATGTATAAAAGAAAGTATAGCTCACTTGCGTCACAAAAAAATGTGAATAAACAACAACTGTACAAGTTGCATGCAATCATAAAAGTGTTGCTTCTGGCTGCAATAAGTTAGTAGTGTCATGGCGCATGAAGTTCGCGAATGTTTCATCCTAAATTGATGGATAACTCAAGAAAAAAACACTTATTCCGTAAGAATGTATTTGATTAAACTCTACATTGAACGTCATCACTTTGGAAATAATACAGTCTCGGGTTTCAACCACGTTCGTAACGCCTCCGGAAACCATCACTTTGGAAAGGATCTAGTGCCGGCGTTTCTACCACGTACGTAATGCTTCCTGGAACCATCACATTTAGAAATGAGCTTGTTTCGGTTCATCTACTACGTTTATGACACATCCTGGAACCATCATGTTAGGACTGGTCAAGTTCGCGTGTTTCTACTGCATTTGTAACGACACATGAAGCCATCACTTCGGAAAGGATCTAGTCCCGGCGTTTTTCACTGTGACTGATATCACCAAATACATGACTGGTGATGCTGAAGAAGTTAAAAATGAAGACTTGGTACACACTGAATGTGAATCTGTTGCTGACATTGAGCCTTCCAGCTATTAATCTCTTGCAGAAGAATGCAGCCTAAAATAGTGCTTAGATGCTATGCAAACAGTCAAAGATGAAATGTTGAACTGTTAAAAAGTATCAGGACCAAATACATTAATACAAACTCAATCTCGATGGATTCATGAGTTCATATGAAAATCATGAACAAAATTGTGTTCCAAACTTATTAGCTTCAACAAGACAACTTTATTTTACACTTTGTGCTATTATGTTGACAAAAAACTGTGCTAAATTACACATTATTTTGTGTACAAACCATGAGTATATGGCTGTGTCTTTGTTTTATAAAATAACCATTTCGAATATTTCCAGCAATTTTCTCTGTTCGTATTCGTCAATTTCCTATAGGCACCTTAATAGAAAATGTCCATGTCATATTGAAGGGTAGACGTTGCTGCTATTAATTGGAGCAACCCTACGCACTGAGCACAAGTTGAGAACGTAGCCTGTACTAATTATGAGATTGATATATATATATATATATATATATATATATATATATATATACATATATATAATGTATGTATATATATATATGTGCGTGTGTATAATTTAATATTTAAAAAAAATATATTTAAAGTTACAAGCCCCTTTAAATGTGTAGTGTTC
>OY744532.1:80553733-80566233 GCA_963556195.1 Sepiola atlantica | reverse complement strand
TCTGTTTAATTATTGTAAAGTTTATTTATTAGACATTTAATTAGATTTTTTAATACAGTTTTCTATGGAACTCGTTCCAGACGAGGCATACAGCCACTTGATGTAAGGAGCAAAACAATAATATTTCAAGGTCAAAAACTAGCCTACCATAAGTGTTAAATTGATAAATTCAGACCCTGAAAACAGCAATCATTCCCCCTTTTTTCAGAAACATCGCATATTGAATGTAAGGACTAAATGACGAAATAATTATTCAATAAAAAAAAATACTACAACAAAATTTAGTTAGATCTGGGTACGGGAATAATATTAGTTGTATCATATCACACTCTCATTGCGATTGAGCAAATAAAATGGGATATAAAGAACCTGCAATTTAATTTCATATAATAGGGTTATGGGGGAAAGTGAAAATACAGTTGGTAATACAGAATGATACACCCTCAATCTGATACTCATAGAAACAATGGTAAATATAATAGAAGGCGTAGGGTTACTTGGTTCCACGCTCTCTATAACCAGCATATTACATCTTATATTCCGAAAATATTTTGCAGTAATGTCTAAAATAATTTTTCCGAGAGGTAATAGAATATGAAGATTCATAATTAAAAATACCGTAAATATGTCTTTCTCAACCTACAAAATTTAGCTTCATCCATAATCGGTTATAACTGTTCCAAAATACAAAAGGAATTGCAGTAAAATTGCAATTTTAGAAACGGTAAGGAGGAGTTGTATTGTCTCAAGCGTAGTTTATAAATATGACGTAATGACGAAAACTATACTTATGTCGGTTTCACGGCAGGAAACTGTAAGGATAGATATAGAAATCAAACGTGTTCCTTTAGAAATAAGCAATAAATTCTCTATATCACTAATTAAATATCTTAAGGCTCTAATTGGTAAGAAAATGTATTTTAACTAGAAGTATTCTATGTAAGGTAGAGTTAATACATATAAACCTCACAAAAAGATTACAATTAACTTGTGCGCACTAGAATCATACAATATAATGACATCCAGTGATAATGTGATAAGAATAAGGCACGATATACTACAAGACGACTTATTAACAATCTTATTTTAGGCCTGAATAAAAAGCGTGCAATTAATGGAACATTTAAATAGCTCATGTAAATATTTAATTAAACTACATATATTCTACAAAACTATACACATTTATGTTAATTAGTCTCCCAATTTGTTTTCACAACTGTTTGGTATATTTAATATTAAAGAGTAGTTGAACAACTTGCCTTATTACCTGAGAAACAGAGGAATGGGGTACTGAACTAATTTATATTTTACCTCGAAATATTATAGATAATACATAAATAACAGGTGAAAATAGACAATATTATAACTTAAACATGTATAAGCAATAGAATAGGTTTCATTCAAATTATTTTCTTTACTGTAGTAATCTTTAATAACTATTTATGAATCGGATGGAGAAAATATGATCAAGGGAAGAGTATACGGTGTCTCTATAAGTTGTGATTACTTGATAAATTATTACATCATTGATTTAAAGACATTTTAAGCAAATTAAGGTATCGAAAGCTCAATTTTCATTTGTTTCATCATCGAAGCTAAGCATTGTAGTAATGTTATAAGCCCATGAAGTGTAACTGTATGTTGAGTATTTTGATATTAAGAAAATGATAGCTGAGCTTCTTACATAGGGTTTCTTTGTAATCTAAACAAGTAGCGACATTGAAGTATTTTTTCTGGAGTGAAGTTAATATGTAACGGTTGTTCAAGTGTTTGATGAATTTGATAGCGAGAGCATTAACTCTTTTTATATATCCCAATATGATCACTTCTGAATTTCTACGGTAGAGGGATTTTTTTTTAAGGTGGATAAAGTATTTTGCCCGCGATCAAACTTATTTCGGTCAATTAATAGCCCTTTTAATATAAAAAATAAACATTAACTTTTCTTGAACCTTCTATAAAATATGCATTGATATTGATGAACAATCTTGTACAAGTAAAATTAGAAGTTAAGTTTTCTTTTTTTGGGGGGGGGGGCAAAATAGGGAAACTTTAAGATATATCTGGTTAATTCATAAGAAAGTTTCTTATTTTAAAATATGAAAAAATATAGTTTGTGTTGCTTGTTTCGATAGTTACGTTTATTTTTAATTATTTGTTATTATTAATGTTTTATTTTAATATACACCAGACATTAAAGTACTTGGTCTAAAGAGAGATAACTCATGAGCTTTTCCTCGGAATTATCGCCCTAGGATTATTTTCTTGATCTAAAAATTGATGTAATAAATGATTTAATTTTTTGACTGATTCCTGGAATTTGACTATAAACATAAAATGAATACTAAGGAAGTACATCAAATGAGATTACACTTTACAATTTTATTTTAGCAAAAAAATATAAAACTTAATTTCCATGTGGGAAATATTTTACTATCTGAAGTTTTAGCTCAGGTTCTCAAAATTGTCGTTTATACTGGATGACTTTGTTGTACATATTGTAGTTTCGTATTAATCATTAGTATTAATATGTCATTTTCTGAGAGGGGGAAATTATCTTTAGGATTAATAATAATTCATCAATCTGTTTTTCTAGTTTTTTTTTGGGGGGGGGGAGTTTTCCTATCGGGGTTTGGTTTTGCAGTCGGATGTGTTGAGGCGAGCTCAGTTCAATTTGATTGTAAGAGACGGTTCATAGAGTGGTTCAAAGTTTTGGAAATAAGATTTTTGAGTGTGGTTCTTTGATTTTACTCACCATTTGCATATAAGATTTAACATTATTTCGACTTGCCGTAACTTTTCGAAAGAACCCCTTTTTAAATTTTCCGATATTACTTTCTCATGTCTTTGGAATGATATGTTTTGCTATTACTATTCCATAAACAATTTATCTGACAGTCAACAAGTTTATGTTGTTTTTAAAACAACTTGGCTATGTATCATTTCAATTTTGATGTTATTGTACTCATGTTTCTGATTTTTACGGATTTCATGAAATAGTTTCAGAATTCGTTTGATTCTAAACAATATTTTAAACGTGGGTTTTTATTAAATATCCTTCGACATGTTGTCTGTTACTCTTATCGATGTTTTCTGCACTCATTGTAATTTTAATTAGAGGCTTAGGGATGTGGACGAAAACCAATCAATTGATAAATATGTCTACTAGATTATAATTGGTATAGTACATAAAAAGATGAGCGCGAATTTCAAATGTAGTCCCTGTTAGGAAAGCTGGCTTGATTAAAATAAGTAAAGCTCATATTTTCCACGGAATCTGTAGTCATAACTGACCTAAAAGACACATTTTAATGGGGTGTTAATCGGCGTATATCTTTTTAATATCAGCTTACCGGTTGGATTTAGAATAGTGGGTACAAATGACCTTATTAATCTTCGACATGGTCGTCCAGATAAATGGATAGATTCTAAAAAATGCACCTGCTATTAGTACGCCGTAAACAACTATATAGTGAATACAAAATATTGTCTGGCTATTTTACAGCATCAGATTGTACTATTTTCTCAACAGCAGGGTAGTATTGCACAGGTTCATTAATTTAAGCTGCAAAGAGACACTAGTAAATTATCTTGAGGCTGTGCGAAGCAACCTACCCAGTCGGTGAATTGTTGTCTGTACCCGCCAGGTTTTACTCCTCCTAACTTTTTCCTATTTAAGGTCTTCAAAGACTTAGTCAACTTAGAAAATCCCAGCAACTTCGTTGAACTTAAGGAATAAATGTGAGCTGAGATTGCTCAAGTGTCGTTGTCGCAGTTAGACAAAGTATTCCACAAAGTCCATGATTAATGAGCAAAGTTCATTGGACTGCATGCAGAGCGTATAATGCATAAATATACATAACTTAATTGAGCCCTTTGCCAGTTTGTATATTTCAATTGTATAATGTTTCCATGTCACATTTAGTATGTTGAAATAAACTTTACTAAATTACTCATGACATCGATACATATACCCACACACATATATATATGGGGTAGTAGTAGTAGTAGTAGTAGTAGTAGTAGTAGTAGTAGTAGTAGTAGTAGTAGTAGTAGTAGTACTAGTAGTAGTAGTAGTAGTAGTAGTAGTAGTAATAATAATAATAATAATAATAATAATAATAATAATAATAATAATAATAATAATAATAATAATAATAATAATAATAATAATAATAATAATAATAATAATAATAATAATAATAATAATAATAATAATAATAATAATAATAATAATAATAATAATAATAATAATAATAATAATAATAATAATAATAATAATAATAATAATAATAATAATAATAATAATAATAATAATAATAATAATAATAATAATAATAATAATAATAATAATAATAATAATAATAATAATAATAATAATAATAATAATAATAATAATAATAATAATAATAATAATAATAATAATAATAATAATAATAATAATAATAATAATAATAATAATAATAATAATAATAATAATAATAATAATAATAATAATAATAATAATAATAATAATAATAATAATAATAATAATAATAATAATAATAATAATAATAATAATAATAATAATAATAATAATAATAATAATAATAATAATAATAATAATAATAATAATAATAATAATAATAATAATAATAATAATAATAATAATAATAATAATAATAATAATAATAATAATAATAATAATAATAATAATAATAATAATAATAATAATAATAATAATAATAATAATAATAATAATAATAATAATAATAATAATAATAATAATAATAATAATAATAATAATAATAATAATAATAATAATAATAATAATAATAATAATAATAATAATAATAATAATAATAATAATAATAATAATAATAATAATAATAATAATAATAATAATAATAATAATAATAATAATAATAATAATAATAATAATAATAATAATAATAATAATAATAATAATAATAATAATAATAATAATAATAATAATAATAATAATAATAATAATAATAATAATAATAATAATAATAATAATAATAATAATAATAATAATAATAATAATAATAATAATAATAATAATAATAATAATAATAATAATAATAATAATAATAATAATAATAATAATAATAATAATAATAATAATAATAATAATAATAATAATAATAATAATAATAATAATAATAATAATAATAATAATAATAATAATAATAATAATAATAATAATAATAATAATAATAATAATAATAATAATAATAATAATAATAATAATAATAATAATAATAATAATAATAATAATAATAATAATAATAATAATAATAATAATAATAATAATAATAATAATAATAATAATAATAATAATAATAATAATAATAATAATAATAATAATAATAATAATAATAATAATAATAATAATAATAATAATAATAATAATAATAATAATAATAATAATAATAATAATAATAATAATAATAATAATAATAATAATAATAATAATAATAATAATAATAATAATAATAATAATAATAATAATAATAATAATAATAATAATAATAATAATAATAATAATAATAATAATAATAATAATAATAATAATAATAATAATAATAATAATAATAATAATAATAATAATAATAATAATAATAATAATAATAATAATAATAATAATAATAATAATAATAATAATAATAATAATAATAATAATAATAATAATAATAATAATAATAATAATAATAATAATAATAATAATAATAATAATAATAATAATAATAATAATAATAATAATAATAATAATAATAATAATAATAATAATAATAATAATAATAATAATAATAATAATAATAATAATAATAATAATAATAATAATAATAATAATAATAATAATAATAATAATAATAATAATAATAATAATAATAATAATAATAATAATAATAATAATAATAATAATAATAATAATAATAATAATAATAATAATAATAATAATAATAATAATAATAATAATAATAATAATAATAATAATAATAATAATAATAATAATAATAATAATAATAATAATAATAATAATAATAATAATAATAATAATAATAATAATAATAATAATAATAATAATAATAATAATAATAATAATAATAATAATAATAATAATAATAATAATAATAATAATAATAATAATAATAATAATAATAATAATAATAATAATAATAATAATAATAATAATAATAATAATAATAATAATAATAATAATAATAATAATAATAATAATAATAATAATAATAATAATAATAATAATAATAATAATAATAATAATAATAATAATAATAATAATAATAATAATAATAATAATAATAATAATAATATTCCAGGCAAATAAACATGCACAGTATAGAAAGATATAGATTGTGCTCTGATAAGCTTGCTGGTCTGGTACCCCACCGACGTAAATCAACTAGACCAACACGCCAATCTGCCAAATCCCATCCATTCACTCTGGAGGTCCAAAGATGCCGAAGAGCTTTCAACTCAATAACATTCTATCCTCGTGCTGTTTGCCTCTGGAATTCCTTACCTGCTCCCTGTTTTCCTGACGGTACTGACATGCAGACATTTTAATCTAATGTAAACAGATATCTCGCAGCGCAGCTCCCAATTAAAGTTGGCCCCCCAAAACTGTCATCCTTTTTCTAGTAGCCCCTTACATCTACAGTGGCGGCCTTTCTTGTTTTGGTAATCTATGTTTACAAACACCCAAAGAATTCCAAGTCGACTTATAAAAAGTACTCAATATCAAATAAAGTTTTTATATATGATTTCCTTCCAAATATAATCTAAGGTAAAGATCGGATTTTAACTCTTCCTGGTGAGATATAAGTTTATAAGTCGATAACATCGACATGCCAGTATATCAGATTATTATACATGTGTGTGTAAATAGAAATAATCATATATACATATATATATATATACATACACATATATGTATATATATATATATATATATATATATATATATATATATACACACTTTGTTAACATATATAATTATTTTTATGAACTATATATTTATGTAGTAATGCCACTAAATTATAGGGACTTTTTATTGAGTATAACGTCACATCGTGTAAGAATAATGTTTCAACGGCAGGATAGTGTTTGTGGGACAATCTGTCCACGCGTTATCTAGATAATAGATATTTTGGTGGTCGAAGTATACAAAGTGTTTATTTTTTATATTTCATGAAATTCGTATGTTCAAACATGTTTGTTAAGTAGACGTATTCAACATATTATCATCCCAGAGTTAATAATCAACAAAATGTCTTAATTAATACTGAAATGAAACAACTTCATCAGCAAAAATATAAATATGAAACAATTACAACATTCCACATACGTATGTAAAACATTACCCATTACGTCCCATACCTGACATATATATATATATGTATATATATATATATATATACATATATATATATATATATATATATATATATATATGTATATATATATATATGTGTATATATATGTATATATATATATATATATATGTATATATATATATATGTATTGCGCTACTAATAAAAAGATCGGACTGATGTACTGACCTTCAAATTACACATGTAAAATATGAGGCGAATCAGAGTATTAGTTTTCAAAGTTGTTGTGGACCTGGGTAAGGCTGTATGATGACACAGGAACACATGGTTTAAATGAACAAAGGTATATATTATATAATAGAAAGAAAGATATTACAAGGAGATGTGCTCTCAACCGCCATTGCCGGTTTGCCTGGGAAGAAGAGAACAAGTGTCACGTGCTTCCCGTATTTATAAGGTGGACGAGTCCATTAGTTCTTTGTAGGTAGGTACGACACCATAACAAAAGTACACATATTTAAGTGAACCTACTGCTGTGAATGAAAATAAAGCAGTTCACAAATTTGAATTTAGTGGGTTGATAAATCGTTGCTTTCTGATGGGAAAAACTGTTCAAGAAAAGCAATGGCTTGATAGATGGAATTTGGATTTTTTACCGTCGGCAATAAGGGTCAATGGGTGGTAAACACGAAAGATACCCCTATTCGATGGGGCTTACATAGGTTCACAAACTCATTTTGGATGATCATAAATAGAAGGTGAGTGAGATACAAGAGGAGTTGAAGATATTAGAAGGTTGTGTTTTTTGCATAAGCATGTGTCAATTCCAACGTTGTGTTCAAAGTGTGTGATGCGCTTTTTCACATGAAATCGAAGATCAATGCATTGTTTGTAAATGTTTCAACGCAACAAAGAGGAGTTTTTGCATCAACATGTGCCAGTGTATTAAATATGGAACGGCCATGCGTATTAAATAACTACTGATGGAGAAAGGTGTTTATATGCAAATATAAATAGGCGATTTGAGCCGTATGTGGGCGGAGTCGATTGTCGGCGATGTAAGAAAAGTCTAACACAATAACACACACCTATCTTTTCTTCATTTATTGCCTGCTATACATTTATTATTGGATCACCTTTCACATCTCGCTATAGAGGATGTTCTTTTTCAAAACCAACCGATTATGGTCGTGTAAATCGACCGAAATATCGGTTCTTCTGTATATATGTGATTATATTGTTATTCCTACTAGTCGATTCCACTCACCATATACTAAATATTGAATTTGTCTGAAACTTCAATTTTTAAAAAAAACCTTATATATATATATATATATATATATATATATATATATATATATATATATATATATATATATATACTGAGGCTGTAGGCTATCTTTTAAGAGCCCAAAGAAACCCATATGTATTGATATTTTAGTAATTTGGAAGAAAAATACAAAATTTATCATTGTCGTAGTGTTTTTTTTATATATTCCAATGAGAACTTTTTCTGTGCTTCGACATAATCGAATTTAATTTTTGAGGTAAAAAACAACAAAAAAGTAAATTTATATGTGTATTCAAAGTTGATGAATTTTATTTTCTTCAGAATAAAAATGAAAATGTTTTCCTCATTAAAAACTGGTAAGGCAATGAAATGTATCAAACATAACAGTGGAAGGCCGCTTGGTCAAATAAACCCATGGTATATTACTGAGTAATTCGAAATGGGTACTTTGTACTTTTAACGTTTATAATAAAAGACAGAAGAATGTCTTAATATTAAAGAACATTATGTATTGTTTGTAATTTAGAAAGATTAGAGGTGATTTCTTCTTTTCCATGACAAATGTTAAAGTCATCATCATCTTCATCCTCATCATCCTCATCCTCATCGTCATCATCCTCATCATCAAAATGTAGTATCTTTTCTAAATCCACACATATTTTATATGTACTTGGTCAGTAAAGAAGACATCTTTCAAGACCAAGGTAATTACCATTTTTGTTTCTTATCAAGTGTGCCCGTTTTGGAAAAATTGGATTTTCCCCACGTTAAATAATGACATTGTACCTTACTCTGCTTACTTGGGAGGAAGTAAATAGGAACATCAACGGGAACAAAAAAAACAACAATAAATTAAGAAAAAAAATAAACGCATGTATTTAATTATTAACAGAAACACTTTGGTAATTATAGCGTTATTTTTAAAGAGTAATTATTCGAACGTTATCGAAGTTGTTGCTATGTGTAAATATATGCGTACGAAAACGTAACCAAAAAACAACAAATAATGAAATGGAAATTATGTTTGTCAATGTTAAACTTAATTCATTAAATCGTTTAAATAATATAACTTCGGATAGTAATTAAGATATTAATGTAAAGAAAAGTTATTCGTATATATAATAAAACAGGGAATAAAATTATAAGTAAATCGTACTGAATATAAAATTTATTAGACAAGTTTACGCGGTCGATGGGCGAGAAACTCGACTACGAATCAGTGGCGATTTGTAAACTGGGTTCGAGCACTCAGACAGACGTGAATTTACATTCCTACACCGAAGATTGCGTAAGCATTAAACATCTATGTCTGTAAGTAATACTAATTTATATTTACTTTTAAAATATTAGTATAGCTCCCTTTACAAGTACTGTGGCATTCTGACTGAATTCAATGATGAACAATAACACTAGGGATTAAATGCGAGATTCTAACCACGTTTGTTGACATTGTTGTTGTTGCTGAGTACCTGCCCCTTTTTTTCTGTATCGTCCACTGATTTGGTGTATATAGAGTTAAATCTCTTCTCATTTTGTGCTAGTTGACGGCGGCCGAGGTGTAAGAGACTCGACTACGAACCGGGTTCAAGCCCTCCGACTGACGTGAATTAACATCCCTACACGAAGATCGAGTAAGCATGAAACATTGATGTCTGTAGGTTATAATGATTAATATTTACTTTAAAAATTATTATATATATATATATATATATATATATATATATATATATATATATATATATGTGCAGTTAATCTCCTACGCTATGCACTTTTGGGATTGGCTATAGCGTAAGATAAATTAGATGACATTAAAAAATGTGTCTTAATTAACAAATATAGAGAACGAGTACTAGTTTGACGAAGATTTGTAAAATGTTACGAGAATAATTAAAGTAAGAGTATATAAACAAAATGGATTTATTAGGAAAATGACTATCGATCAACGCAAACAGACAGTTAATGCTTGAATATTAAACACATGTGTTAATAGATACTGCATGTATATCACTGCACTAAAATTATTTAATATCCTCATCATTTTCAAAATCATTTTCGTTTAATGATTTCATTTAGTCTTTTATGTTTTGTCGAAATTTACATACTTGGTTTTGTTCCATTTTCGGCGCTATTTCGTAATGGTCCACCCCCTGTTTTTCTCAACTTTTTGATTCAACAATTTTTCTTTTGTACATACAATTACCTATAATGTTGCCAGAGAATTCTATTGTTTTTGGGAAAAAAGTTCAAGTATTTTTTTTTTATTTTAGGAGGGGTGATCAGTTTCTCAAATGAATGTAATGTAAACAGTTTTTGACCATCAAGAACTTTTTAAATATTTGTTTTTATTTACAATTACCTGTCATTCGCTAAAGAATTATAGGGTTTTTCGAATCTTTTTCCAAATGGTTTATGAACACTTTATGAAGTGTTTACTTGGTATTGACAAATATTAATATTACACCGAACATTGCGGTAAACGAGTAATTTTTTTTAAGAAAGTGTATGAAAAGCCACTTGTGAAATATGGCAATTCCAAATAAAATGGAACCAAATTTGAAAAATATATATTGTGTTTATTATTATTTGACACGGTTTACAATTGAATATTTTTTCTACGAAGTTTTAATTTTTTTTTCTTTTTACAAGGGTCACAAAAATACCTATTCTTTTTTTACAAGAGTCACACATTAATGTTTTTCTCTTTTCACAAAGTTTATTATTTTTATTATTACAAGGCTGAGAAACAACTAACTATTTACTTTCTTAATGTTCCTCCGCAAAGTTCTATTTTTTTAATCTTGTTACAAAGGTTACAAACGAATGCTTTTTTTCTTTTTGTTACAAGGTTCACAAATTATTTTTTTGCTCTGCCACAACGTTTAATTTATTTTGTTATTTACAAGGGTCACAAACACATATCTTTTCATTTTATTTTTTACAAATATCACAAATGATTTGGCTTCTTACATTAAGTTTAATTAATTTGTCTTTTTACAAGGTCACACACAAATATGGTTTTCTTTTCTTTTTTACAAAAGGGCATCAATGATGTTGTCAAAGTTAAAATTATGAAGCAGAAATTCTAATGAATCATGCTCAAACTTCTTTCGCCACATTCATTCTATCAGGTATAAATCTAAACGGGCACGACACCACAACTGTCGATGATCAGTCAGTTGTGGTGGTGGGTATACCACCAAAAACGTATTGAGTTCGCACATAATGATCAGCATCATGTTTGTGTCTGACGAAACTTGACTCGTCAATTTCAACTGTGTGTCAAACACTTCCAATGAGTTGTGGATGGGCGGCCAAAAAGTAACCATCTACGTCCCGAATGAAGTTCCTCCAATGTGTCATTGACTCTGAAGTCATTCCAATCTCGCGTGTCAGAGTGTAACATGTAGCAAATGTGTATTATATATCCGCAAATTTGTATAATAAATCCGCAATTTTGTGTAATGGCAATGTCGCATTTTGAATAAACGTATCTTGTCTCACTGAAATCTCTTTCGTACATGGACGTGGTGTGCATCTCCATCTGATGTTACCTACCTATTCACAAATTATTGATTTCACGCGTTGGAGCAAAAGAGTTTAGGCATGTGCCTTGGGTGAAACGGACTCCATAGTCTTTCAGAAATTGGATGGTAAATGCTGTGTTAGGGATGAATTTATGCAGTTTTCTAAAATTGGAAAACCTCCCATCTTTAGGCCATAATTTCCCAATCGCAGGCTATAACATCTCTGAATACACCTATAAGTCAGGGAACTATCCCCACCCCCAAAGACTATAAAAATAAAGATATCCCTCCTTAAAATGGTAACCGTTATAAAAAATCATAAACAAA
>OY744532.1:80523733-80551233 GCA_963556195.1 Sepiola atlantica | reverse complement strand
TTTATGAACTTGTAAACTACGCAAATTTTAACAATTATATCACTTCATTATTCATATATAAATGATTTATCTACTATGTTGAGCTTAACCGTATCTCGATAGAATCTAATATAATGTTTGATTGATTCATCATCATCATCATAATCATAATCATCATCATCATCATCATCATCATTCTCATCATCATCATCATCAGGGTTTTTTTGGTCACTCATCGAGGAAGAACGTCTCACGGGTTTCAGACACCTTAGTTGTGACCCTAACTCTAGGGTTTATTCCATAGTCGTCACGCTAGGCACTGCGGGTTGCGACGCTATTAGCCCGTAGCTAAGTGTCAAAATACAGCGGCTGGTATTCCCAAATGGTAACCCGTCTGGTACTGGTCGGGCACAATGTTGCTTAACTCTGGTGATCTGGTGTCAATGTAGTTGTGTCGTGTAGATATATATATATATATATATATATATATATAGATAGATAGAGAGAGAGAGAGAGAGACAGACAGAGAGACAGAGAGAGAGAGAGAGGTAGATATATACATATATATAGATATATAGATAGATAGATAAATATAGATATATAGATATATATAGATAGATAGATAGATACAGATATATATATATGTATGTATAGATACATATATATAAATACATATATATACATATATATAGATATATATGCATATATATAAATATATATATACATATATATAGATATATATATATATATATATATATATATATAGAGAGAGAGATAGATGGATACACGTATATAGATATATATAGATATACATTTATACATATATATATAGATAGATATATTGATATATATATATGGAAATATACATATATATATATATATATATATATATATATATATATATATATATATATATATATATATATAGTAGCATTACATTTGAGAACAGTTTTTAACACATTACTAAGTACTTGCTTTCAAATAGTAGGTGTCAGAATGTGAGACCAATCGGATGACTAGTTTCAAAATATGTAAGTAACGCTACTGGTGCATGGTAAAGTCGAATCCTAGTATAGGAGCTCAATGTAATAAACAGAGCAAGAATAAAATAAAGGAACACGGAATCACATAATCACCGGTTCGATAATTTATTTCGACCCTTCGACCTTTTTCAAGAATCCATGCGAGGCGATTACATCTTTTAAAATGTAACTGCCTTGCTTGAATGCTTGAATAATACTTTGTTTTATTATATATATATATATATATATATATATATATATATATATATACATATATATATATATATATATATATATATATATATATATATATATATATATATATATATATATGGGTGTGTATGTGTATCACCGTCTTAGGAGGATTTAAATGAATCCATTTAATAGAACATTTGTTCACTAGATTGTATGTCTACTTCCGATGATTAAAATCAAGATACGATGGCAATAATTATGATACAAATTTGGAGGTATGAGTTTATCTGTTATAATATGAATATATACATCACAGGTTTTGATTTTAAAAGCGTTTATATTAAAGAAGCCATCTAACTAATAACTAATATCTAGGTTTAATTTAACATTTTTTCTTTTATTGTTAGGAACAGACCTGCTTCACGTCAGCAAGAAATGTTTGCACATACACAATTTTGTGGCAATATTTCGTGGTACGATGTCCACGTCACAAAAAGAAAGACATAAGCCGTCTGAAAAATAATTAAACGAGATCATCTCACAGTATCGAAATATGTAAATGAAAGAAAAAACTGCAACGTCAAAAAACACCACGGTGATCATCGTCGTAAATTGTCGAGCAGATTAACAGGAAATGGCAAGCAGATTTATGACCAGGCGGTTGTCTCGGGTATACACAAACTCGTACACTTTATTGTCACCCTCTTTTGCTAGACCATTTCTCTCCTTTTTATTTCCTTTTCATAACATACCCGCTCCATTTCTTCCCTGTCTCCATAGTACCCAACCTTACACTACAAAAACACTCCAGATTAATGAGTGAACACATCTTTCCTAAGCAGTTACTACTGCTTTCATACCATTACATATTTTCAGATGCTTCCCCATTCACTTTTTTAAAATACTTAATACATTTTTTTTTAATGAGTGGGTATTTTAAGCATTTGAGTATTAATATGTCTATATAATTTTTTTCGCGTATCATATAATTTCATACACGCAATTTAATATATTTACTTTTAAAATGTGTAAATATATGTGTAAATTCATTTCGTATCATCTTGATACTTACATAGTTCAGTGAAAACGCCTGTCTCAATATATGATGGCTTTATGTACGTTGTAATCTGTGGAGATATTTTTCGTGAAATTCGTATTTCCTATTATTTTGACCTTATTTTATTTTATTATACTATTATCTATACTAGTAATTATTTCTAATTTTTATTTTTATTTCTATTTAAAATCATTTTTAAATTTTTATTTTTGATTATATAATTCATATTTTATTGATCATGTATATGGATAATGATAAATTAATAATGTATCTTTAACTATTATATTTTTCTATAAAGATTACCATGGTCCCATTTTTTTTTTTATTTCCATGATCTTAATTTTAAATAATCAATGTAACTTTATAAAAAAATATATTTTATTCCATTAGATTTGTAACTATATTAACATTTTATTTTCATTTGAGTGAGGTACTTTTAAAGAATTTAAATATTTTTTAACATATATTTTAAAACTGTGAGAACCATAATCTGCTTTTGTTTGTTAGATTTTCTTAAGTCTAAGGTGTTTCGTTTAAGAGACGAGGTTCATTTGCTTTTTATTGGAAGTCGTACTTGACGAATGATAGGAATATAATGTGTATATGCTCTAAGAAGATTCAATTTTGGTTTGACTTGAATTATTAACTTTCATATTACGAAGTGTATTTAAGTAAAAAATATTGTTTAGGAGTTGATTTAATTTACCTACACCCCATACACTTATAGTTTAAACTGGTCCCCTTCTCTCGACTGCTGAATTAATATTTTATATGAACAAAAGTATGCATAATTTCAGCTAGGAACTTGTTGCCTTTAAGTGTTCCTACTGTAATTGAGTGTTCTGTTGTTTTCCTTGTGAATCTGAAACATCTTCTTTTCATCATTGTTCTGTATATGTCTGCGTTTCTTTGTTATTCCTACTTAGTCTTTTTTTTTTAGATCAATACAACTATAGTTATACGTCATACATTCTCGAAAAAATACTTTTTCCCTCTTTTATTTTAAATCTTATTTCCTATACTGTTATTATATTTTTATATATATTTATATAATTATATATTATATTTCATTTAGTGTATTGAATATTTGATATTACATTTTAATTTTTATATTTACTTAAAATTTAATCTCGATTCTAATATTTAGTTTTAATTTTGATATTAAAGTTTAATTTTTTATTTTGTAATCCTTTTTATTGGCTTTATATAATAATTTGTTTTGTCCCTATTATATTTATTTATTTTACTTTTTATATTAATTATAATTCAATATTATTTGATAGTACTATATATGTTTTATTTTATTGTTTATTTTTATGTTATTATTTACTTGATACAAGTACTAATTAATATTAGTATCATCTTGATTAGTATGGTGACGCTCATAGAGTATTACTTCAATTCTGACTTCATTTCTGAATTAAATTTCGTTATTCTCTAATCTATCATATATTTTCAATATTATTGACTTTCTTTTAACTTCACTTAAAATTATTTTAATATTTTATTATATTTACCTGTACGCGATTATATTTTATTGTTTTAAGTTTTGTTATGGTAAATATTATATACTAGATATTATTATTATTATTATTATTATTATTATTATTATTGATTTGGTAGAACTGCATGCCAGTAAAATGATATATATATATATATATATATATATATATATATATATATATATATATATATATATATATATATATATATACATATATATATATATATACATATATATATATATATATATATATATATATATATATTAATATGATAGCGTGTGTCTTCTAGTCTCACGCTTACATCTGAAGCTTGGCGCATGCGTGCCACACCTAGATATGGAAAATCATTAAAGTTACCTAATTTTCGTAGTATTCAAGTGTTTTCCTTTGGCGCAACTGTTAGCGACTTAGGATTTTGATGTCGGTTTTTTTATGTCGGCCCGACTGGTTTATAGTTTGAGCCCAACCAACCTGTTAGATTTGTTCTACATCGAAGAGGGACGTAAGAATGGGACGACCCGGAAGACACATATTTATACGATAGAGTGTGTGTTATTTTGTCTGTCACGCTTACATCAAAAGCTACGACCTTCCGAATCTTAGTATTCTACTCGTGAATTGCAGCCAAATGTTATTTAATCTAAAGCATTTACAAAGTACGGTTTAGTCGTCGAAATCGGAATTAGTCGATTGAACAAATCGCGAAAAAAGTCTGACTGACGGACGGACACGAAAGCTTTTATAGGTCAGGAACAAGATAATTAGTATTGAAAACATCATTTCCTGTAATTTACACGGGCTCCGCTAGTTATGTATTATTTTGTTTCTTCAAACCACTTATCTCATCTTAGATGATATTCTCACAACGTATCGGTCGATGTAACCTCTTACGATGTATTTCTTGTCGAACTTGAAAATCGGTGGGGGAGTTCAAACAGAACACTCTATTAAATCTTAGCGGTCGCGTAGCTTCTTTCCGTCAGCCATGGCTAAGCGAATGAACGTGCTAAGTGTAATCAATTCAAAATGACAACCTTCTGAGGTTTGAAGATACAATTTTCAGTACGACAGGAGACATAATACTTTTACGAATCACATCAGACGTCCACTAGTTTTTTCGCTGACGAAAATAGAGCAAGTTACAACCGTGAATGAAAGAAAAAGGTGCCGCACTACAATCCATGGATATTCTCGAGTTCGATACAAACACTCTTTAGTTTAACAAACCACACCGAAAAAGGTGGGAAATTCCATCGGCCGAAACGTAGTGAGACTAATGTCTAAGAATAAAACAGTTTTTTGAATAGCCCCAATAATAGAACTTATTAATCCTCATCTAAGAAATGTTAATACCTTCGTAAAACCATCAGAATTCCTCAATAATCAGTAAAGACTGCAGTTTTTCGTGCTTTTCGTAAAGAGAAGGCCTTTCAATTGAGTATTCTCTTTCTGCTGAGGTCACAGTCGTTGGTTCTAGCCGTCGACTAACGAGACTTTGAAATATCTTAAATGAACAGCTGTTTTAAGGGAATTAATTGAGGTGTTCTCATGGGTTTCGTGTTGACTCGTGATCAAAGTCATGGTATTGAAAAGTAATGGAAACGATGCTTGTCTGGAGAGTGGTAAATTCTATGTTTAATTATGTTTGTTGTAAGAAAAAGTATATTACTAAGAAACAAAGTACTCAGTAAAAGACGATGTCAAACGTTCAACAAACATATCCAACTATTTTTTGAAGTTTTAGTTTTTTAAGTTTATTACCTTTATAGTTTGCTGTATTAGAATTATGTTTTTTAATTTCATGTGTTCTCTGTTTTATATATTTCGTCTGTTTTTTTTATTTTAAAACAACTTATTCATCACTTTTTTTCATTTTAAACAAACCCATAATTCGTTTTTTATTTTATACTATTTTTTTTCAATTTAAACTTACTTATTATTTATCGTGTGTTATTTTAAATGTGTATGGTTACATTTAAAATGTTAGCCTTCCAAATAATTGCTATATTTTATAGACTAGTTTCGCCTTATTTGCCAACCTTGAAAAGCCAAATCAATCCACCGTTTTAATTTGCTCTATTTTCACGGATTTCATTTATGCTTTAAATTTTACTTGGAAAATATTAATAACAAAATAATAAAATAAAAGTCTTTATTAGAAATTTGCCACTTAAACTTCAGGTTATGGGAAGAGTTTAGGGAGGGTATGGTCTTTTGTAAGAAATAAAAAATACAATCACACAATGTTTATTTATATCGAACTTGAAATATATTTCAAATTACACATTATAATAATGACGTATCCAATATAGAATGTTGCCGAAGAAATTGTCTTTAAAATAACATTTAATCTGCAATAGGAAGAAAACAAATTAACATTCATGAAAAAGAATTCCGCAAAAATTGGACAGCAAATTATTACAGTGGATGAATTAATCCTCTCACCGCTTTGTTAATGAAATACAAAACAAGCTGATGAATTGTGGCAGCAAGTGTTGGAGCTAACTGCTTAAATATAAACTTTTAAACTAACTTATTGCTTGTTTTAATTTTTTTGGTAATTAATTATTTATCGTTTATTTTTATTCATAATTATTTATCGAAGGAATTTGTTTGTTAATTTAATTAGTGTGTGTCCCCCTGAATTCATAATATTTTCAGTAATTTATTGTATTCTGCTCAAAAAGCTAAAAATACATCGTAATTTACAATATTTTCTATACAACAAATATGTTCTTTATTTTAAAATAAAAAGTAATAATCTTTATTGTTTAGCTTTGCATGTTTTTATTTGAACAACCTCTATAGAACATTTTTTCCAGATGGTTCACGAAGAAAATAAATTAATTTTACTCGTTAAAATTCATGAAAAAACGTTATATTTATTTACTTAAACGAAACAATAACAACCAACTTAGTTAATCCTATTTAGTTTGTCCTATTATTTGAACAACACATCGTTCACAAGGAAAATTTATTACTTTTAGTCGTTTAAATGCATGAGAAAACGTTATATTTATTTACTTAAACGCAGTCATAACAACCAACTTAGTTATTCCTATTGATCTAATTCTTATTTTTGTGTGTTGTTTTTGTAAATCACTATTTAATAAAGTTCAGTTTCAGTATAATTGAATTGTGTATTTGTTTACTTCTTGTAATCCATTTATTAAAGTTTCATGAACTTTTTTTTAAAGCCATCATTCATGCTTAGCGTATGATATCATTTTCGATCAAACATGTCTTGTTAACGTAGGTAGTATGTCTACTCTTTATCCCATAACTAAAACACTTATTAGCATTTCTATTATTATTACTCAAGTTATAAAAATGAAATAAAGAAAACATGATATTTCCCTTGTATCTATTTAATCACTAAAGCAGATCCCACATAATAGTGTTATTCTGTCTGAAAAACATTAAATATACGTATCGAATTTCTCGAGGTAGTGTAGTTCTAAAATATAAATTGTATTGAGGTCTACTTCATGTATACAATGTCTGTGATCAAACAAAAATAAACAGACATAGACTTCAATATTCCGTGGGTGGCTGCTTTCTCGTGTAGTATATAGTCAGTCAAATTTTGCGCAATAGCACACGGGCCTTACTTAAACCGGCATTATCTGAATCTAGTTGAAACAAGAATCAAGGACAACTGATAAAATACTATGCTAACCAGATAAGGAGGTTTCTTTAGTAAGTTACTGCTAGACTAGTTGCACAATTAAAATGTAATAGTCTTATATAGTCGACTATTTAATACATAGTTGGGGGTTGGATATATGGGCCAACACTTTTCACCTGGGTATTAATAAAATAGATACAGTAGCATCAATGAATTTACATTACGTCTATGCGTAAAAAAGATAAACACACAATCAAAAGAAAAAGAAAACATTGTTAGAAGAAGGAAGAAAAAGTATCGTTTTATAATAGATATTTGGTGTATATCCTAAACGTAGGACACATTACATTCATCACAATCTTTACCTTCATATTGGCTAAGATTACAAATATCTTAATCCTGCATAATTAACTTATTTTTTATACCATTTAATCTCCAATAATATACATAGATAGGACCATTTTCATTATTAAGACTTATTATCAGCTTGCAATTTTTATCTATACTAATATAGGATACGTATGTCTGTTTGTTCGGTTTTTCTTTTTCTAAGCTCTGCCTAATGTTAGGCTATTAGCCGTAAGTATATTACATTAGCTTAGAATCTTAGACTACATATTCGAATTTTCGTTAGGTTGGGATATATACATTTGTGATAAGGATATATCTTGTGTGGAATTATATTCCTTGCCGATAATCTTCTTTTTAATCTTGGCCGTTACTGATATCACTGATATTACTGATATTACTTATATTACTGATATTTAAAAAGAATATCAATTATACAGACGTACATAGATTATCAACATTTGATCGAATTTCACTCAGATTAAGACATTCTAACGATGATTTTAAAAAGAAAATTATACTTTTCTGAGTTCGAGTAAGCTTCATCAATAGTATGTACTTGATTATAGGTGAGGCATTCACCAGGGGCAAATTAAGTCAGCCTCCTTCGAAGGAGGAAGTTTCTAGGGAATATGAAATTCAAACGCAATCTCCCGTCTAGTATATACCCTGCTCAGAGGAGATAACGACGTCATAATTTTTGCACGAATACATCGCCGCTCTTCTATACGATCGTCCTGCTGGTCTCGATCTCGATCGATGTTGCTTCAACTTAGCGATCTAACGGAAAACAGTATATCAATGTGAATATTTCGTATGCATTTTTTATATACGAATGTTTTAAATTACTATCAGTTCTTTTAGGAGAGAACATATTATACTTAATAAGGAAAGACACATGTTTGTTTATCCTGCTGAAATAGGTTTGACGAGCCCATCATTTGAATTGAACGAATAGTTGTGATGCACTCTTCTGTCGATATAAGAGTCGGAGACTTCCAAAGACTAAATACTGCGTCTTCATCTGAGAAGGTGCCGCGCAGAGCACACTTTCGTACATTTACCTGTTACCAAGTCGATATCGAAATTTCGTGAAGGGAGTCCCTCTTTTCATCCTCTTTCCAATAGAAGGGACGTTGCTAGTCTCTCTTAACGTCATCGTTATGCGAATGGAAGGCGTTCAGCTGTGCATCACTCTCTGGTTCCTTTCTTGTAAGAAAGCCACACCAACAACTAACCTTACTATAACAATAGAAAAAAAACTTTTTTTCCTTCTACGTTGTATCTAGTCTGACGTAATTTCTTACGACAATGTATTGACGTGTATTGAACACATAGCTGCGGTCTGCTCTCCCGCATGTTGCAACATACTGGTATTCCAACACAATGTGAACGAATACACCTGCTTTAAGTAACTCTATTTAGTTTATTCTACTGATGTTTACTCATCTTTCGACTTACGATGTCCTTATATAATTAGCCGGAATCCTCGAATGGGTCTTGTCTTTCATAAGAGGTAAAACGTAGATAAATGAATGAACGGAATTAAGCCTGAATTAAATGTACATTCCTGAATGTTTTGTTTTAAACAAAAATAATTCTCAAATACATTTTCGTTATGTAAGGTTCTATATTTAACATTTTATTATGAATTAAAATTATGTCTACATACATACACATCAAGACCATAATTCGTTCTGGACACTACATCCGTCAGCCTCCGAACGTAGGGATGGACATGATCTTTATCTGGGCCTTCTTTTTCTTTATTGTATTAATTATTCCCGAAGTTTTGCCATGGAAAATTTGACAACTGAAAAGTATTTATCTGTTGCATAGTGCTTACGAGTATCAAAGAGCATCCGATACATACATGAAATTTGGAAAAAACAGAAGTTTACATCTGTCAACATTTTAGACATAACTGAACTTCTAAAAGTCAAAGGTCAAATGCAGAACTTTATTGACAAAAACTTGGGTCAGGTAGCGAAACCTTAGATTAACAGAACCGAAGTCATCGTTTAAAGTACTAGGTTAACCTTTTTCCACGACCGTGACCTTTATCTATGATATAAATTTAAAACAGTCCATATATATATATATATATATATATATATATATATATATATATATAATGTAATTACGTATTAAAGTGCAATGCAGAGAACCGGATTGATGAGAAGCTAAAGAATAATGGCATAAGTGTTGTCCTACCGATAGGGTTAGTGGTTTGTTGTCAGTACTCCTCCTGTAAAAGAGGATATATAGAAATAGAGTAGATATTAATTGGATAAAGTCTTACATAGATCTGCGTATATAACAGTCAGGGGTGTCAGGTAGAAATGACCCAGCATAGAAGGTCAGCAGCGACGTAATCGAAAGGGTGTTCAAAGGGGAAATCAGAATACAAATAGGATGTTAAATACGAATGTGTGTCTGTTAGAGAGAGGGTACATTATATAATAAAGAGCGAGTTTCTTCTGTTTGCGGATAATTTCATTGTGAGCGTAACCTAATTTAGCTATTCGGAGTAAGGCGGACTTAAAATGTATAAAAACATTTTTGCAGGCAGTTTTATTAATTAAGTTTGTATTTATGGAACAATCTTCAGTGATGTTGAGGTTAAACTCAATGAGTGAGAGGGAGATAGCATCCTGGGGTGTTCCATGGCGAATCGTATCAGCGTTCTTAAACTTGTTAAATGTTTTGATGAGTTCATTACGAGAGAGTGTAAGGATACATATATATAAATATATATATATATATATATATATATATATGTGTGTGTGTGTGTGTGTGTGTGTGTGTGTGTGTGTGTGTGTGTGTGTGGATATGAAAGAATGAAAAGAGGATGCGGAGAAAGGGAATCAGCAGAAAAGTGAGAGGTGAGAGCTAAATTGAAAATGTGAGATGTTAAAAGGCATATGGACGGAAATAACATTTAAAGGAAGGAACTGGAAATTATATGTAGATAAATATAAATAGATATATGAATATATAATAATTACAGTGTGGTATTTCCCTGACAAACACCCTACTATGTAAACATAAAAGAGAGTTATCCCATGCGTGTATAGATACTCATAAAACAAACCGGAAAACATTTTGAACATTGTTATTACAAGTTGAAACATATTTGTTAATGACGTGAGTAATGTAGTATCTCTCTCTGTCTCTTTCTCTTTCTCTCTCTTTCGCTCTACCGCTTCTCTCTCTCTCTCTCTCTCTCTCTCTCTCTATATATATATATATATATATATATATATATATATATATATATATATATATATAAATCAGAATATACTTGCAAATACTAAATAATATAATCATGTACACTGCTGAGGATTTTACTGCAGTTTCAAGGTAACGCCAATCATCAGAAATGCCTCCAGTCTGTATCAATCCGTATCTATTCATTTACATACTTTTAAAATGATATAGTGTTTTAGATGTATGCACACAACTTAAATATGTAGAATATATTTCGTGTATTTTAATAATTCGGACTACTTTTTTCATATTGGATTGTATTCTTACAATGTTTCAACCGATATCACCTTTGACATTCTTCACGTGCATCTTGTTGAACTCGGGAATCTTAAGTTCGAACTGGGAATTTGTAGAAAACAGAACCCATTTTTAAGTTTACTTACTTGCCGTTGTACCGTCAACCAGACCATGTAGAACGTGTTACTATTCTAAGGATCGCATGCGTTATGGTTCGAACATTCAACCCCCAACTAGAAACTGATTATAACTTATAACTTATATCCATTAATCCACAGATCCTTGAAGACAATTCTAGGATGAAATCTAATAGAAATCAATGCATCTAAAAAAAGTGTCGTTATTATGTTCCTTCTCCACTGTGAACTGTGTAGATTGATGGATGGAGTTCACATGGTCCAGCAATGCTTGGTGAGGCCGGAGCATGCATATGCCATCCACATATCGCAGTAATAGCTGTTGTAGCATAGAACTTAATGTTATTTTTAAGGTCTTCTGAGTGTACAATACCCATTACTGAGGTAATGGTGATCCAACAGTCATACATTATTCTTGCCGATATATATCACATCGCATGACGAATAACATAGTTACTACACAAAAAATAAGCATCTCTAAGAGAGTATCCGTGTGAATGCAAGTGGGTCCCCTCTCAGTGAAGTATCTGAAGTTAACTTATCTCGTACCACAGTCAGGCTCGTCAGTGTTTACTTTTGTAAACAGACTTTGTACGTCCCGACTCGTCATCTCGTTGGCATTAATATGAGTAGTATTGATTTTTCCACGAAGTGAGCTTACTTCTTGACATACGAATGATATTTTAGTGTGAATAAGGTAAGTATATCTACCTAGTATATATTGAATGTATTATATACTGACTCTTTGGCTGTAATGGAATATCGTTTTTGTGAATTTTAGGATAGCCGTATAAATGTGGTAGCTTGTTGTAATGCTGGACAAGACCTCGGTATTTTTCAGGTGGTATTAAGTCTTTGTTTTTACTGGGGATTTGTTACAGCTGTCTCTTCGTCTTCAAAGTCGGATTCTTTTTTTTGTTGTACAGTAGCTACCAGATTCTATTGGATCTTCTGATTTATTGGTATAATCCGCTCTAATCGTTATAATTGCCTTTGTCTGGGTGTGATATTATGATATAATCATCACTTCGTAGTGATTTAAGTCGTTACATTTTGTGGCTGTGAATTCTTGATTACTTGTCTCACTTTATACCTAAGCTCATCTGCGTGAGCAGTTGGTTTATTCCATGCTGCCCCTTCTATTGGAACTATCATGTCTAGGTTTGAAATCCGCCCATGGTTGTTGCTAATTTAATACTTTTGCTTAGCACTGTTTCGTCACAGTTGACGCTTTATTCTGTTGAAAATGGCTCTTATTTGTTTAATGTTGAATTGGAATCTCATGTGTTTACTTTTCTGTTCTTTCAACTTCTTTATTTGGCGAGATTTGACCTCATGAAATTCTCGCTTATATGACATATCCAGGTATTGCAGGATGCGGGTTCTGTTGTCTTTCAGTCTTATTCCTCCCTGATAGGGGCGAGATTGTTTGAGATGTCGGTCTATAATTGAGCGTTCATCCATTGGCTGTTGTGCATTCAGTCTTATACGAGTTTATGTCCGATTATTCGGTGCTTTGGTTTATCCTGGAACTGACTGATTAATCCGGGTGGAACTAGATTTATATTACGGCATCTATATAAGAGTGTGAAGTGCCTGATAATTATTGTCAGTTTTTTTATATTTCTTTCAATGTGTGTTCCATTTCTGTACAATTTTGTGTCCTACAGATTTGATATTATTTTTCGGAATTTTTTAAATAAGTATTGGTAAGTAACATTATTTAAATTATCTGGACTACTGTTCTAATCTTGGATGTAATTCTTGTTGTTTCAATGGTATATCACTGATTAAGGACAGTGCAATACCTTGATATCCCGTATGAGCAACTGAGAGCAGTCTTTATTATTAATAATAATAAATGTGTATATTTCGTTTTTCATTTCTGTGTGTTAGTGTGTGGGTGTGTGTGTGTGTGTGTTGCGGATACGATTGTCGCAAACTACAAACTTATTACTCAACTTAAATCACTACCAACATACATAACTTTTTTAGTATATTTAATCCTTTGAACTTCCATAGATATTTCTACTCTATATCTGAATTATTATTAGAGTTGAAACAGCAGTGATCGTCCAATCATTGAAATTAGGCAACACTGAACCTATTCACATGAGTTACCATTTGATAACATCAGATAACGTAAGATTTAGAAGAGGAAAAGCCGTTAACGTGACTTCTTCTAATATGGTAAGTGAAATTAATACATCCGTCCCCAGCTATGTTTGTGTGGAATCGTGGGGGTGACTACACTTCAAACATTGGTGAATAAAATTGTTTCGAAAAATTACAACACCCAGGAAACGTGTTTTCCGTCGATGATTCTCATATTACATCAGGCCGTGTTAAATATATACTTGCTGCTTAACATAAGTAATGCCGGATCATGTGAAATGCTGGTTGGCATTTGCAACTATTGCTTTCCTTTCAAGAGGGTATCGGTTTTCTCAACAAATAAAAGGGAAACACAAGCAATATATTTATGAAACTCTAGATCAGGGCAATTGACCCCCGGGGTATTGTATTGATCGATCATAGTGTGTATTAATAACAGACTCGCACAAACAAACATCTTTACCCACTTAAATAAAATTATTTTCTTGTTACTAACCTCAAATTTCCAACGCTACATATAGTAAAAATTTAAATTAAACTAAGAACAACACTTTTGAATAATTACATTAAAATGAAGAATTTAAATCAATAGTTACTTAAACACAGGTAAAGTCCTCAGAAACATACTTAAACAATCTCGAAATGCTATTGTATATATAAAGCATTGCTAGAGCCTATTGTCTCACAAAATTAAAACTACAATAAAAAAAATTACACCGCTTATCTCATAATTACTTCATGTCTCGTTCGATATGTCCATGTCGCTTATCTTTAGCTATGTCGAGTAAAGCAAAATGCAGATTAGCAATTGCTGTTTTCAAAAATGACTTTTGTCAACGACACATTTGCTAAGCGTTTTCATTTGTCTCTCAAAATAAAAGGGTGACACCAGCAATATTTCAAAAAAATATTTAATCCTAAGCTACCGACATACGTGTTGTATGTCTGATTAAGAAAAAAAACTAAGGGTATATGGGTAACGTACTTGCAAGTACAAACATGTCAATCAAGTTAAATCAACTGTTTTCGCTTTTACAAACCTCAAATGTCACGACTAAGAATACTAAACATTAAAATAGCACGAGAAACAAAATATTGAAAACATTACATTAAAAATAAATATTAATGGTAAGTTAAACACAACAAAGGTTCTCAGAAAAACTGCTAAAAAAGTCTCGAGCGTCTATTAAAAATGAATAGGAAGTCAAAGAGAAAAAAACAGAATAATAGAGGAAAATAAAGGAATCGTACGAAAATGTAAAGAGAATAAAGGCAACGGAAAATTTCAGCACTGTGTGTTAAAAATCGGCAAACATATAAAGCGCTACAATAAAACGAGCAATGTACAATAAAACTTTTCACACGTGAAATGCCTTTAAGACCGTCTCTGCTGGCAATTGGAACCTTTTTATATTGCCGGCTCTTTCGATCATGCTGAGAAGTTCAAATCTGAATCTTTAATATCCAGCTGTCTGTTTTGCTAAAACGTTTTACGACCTTTACGATGGTTCAAGAAGCCGACACGTTTTTGGTAATATTGGCAAATCTCCAACACTAACAAAAATAATGTCCATAGTTTCAAACTGATACGGTAACATCATAGTAAGTATCGGTCGAAGATAACCGCTAGAAAAAGACTGCTAATCATTCCTTAAGTCAAGAGTATAACGAAGCCAGAGTGTGGATATCTGCGTATATATATATATATATATATATATATATATATATATATATGCATATATATATATATATATATATATATGCATATATATATGCATATATATATGTATATATATGCATATATATATGTATATATATATTTATATAATATATTTATATATTAATATATACATATATATTTATATATATATATGTATTTATATATATATATATATCTATATATACATGTGTATATATTTATATATATATTATTATTATATATATATTAATATATATATAAATATATATTTATATCTATTTGAATATATATATATATATATATGTTTAGATACACATATATTTATATATATATTTATAAATATCTATATATATTTATATATATATATTTATATGTATATATATGTATACATATATTTATATAAATATATATTTTATATATATATTTATATATATATATTTATGTATATATATATATATTTATATATATAGTTATATATACATATATATATATAGGTACATATATATGTATGTGTATATCTATATATATATACATATATATATATATATATATATTTACATATATATATGTATAAATGTATATATTTATATATATATAATATATATATATTTATATATATATATTTGTATATATATTATATATATGTTTATATATATATATTCATGTATATATATATATATATATATATATATATATATATATAGAGAGAGAGAGAGAGAGAGAGAGACAGAGACAGAGACAGAGATTGATAGAGAGAGATAGAGAGAAAGAACGAATAGCATTTTTAAAAGATAGCAGAGAGACGCGAACGTAAAATAACGTTTTCCCATTGTTCCTGGAAAGACGTCAACGACAAAATTCTTCGCTTTTTATTTATTTTAATTTTTTAATTAATAGCTGAATATAATCTCTACCGTCGAATAAAATATTGAGAAGGTGAATAAGAAAGCAAACAATAATTAAGTAATGAAACATCTCTTTACTAATTGTAACTTACCGGTGCCGGAGTAGAATAACAGATTAAATTGTACTACACTAATCATTTATAAATGTTTCTACTGGTTTCACACGTGATGTTATTAATTGTAAGTTGTCGTGTCTTTATGTAGTATTTTTTCCAGTATTTTTAGTTGTTTATTAATTGACCTTTAAATGTATTTTTTTTACTAGAGTGTGTCTTTAATAAGTACACTTGTGCTTTGTAGATGTCGGTAAATTGAGTTTACGAAATTTATTGTAAGGCGACGGTATATGTTAATTCTTGTGAAACCAATGTAGTTATGAGTTTTATATACACATATATATATATATATATATATATATATATATATATATATGTATATATATACATACATATATATGTATGTGTGTGTGTGTGTTTGTGTGGCTGTGGGTGTTTAACGATTTATGTTTAACGATTAAAATCAGTTTGAAATCATAATCCTCATACCGAGTATAATCAATAGCATAAAATGTACTTACAGCTGTTTCAAGTAAGTATTTGTTGTTTGTCATTGAATGTAACATGATAATTATTCATATAGCAACTTCTTGTTATAATCTATGTATGTATGTACAAGGAAGAAACACCAAGAAATTCGGAAAAATGTCATTCACCATTAACGCAAGACAATATTACAAGAATAAGTCGATTATTAAATACCTCGATTAGATTTGAAATTATTTCTGCATCAAAATGAATATCGATCCAAAAGAGAAACAAGGTTAAAACTCAGTTACTAAATGATGTAAAAAATCACCACACATCGCCATTTTGTGAGAAGGCATTAGTCTAACTTACGTATCAACGGAAATAAATATATTAAAAAAAATCGTTTTAATGGTTACACACGGAGTACACCCCCACATATATATATATATATATATATATATATATATATATATATATATATATATATATATATATATATATATATATAAAGTTTTATTTATAACGGTTGACAATGCAATTTTGTATACAACAGCAGTTATCCGAGATTGAGGACATTTCATCCAAGATGGTCTTTCGTCGTTCTCTGATGGGAAGCTCTCCGAAGAAGTGCACTCTTGCTCAAGAATCAAAGTCAGCATAACAATAAAAACAAACAGAATCAGGTCCCGACTTAAGAAAAGGACCAGTTTATTAAGCTGTTGACGTTGCCTTCCTCTCTGCTAGTAGCAGAGATAAAAAAATATCGGGACTACAGTTACTGGGTGCTGGTTATTTAAACTATAATCGATTTTTAATAATTTTTCATCACATCTCGTCGTGTCAAGCTTCTAACACTCATCCGACGTCATTTTCGCAACCTTGTGTTTCATCAAAAATACCTCACAAACCAGCCATTTTATTTCATGTTTATGGGCTAAAATTTTCACTGCCGATTTAAATCATCAAACAAGTAGTTGCAGACGCACACTTACTATTTTACAGTGTGGACTCGGGGATATTACATACCTGTTTGTTTAATCTATCGGAATACGTTGCTGTTAATACTCAGATTTTCCTTAAACATAATAAATGTTTCGACGGACTTGTAATATAAAGAGAAATGTATCTTTCTACTGAAAAAAATAATTATCATTGTCGGTCAGATATTCTAACATTTGTATGAGATGTAATATCCAAATAATCCAATTCATAAATCCACAGTTATAAAAATTGGTAAACATTAAATAATATATTTATATCTTTCTACTGAAAAAAATAATTATTATTGTCGGTCAGATATTCTAACATTTGTATGAAATGTAATATCCAAATAATCCAAATTCTAAATTCACATTTATAAAAATTGGTAAACATTAAATAATATATTTATATAGTTATTGTTGAAACTTGTTGCATAATGTAACCATGTTTTGAGAATAACGTGCACAAAGTACGTGTTACTTGATTAGCATTGAAGGTCAGTAATTATTGTGAGATATCACTTAATAAGATTTTAGGATGTTGGTCTTGTGACGGTTTTGATCCTTCAAGGTTACTTTGCTTGATATTCAAAGAAAATTATTAGAAGATATAAACAATAAATGTATGCACTTAAGTTAGAGAACTGAGTCTAAAATCATTGGGTTTGGGAAAGCGGATCCACTTGAGTTTATAATAACATATATTAAGTTAAAAACGTCCTTATCTTTATGCATGTATGACATATTCTAGATTCTCGACCGAATCAATGACAAAATAGCAATATTGGCGCCAGAAAGACAGAGAGAATCGGCTAAGAGAATCCATAGCTCCGACAATAACGAAGAAAAGTCCAAGGTTTGCCTGAACTCTGGACAAAACGACAAGGTTATATTTCTTCAATGGTCCAACCACATGCTTATATTTAGTATGCGAAAGCGGTGAGTCGCCCCAGGGTTGTTTATTGCACAACGTAGGTTAAACTATCAACAAGCACAAAATAAAATGCATAGTTCATACTACTCAGCCACAAGATTCTGCAAAGAAAATGTAAATAAGAATAATATACACATAGACAAAAGAAGGAGCAATTAGTAGATTTTATGAAAGAGTATTTATATTCGTTCATACGATGTGCTTAATGTATCGAATATTTACGATTTGCTTAACCATGAGTGACACCAAGAAAATAAATGGACAAATTCTACTAAAGAACATTTTGACTAAACAATACTAAAAACAAACTCCCTAAATAAAAAAATGAATAGTACCAGTACACTTACACAATAAGTAATATTTCTTGTAAATATGAAACATTTTGTTCGTATCTTTATATTAATAATTAACCAGTGACTAAGATAAAAAGCAACTCTAAGATAAAGGTTAATAAGATGTTCAGTTGAATAGAATATTATTAGAGGCTTGAACAAGATCACTAGAATTGTGAAAATATCATAAGTTAAGAGGGCAGTTGGACAAATATTTGTTTAGATTAGACTTGAAAACGACAATGTGTTCTTTTCCGTACTTCTGGAATTAGACATTAAAAAAAACTCAACTTTATGGTACTCCGTCAAGTGCGATGGAAGACTTTTCCAGACATACAATCATACAAAAAAACACACAAACAGACGTGACCCCTTTATATAATAGAGTAGCAGGGGTACGCGGCGTTGTCCGGTGCTTTACACCCCGTTAACCCCTCTCTCTTTGCAGGCAAACATTTAATTATCTCTCTCTTCCCATGACAACCACCTTATCCCTCGCCCGACTATCTTCCCGTTATCTCCCCCCCCCTTTCTTTGCAGGCAAAGGTTTGTCTTCTTCGGTGCTCCCCACTCATTAACACCAACTGACTTCCTGTTGAACGGGGCTACCCCCTGTTTCCTCCTCTCTCTCTCTCTCTCTCTTTGCACATAAAAGTGTAATTAACCTTCTCTTTCCCTGGGCAAAAGCTGTGTTTTACCCGATCGCCTCCAAATCTTTTAATCCGACGGCCGACCTTCTCTTTTTGCCCCACTATCCTCCCGCGTTTTCTCCTCACTCTGAAGGGAAACGTTTGTCTTCCCCTCCTTTGCTCGCCCACCCATTTACCTCACCCCAGTCTCTCGCTCACTCTCCCCGCCCTTCCTCAATACACATCTCCCTATTGCCAGCGTCAAATGCAAGTACTAACCCTTTCGTCACCCTTTCCCTTAAATGTATATTAAGGTCAGCGTTTAAAAAAAGCGCGCAACTCGACTGATGATGATGCTAAACTTTTGGATAATGGATATGCGTGTATAAACACAGGACTACGGAAGAGAGTATAAAATATTACGAGAAATAAGTCATTTAAACGAAGTCTGAAGCTGACAGGCGTTTAATGCGCGCACGCATCCGCAGGTCATATCTCCGCCAAAAGGCGACCAGATTTATTGCTCCCCCGGTACACACTTTTGAACATTTTCATTGAAAGATTTTAATGATTTTCTTTCAATTTTTAAATATTATTGGACTAGAAGTTGAAGGATTCTTAAAATGGCCAATTTATCGTGCTATGTCAAGTATCTTGGCAGCCTTTACCAGACATACAAACGTACGCGCAGACAGACAGACGTGTGCCATTTATATGTTAGATCCAACGGTATGGATTAATGAGTTCTCTTCGAGTAAATGTTATAAACACATACTGCATGAGTACAGAAAGGAAGGCATCGTAATTTACAATCCACATCTCAACATACCGTCCTTTCAAGTAATATAAGGTGCTGCATTCACGTCTTCGAGTATTGTTCAGGTTTCAATTTAAACTATCATTAAGCAGTATCCTTGAATAGGTGTTGGCCCTAGTAACTGACGGGTAATTAGTATGAAAATACAAAAATAAAGTTTCAGATTTACAAAATATTACTTATTTTGTGGGTTCACTCGGCTTATACATTTTGTCGTTTTGGAGTATTCTCTTAGTGCTTTTGAATATAAGATTGGTCTTGGTAATATTCGTCCATTTTCTTTGTGTTTCCAATTTGTGCGAAAATAGTGAGGGCTCGTTTAATATTCTTTCATGCAATGTGATAATTGTTCCTTCTTTTTGTGTACATATTACAGTTTGCGGGGCAGAATGTTTTAGAGCGAGTAGTGTGAAACATGATCTTCTTTTTGTTCCGTTCGATATGTTTAAGTTGGTTATGCAATCATCAACCCTGAGTTGAAAGACTGCCCCTAGGCACTAAATATAACCATAGTGTTTTGACATTACAGAAATATAACCATAGTGTTTCCCCATTACATAAATATAAGGGTAGAGTTTTGTCTCCAGGTTAAGTCTTACCTTGAACTTTTCTCAGTGATTGTTTGGGCTATGAATTTTCTCGAACGATTCTCTGTCGTCTTCCTGGCGCCAATGTGGATATTCTTTTATGTGGATTCGGTCCGGTATCTCAAATATGCCATACAGGCATAAAGATGAAGTTGTATTCACTTTATATATATATATATATATATATATATATATATATATATATATATATATATATATATATATATATATATATGTATCTCTCTCTCTCTCTATATATATATATATATATATATATGTATCTATATATATATATATATATATATATATATATATATATATATATATATATATGTACAGATGATACGAACGTAGAGCTAATTGGGTCCGCGATAAGTAACTATGTATGTTCTTTTGGTTAAAACATTGTTAGAACTGCAGTACTTTTATTTCAGGTTGAATTCGAAAGCGGTATTCATAATTTTAAATTTGGTAAATGTTCTTCTTGTAATTGTACTCAATTCTGATTTTATTTCAGATATACATTATCACTACATGTACCTCATACCAAAATATAGTGGGGCACGTTAAAGCCGAGAGCATGACATTTGTCCAACAGAAATCTCGAAAGCATTTTCAGTCCCCCCGCCCACATATCAACCGATTATTACTCTGATGCGTTTATGTTGAAATGAAATTATATAGTTAGATATGTATTTTTAGACACACTGAGTGAAAGATAGAAATGATTATGAGAATAGCCCACGATAGGAATAGAGATAAGGACAGAGAGACACTTCAAGTATTATTGTAGAAGATTGCTCTTCGAGGAGATGTGAGTTTACGAAACGAATGCTGAATCAAATCTAGGTTAAGTTAATTGTTGACAATATCATGAGCTGTCGGTTGATTTGAAAAAAAATACGCTAAATCTATTTGAAAATTCGTTTAGAAATGTATGAACACCAAGCTTTATTTTAGACCATAATGAGCGAATTTGGTTAGTAGATCATGAAGACGTCAGTAGCGCTTGCTCTCAATGGTGGGGTGATTTCGGTGCCTACAACACAGTAAATAGAATAGTGTTTGTATATAATGGTTTCTATATGCTAACATCAACTAGAGCTAACGATTAACCTTCCCGTTTGTGCTTTTTTTAATCTGCGTGAGAAAGTATACCAGCGTTACAAAAGCTCGGATGCCCCTATTATATAGAATTAGAAGGGCAACACGTTACATTATAAGATAGCAGACAATATGGCAATGCTAATTTGTGCATTTTACTGCTTTTGAATACATGTGTTATTTTACCCATATATACTACACTATTTTTTTTTAAACTTTGGTATTATTTTTATCAACCAATATTTGAAATGTTGAGCAAGTAACTAATAAAAAACAATGTTTGAGCAATGGAAATGTAATTGGCTCTCATCATGAATATAGAAATCACTTCATACATTATTTTGTAAGTGTAAAAGACTGTAATATTTCAACGGGTATTTGAATTGAAAACATATTAAGAATTGCCAGTTGTGGTAATCTCTAAGTATTATAAGATAACTTGTGACAATTGAATATTGTAAATACATGTAAAGGAAACAGTATGATGTTTGGACATATACATATATTTACGAGGGTCAAACAAGAAAATCTGTGAAAATTAATCTTTCGAAGACGATATTAAGATGTTTCTGTTATAATCATATTTTAGTTGATAAAATAAATAACATATGTGCTTACATCTCTAGTGAAACGTATTTTCGATCCATGTATGTATGCCAAAAGTGAAAAAAGATTTTGGTTAAATACTGTGTTAAATTATGTTCGAAAGAAGATTAATAGATACCAGTTAATAATTAAAACAATCTCATCTATATGAACTAAACGTGTAATATTTTCCACATATAATCATGTTTTGAGTCTTACTTTATTCTATATATCATTATAGAATTATAATTTGATATTTTTAGGGGATGGTGAATAAACGAAATGAACATCGACATATTTTTTGATATGACACTAAACATAAAAAGACTGTAGGATGATCTGTCCACAATAAACTTTGACCGGTATTACCGAAATCAGAATCAAATAGGAGGGCTGCATACTCCTCATCAAAAGTAGAAATAACTTATATTACAAAATCCATTACACTATAGTCGTGGGTGATTTTAACGCCAACGTTCAGAGAGGACGAGCAGGCGAGTCATGTACTTGTCAGTCTTGTCTGGGAAAACGAAATAGCAATAATAATTCATGTGAAATACATCGGCTGAATATTATGCACGCATGTTTTAAGAAAAAGCTTAGTAGACGCTGGGCTTGGGTCCCCCAAACAGCACCATAAAGAATCACATCGATTACATACTAAATAATACACCACGCACCTTTACAGATGTCTCAGTCCTCAACAAATTCAACACCGGAAATGCCCACCATCTGGTACGTGCCTAGATCTGCATCAACACCAAATTAGAGAGAGTATTGATTGACTCCTCTCCAAGAGTTAGGCACAAGGCCAGTTTTTATCTTACTCCCACAAGTAAGATGTGACACAAGGTCGGGCCAGGAAAGTGGGGTTTAAAAATTACCTGGACAGCCCCGTCGGCATTCCCCGGTAGGGGCGCCTCAGGCAGTAAGCAATAAACGTACTCCTCCCCAAAGATAGGAGGCGAAGCCTGAGAGGGTGGACCACTTAGGACGGCACAGGACAGACCCATAGACCGGCGTAAATCAAGCCCCGAAGGCCAAGACAATACCAGTCTATGCGGTGCAGTATCCATCGGAACAGATACTACACTTTGATCTTAGCCAAAAGGCCAAGAACAAATTAGAGAGAGTAAAACCCATAGAAAAATCCAAAAGACCAAAGCACGATCTGATATCTGCCAAGGCACAATAATTCTATCTGGGACTAGCTAACAAGTTCAAAGCACTGCAAGCAACACTATCAGGAAGGGATGTTTACATCACATGCGATTTTATAAGCTCTACTATCTAACAAATTGCACTGCTGGAAAAAAAACAAGCAACCAAAGTCTGGCCACGCTTTTACTGAAGACCGAACAAGTAAGAGAGAAAAGTAGACAAATGAAAATAGGATCTACGAATAAATGACGAAATAAGAGCTTACAATGAAAAGGCACAGCTAAAAGCTTTGCGGGAGAACAAAGGTATTACATCTACCAATAATAAACAATGTGTTAGAGAAAACAACATCATTATATTGAAGGAAGACGATGGCACCCTCACAACTGATTAAACAGAAGATGTGAAGATTTCTACATCGAGCTCTATAAAACCAGGAGACCGAAAGGTCAACCCTTTACAGACAGAGAGAAGGCTGCTACGCTATCCTCGCCAATACTAAAGTCCGAAGTCTGCAATCGAACGACTAAAGAAATATACATCTCAAGGTGAAGATAGAATTACAACAGGAATTCTCCAAGATGAGGGTGAAATAAGCGCAGAGATGTTCACAAGCCTATAAAACAAATATTAAAAAAAGCAAAATTCTTAGCAACTGGGAAATTGCGTCAGTTACCATCATCCACAAGAAAGAAAACTTGAAAGATATGGAGCCTAATTTCTGTTGTTTACAATGTAGTTTCCCAAACTCTCTTCAAAAGGATGCAGAACACACTTGATATAAACCTACTCAGATAGCAAGCTGATTTCCTACCCAGATTTACCACCATGGACCACATTAAAATTGTAAGTACACTCCAATAGAAAGCTAACGATTACGGTATAGCACTTAGTTTTGCCTTTGTCGATTAAAAAAAAACATTTGACTCTATCGAATTCACCCCTATGTTTACAGCTTTGAAATTTCAAGGAATTTGCTGTGCTTACGTAAACCTGTATCAGGAATTTTACAACGGAGCGACAGCAACTTTAAAACCTCAACAGGATCGATATTTAAATATAGATGTCAGACTAGGTGGCAACAATTCAGATCACCTTTCTTCAACCTGCCTTCATGATTTGGTATCAATAAAATTGACTGAGAATGCAGTGGTATCAATATAAACGTAGAATATTTTGCTCATCTAGAATTTATCGACGATATCATTGTCGCAAGTCACATACCTTGAGAATTAGAAGCGATTTTGAACACTATTCACAATGCTAGCCATATACTTGGTCTTAAAATTCACATTAGAAAAAGCAAAGTTATGTTTAACAAATGTGACCCAAAAGTCCCAGTGATTGTGAAAGCTAAACATGTCAAGAAAGTTTACAACTATATCTACCTATGCAAGATAGTAACACGTAACGCTGATATCATGCTTGAAATCAAACAGCGAATTGCGCTTGGATGGACAGCCTTTTTCAAAGTAGAATATACCATGAAAAGTAGAAAGTCCACGATTCCATTAAACAAAAAGTATTCAATGAATACATCATGTCTGTTATGACAGATGGTAGCGAAACATGAGCACTTAATAATGCAGCGATAGAAAAGCTAAGAGTGGCACAATACAAAATGGAACGCATAATGCTCGGCATCAGTTTACATGATAGAAAAATAAACACTTGGATCAGACAGAAAACTGGAGTAAATGACATCATCACTACTATACGGAATGGACATCGAGGCAATAATGCAGACTAAGACGAAGGCAAAAAACTGGTGTAGAGAAAACGTCGATAGTAAACAAGGTCCTAATTGGTCACGATTAGCTAGGGATAAGACATGGTGGAAATCAGCCACGGAGGGGTTCCTCTACCAGGAGTGAAATAAAAAAGGCCTTGATGATGATGATTATCATCATGATCATCATCATGATCATCATCATAATAATGACACCGAAATATAGATTTAAACATAAATAACCCAATCAAAATAGTGAGGCAACCTATTTTCAAAAAGGTGGTCTATTCTGATTGATATGTCAATTAGTAGATATAGTAAACATAATATGTTTATTAATAATAGTTTTCAAGTGTTTATTAGTGTGATTGTATAATAGCTGACCTATAGATTGGTCCACTAATAAAAAACAATATATATATATATATATATATATATATATATATATATATATATATATATGTATATATATCTATATATATATATATATATATATATATATATATATATATATATATATATATATATCATATTTATAAAGTACTAATTTGCAAATAACAAATACGTAAATTTTAGCGAAATCAAAGTATTAGTTTACAAATCCCAGTTATTAAGGTGAAAAAGTTGCTGGGCATTTTCAGAGCAATTGGAAATTCTGAATTATGTGTGTTGATATAGCAATTCTTTCTGATAGGTAAAATACTGTTCAAGCAAAGCAATGGCTTGATAAGTGTTATTCAGGAATAACAATTAAGTGTTGATATATTAACTTCAAACATGGTCGTACACATAGAAATGATGGTTAATTTTTAAATCGACCAACGTCGTAAGTTTTCCCTGGCTAACATTAAAAAGTCAACACAGTTGTTTTTTTACGATCTTACATTGAAATTAGTTATTTATGAAAGAACTAAAAGATAGAAAAAACAGTGTTTGCACCATTTTGCATGAACATTTGTAAATGAGAAAATGGTGCTCATCGTGTTTAGTTCACCCACAGTCGATCAAAAACAACAGCGCGCCAATGATTCGATGCAACTTTTTCAACCCAAGAAAAAGGAAATGTTTGCGGCAATCGAAGACGATGCATGCAACATAGATCAACCACTTTTCCATGGAGTATAATAGGTAGTCAGCGGATTTGACAGCAGGAGCAGAAAATCGCCCAAAACGACAAAAGTCGAAACATCAACAGGCAAGGTGTTGCTCTCTGGATTTGCCTGATCAATTAATTAAAAAAGAACATCAATAGTCAAAATGTTATAGCATTATTGGCCTATTTAAAGGAATTCATTGCTAAATAATGGCTACAAATGAGGTAGAATGATGTGCCATTTAACAAGTAATATGAATTATGTAAATAATCTATTGAAAAGATGGTAGAACTACATGAATTGCACAGTGGATTGCTTCTGTACTCACCATGTTCTCCAGATCTTTCTCGGGCGACTATTTGCTGTTTGGAGACACCCGAAGAATGCTTCAGGAAAAGAGATCCCTCATCAATAAAGAAGTTATATCGGAGATTTAGCCGTATTTTGAGGACAAAGATGAATTGTTTTTCAATATCGGCATCAGATGTTTAGAGAAGCATTGTAACCAGTATATCAATCTAGTAAGAGAATATGTTCATGAATGAATCTAATTTTTCATAAAACTTGTTTTATTACTTAGGTCCGATACATATTAAATTGTTTGCATTTGGCATTTACTTTCTTTGTTTTTTTCATTTCCGCTTATATATATATATATATATATATATATATATATATATATATATATATATATATATATATGAAAGTATTTATATATATATATATATATATATATATATATATATATATATATATATATATACACATACTTTTTCATTACTTTTGTTTATTTTGTTAAATTTGAAGCGTTTCCTTTCTTTCTGGTTTATTTTGTTAACTGCCGCAAACGTAGCTGATGGTTAAATATCCGGTGTCATTTTATTAATGTGTAACCGCACAAGAAAAGTAGAAAGGGAACTTTTG
>OY744532.1:80506233-80518733 GCA_963556195.1 Sepiola atlantica | reverse complement strand
AACCAGCTGCTCCCGCTTACTAACAATAATCGTGATCTCACTCCTCAAATTATCTCATATTCTCAACCTACTAATTCCAAATGAACTTTGGACAAGAACTTGAACATACAAACCCAAAACATCCTCGATGATATAAATAACACAAATACTATGATGACAACTCCATACAAAATACACACTTACTTTCGGGCAAGTGCCTATCCTATCAAATCCAGAATTTCAAACAACATTTACTCTTTCAAATATAATAACGGCAATGCCACTAGCACCTTTCTATCTTACCTAATGAAATGGGTTTCAGTAAAACACTTTCTGCTCCCTGTATTGGGCAATATTAAAAGGTCTCAATCCTACACTTTAGGATGCGCTTTCTGTCAACTATGTACATTAGAAACATCTATGATAGCTACAGCATCTAAAAGCAAAAATAATATTAACTCTAAAAATAAAATTATCTCGACTTGCAGGCACAAGCAAAAATTTAAATACATAAGTTTCATTACTCTATTTGCACAATTCCTCTCAGCCAACAACCCTCTCTCTCTTACATTAGATTAATTTTCGAATTCTATAATGTGTTAATTTTGTAATTCTTAACTTTTCCAATCTTACAAATAACCATCCCAATAACATGGCGTGCCCTCTTTTGTACACCTAATAACTCTATTAACCCATCACACTCAATGTAAATGGAGAACTAGTATTATTCTCCTCTACCTTACTAATCCTTAATCGCTTCTACGTCAACACTCTAATTCCTATTCCCCTATTTTTCAATCATTGGGCAACCCTCGTACACACTCATCCATTACTTTTTTTTATCTCCCTTATATTCGATTTTTCGACTCTGGTAACGCTTCGCTCTACCGACAACATTTTTCTCATAGATTCAATTACTCTCACCTTTAAACTACGCTCCCTAGTTACTTTTATAATATGCCAGTTTCCCCTTTAAGTCTATTTATAATTTCAACACACTAGTGCATCACTTACGTTACAAAATTAAACCCAATACTACCCCATAATCCTTATACAAGAACTCACCTGTTGCAAGCAGAGGAACGCTGTTCCCAATCCTAATTTCAGTTATACATTAAAGTTTCCTATTTAGTCATGCATTTAATATTTAACTAACTGGATAATTCTTTAAAGTCCTTATACGATAAACTCTGAAATACTAATTGTTGTCCAAATTATTACATATTAAACACGTAAATTCAAGATTCTTATTTATCTGAACCATAATTCCCAATTGGACCCCTTTTAAATTTTCTGAATTATATATAAGTTTGTATAAACACCCGTTTTAATTAAGGGCCTCCCTTTCAGAATGATTTACTTACTGACCTGAATTCACTTCTGTTTTAAGCTTATGATAACGCTAACCTTTACGAAACCCTTTTTTTTCATCTGTAAATCTCTTTTTACCGGACACCTTATCTACGGACATTCACCAACTCAACAGACTCAATATTTTACACGCACACTCTTTAGTTTTTAAGCATCTTAGAATGTAAAACATAAAGAAAGAGGTAAAATAAACGAGGATTATCAGAGCTTTAAAAAGTACGAGGTCACCTTATTTTTCGATGTATACGTAAATCTCTTACCTTGTCGTGATGAAAGATTGGCGTATAGATAGTGTGTTGATTAACGGTTAAAAGGTATCTGTTTAAATCCGAGCATAAGAACGCGAATGGCTCGCAAGTAGATATACATTTGGGGAAGTTCATTTTTTAAGCATCTTAGAATTTTAAACGCAAGGAAAAAAGCAAAATGTTTTCAGAAAACCATTTGTTTAATGCCTATATTATTTTAGTAAAATCAATACAACTAATATTTCAATCGATATAAGGAGCATAACCAGAGCTTTAAACGAATATAAGGTATTCACCTTTTGTTATGTCTACGTAAGAATTCTTCATAGTGGTGATAACAAATTGACGTCCGGATGCTGTGTGATCTACGGTTATATATTTCTATGTACAGGATTAACTCCTTAACTCCAGATCATCATAGTTTGGGAACGCAAGTTGAGGGATGAGAAATGTGGAACTTATTTAGTTTAATGTAGTATCATGCAACGATGGGAAAGCGTTGGTTCAATAACTTTTTTGAAAATTAAAATATATACTTATAAATCTGTATTATAGGTATGAGACATAAACTATAAATTCCAGTTACTCTGTAGTAATTTAAAAAGTGTAAAAGGGGGTATTATGATAAGACACTCCCAATTAAATGCTGACATTTTATATATATACATTACATTTGATCAATAAGAATTGGACGCCAATTGAGTAAGATTCCCTGCATTTAATTTGCATCGGAAAACATGTTATTCCAAAGCTTCAAACTTGAGACTTTTCCAGGATAAAAATAATGTAATGGATGTTGATCAAAGTAAGAAAACTATTGTTGATCTCTATGTCCAGAAAGCCACTAGCCCGATCACATTCCGATCATAGTATTTTAGAAACTACAACTTGAAATAGCTCGTATCCTTACAAACTGTCTAATTGTTGCTTAAAAAGAAATGCTTTCTATCACCTTGAAATACTTTCCTTTTTTGCTAGGTCTTTAAAAATATTAGAGATTGCTCCACTTGACGCAACTAAAACAAATCAGTCGCTTGTGTGTTGAATCTGCAATAAATAAAAAAAGTCGTCGACCATCTCAGCGAATAGAATCATCTGAGTAATAAGCAATATTGATTTCGTCCTACAATATCTACGCTGACGTGCTGACTGTGATATCGCTAAGGATCAATGAATCTATCGCATTGCACTTCGTTTCTTGCTAGCCTTTTTACTCTAATATTTGTATAAGTGGTGGATTCATCAATATGTATTTAGAATGTGTGTCTCGATTGTTCTTCTGTCTCTGAGTACTTCAAAAATATAGAATGTTAATCAAATTTGATTTACATTTTGATATCAATGATATGTCTGCAGAGTAAGAAGATAATCACCTACTCAAGTGCCTTGATATAATTCTGCACAACACCTAAAAGTGCCTAAACTTCTCAGTCTATAGAAAACCAACGAATAATATGATCTCATAGATTTCTACTCCGACCGAAAATACCGAATAATATCCGCAATGATCGACGATCTGCAATGAAGAAACCTATATTGAGAACACTTACAGAACTTTTATTCATTTAGTTTGTCAATTGTTTCGATCTAGTTGTGACATGGTGAATTGTCCTGGTTTGAGAACACTTTTTTCTTCTTTATTTGTGACCGTTTTTTGTAGAATCATTCCTTCAAACGAACTAATACTGCTATATAATATTCGCTATGAATAGATATAATTCTCTTAAGAAAATTATTAAATTGATGAACAAAATACATTGTGCATCGCAAATTTATGATCGACTAAAACAAGTTCGCGGAAATTTTAGAAGTTTTATTTACAGCAACCGAATATAGCGACCTACGCCTTCAACATCACCTGTGTCTGTACGACCACATATAAAGCAAGGTTTCAACCTTGTAAACATGGTGTTCTGTCAGAGAAGCACCGAATAACCTTTATCGAACCACTGCTTTCCTTTAACAGCGGTTTACCTAACAGAAAACAATGTGTTATAAAATCACGAAGTCAGATTTCTCAATTCTTTTAAAAATGTGCAACAGTAGCTTAATGTAAATTAGTTTACGTAGTAAACAAATAATCGCGTTGGAATCAAAAAGGGCATTAAGAGGTGTGTATATTATTACATTCATATAGATTTATTTAGATTTGTACCCCACGATATATCAATTACTGACATTATTAGATATTATAATGTTTTGTAGCGACATCTATATGTCAGGCCCGGGACTTATAAAGTTATGTAAAACATTACAATGTAAAACATTACAATTGCGGTTTTTTAAAAAGGAATAATAGTAGAGTTTACTCTTGGTTTAAGAATATTATTTATCTATGTAGACACAATAAATATTTAGTGGTTTAAATTGAAGTTTCTTTTACGCGTATTATTTTAATGTTTTTGATCCTGTTTAATCAATGTTACGTATTAATATTAAAAAAATAATAATTTAGCCATGGACGTGAAATTACATCATCGAACCCGTATAATATAGCAGAAATAATATATCAGCTCTCTTTAGACTCTGTTATTTGGGTGTGAACGTCAGAGAGTTGATGTCTTTAAAGAATAAATGAAATAAATTCTGAGAGATCAAGCGATGAACATATAATAGTTGGTGGGTTCGAAGATAAAGTAATATTTAATCCGGATAGAATATATTCCGGGTAACTCGTGAAATATAGGAGCAAAATATTACTAGCCAATGTAAAACGTCTACATTAATGCAAGCAGCAACTACGGTTTCTGACATTATCGTTTGATCTACTGTGTCTTCTCAACTCTATCTACTTCGCCACGTTTATCTACACTAACCGTCATGGGTATGACCTACTATACTCCCCAACTATATCTACTGAGGACGAACTCTCATATGCGACTGTCACCGGTATCATCAACCGTCTATATTTCGCAGCCATCTCTGACGTTTCACATTCGTCTAGCCTATTTTTAAACACTATTTACCAAGCAAGCTCTCCCTAACCCAACCATTGTGGGTGTGAGCCACGGTCTAGAAATTCCTATTTCTCGTGCATTTCTAACGTATCCTTTCTATTTACTAACTATCTACAACACGCGATTTCTAACCCAAAAAGCAACAGTATGATTTACTGTTTCGTAATTAATCGTTCCCAAATATGTCTGACTTTTTTCGACCTACTATATTTTCTAAACTGTCTACATAGCAATGTCTTTCTAACCTAACTATTATGCGTATAACCAACTGTCTCAAATCCATACTTCCCAGTAATTTCTGACTTATCCTCTTTATTTCCCAATTTCATCTTCTAAACAAGCTTTCTCTAACTCAACCGTTTATGGGGGTGACGAACAGTCACGAAATCCATGATTCCTAGAAATTTCTGACGCTTCCTTTAAATCTATTCTATTTCCCAACTTTGTCTAGTGAAAGAGATCTCCTAAACGCAACCATCATTAGTATGACTTAACCGTCTTTAAATTAATCTTTCCCAAACATTTATATCGTTGCTTTTATCTATTCTATGCCCCAACTATCTATATACTACACACGCTCTATATTACCAAACCATAATTAGTATGCCACACTGACTTGAAATCTATGATCCCCAGCTGTTGCTTACGTGTTTTGTCGATCTCCCGTTAATCCTATCTGTATATATTAAGCAATCTTACCCCACTGCCCTTGGTATCACATAATATTGACGCCTGTCGTGAAGCACAAATTGCTAGCTTTTTGTAGTGTGTAGTCAATTCTTTCTTACACTTATTATAACGCCTATTCTGACCTGAAATCATAGTACATTCGACATATTCCCATCCTTTTTTTAAAATAGCATTTATCATTTGCAATATACTTCATTCAAAAATAAGCGCTTCCAAAAAAATATAAAAAGACAAAACATTTATATAAACCGCCTTCACCAGAATGGCGGCATTAAATTTATCGTAAATGATGAGTATGTCTTCAAACTGAAAACAAAACGAATACAACACTTCACTTATTCTATTGTATATAGTTCGTATAAATGTTAATGCTTATTCAGGAATGCATGTATTATGTTTTTGATAGAATAAACACTCACATTAAAGGGTAATGAGGTGTAGTCTTTATCGGTGCAATTAATTATTTGAATATGTGTCAACCTTTCTGGCATCATCTGTGTTTGTTTCCATTCTACATTTCTAGAAAATAACTGGACTGATGTAAAAGAAAAAAGCGCTCGAGTTTACAAAGAAAACGTTTTGTTTTCATTTTTTCTTAATGGTTTTTTTTTGGCGATGTGTTTTTTTTTCATGTAAACACCGAAACTCTTTTCTAAGCATTTGTTTCTAAGCGAACGAACTGTTTTAAAGCGAATGATTTGTTTTTCTAATCTTTTGTTCTGTTTTTTCTGTTTTTCTTTTATGACAGTGTATGGGTTAGGGTTAACGTGAGGGTTGCGGCTAGTCAAAATATTTTGTGTACTGGTTCTGTTGCTGATAGAACTCGGGAAGTTCAACCAGCTGACAGCGATTATAGAAATTTATTTCAGAAGGTATCGACTGGTTTCTGTAGCCTGATTATCTAATCCCGTTTGAATGATTAATAGTTTCGTCAACTTTCGGGTGCTTCCGCGATCTACCCGATCGTTGACGACGCGAAGTCACGGAAACATGCTGCGTCATCTATAAGACTACCGAAAAAAGTATATCTTCAATGTATGTGTTATTCATCAACATTTTCGGCGGCCTGGTGTATTTGTAGAGGAATATATCTTTTACCAAAGCTAGTTTCCCTTTGTCACCACTGTCTGACAACGGTTCTTTTTTTATATCAAAAATACTTTCTTTTATAGAACGCGGTATAATTCAACAGATCGTACTGTAGTGTTGTATGTGTAAGGTATTCTTAGCGTACACCTATATAGTTTCCAGTCGCTCTGGACTTATTGCTATTTGAGATTCAGCGATGCTGGTTCAGGAGATGAGTGGTTTCATATTTCGCAACCCTTGCTTCACAAAAGACTTGCTGCGCAAGCACACAACCTAGAGGATCCATTGTCTATTGAAACTGAATGGAAGCCTTCTCAAGTAACATAAAAACTTTACTATGATGAACATTTTTAATAAAACATTTGAAAAATACGTCAAAGCTATGAAAAAGAGAATCATGAAAAGTGAATGTCTTTCACTTTCTTCCTCGTTATTACGTCATTGTATGTTAACGCTTCCATCGTTACAACACCTACGCAATCTAAGGCGAGTTCATCAGAACGAAGGTGTAAATGATACCCGTCTAAAATAATCAATGTATTTCAATATCTGTATTCTTCGAAATAGCTTCACTGTTTTGGCTTCTGATAAAATAACATTTTAAAAGTGTTTATCTGTTCTGCAAATCTCAGGTGACGTTTTGAGTAAGGTATTCATCAAGTTTGATTCGCTGATTAATATAATATTTTCATATGTTTATGAATTAAAAGGCTCTATGTGTACAATTCATTCATAACTCTTTGTGCTGTGGTTTAAACCTTGTACACATTTGTATAAAAGTGTTGAGTAACTGATTTATATAGAGAAGAAGGTATGTGAGATAACAGAGGTTCTGATTGGTCTGTCACATTACAGAAACAGGCATATGTTCCTGAAATTAAGTAGAGAATATATTTGCAAACGCATTAGGATACTTAGGTATGATTGACAAGGTTTGACTCCAACTTCGCGTATGTCCCTATAAGAGCAGTAATAGCATAGTAGTCAATTTTACATCTCTCTTATTTTTACGGTCCCGACGAACAAACAAGACCAGAAGATAACCTCCCGAGAAATAAAAACAGTAAGAAAAGTGATTACATGAAATGACACACTTCTTTTTGTCACTAAAGATGTGAATTTCTCCCATATATTTAGATTGTAAAAATGTATTTTAACGGTTTATATAGTGAAAATAGTAGAAAGTTAACCATACACATTCATGTAAGATAAGGAGATAGAGTTTTGCTCTTTAACTTATTTAGTAGGTGAATAAGGTATGGCATCTTCTGGAATTACTAACCAGCCACCCTAACCTTAACCACTATCAACAAAGAGTAGAGACTATCAGGCATGTGTACGCAACGTGGTTATGTATGAAAGGGAAACCTGCCAAATAAGGGTTTGACACATGCGTTACATGCACAGAAATGATATATAGGGCGATACTATTCATGTAAGTCTTAAATACAGACTTAGGTCTGATGACATCAGAGCGATTACAGAATCTTTACACTATAGACAGATATATTCATACGACACTTCGATTGTATGGCCACGTTAAAATAGATAACACTTTATAAGTTACCTTATGCAGAGTAATTGAGGTAACACAGGGGAATGCCAGATAAAAAGATACGAAGAAGTGATCAGAATTAACGCGATATAAAGAGAGAATATTAAAGTATTGACCAGCGATAGTTTTCCTTTTGTTGTTTTTCATGCCAATCGCTCCAGAAAAGGCATGGAGCAACTTTATATACGCAGCTTAAAACAACGATATATTATTATCGACGGGGCAGATTTAAACAGATCAAGGCTATAAGTAGGAAGAAAACGGTCAACAGGAAAAGAGTTCAACGTGCTAGTAGTTCTTAGAAAGAAGCTACTGGAATAGGAAGCTATATTACAATGAGGTATCAAAACATCAACTTGATGGAGATGACTAGACCAACGAGTAAAAATGATCTGAAACAACAGAAGCATGGAACAGATCACAAAAATCTTCACGAACGCGTGGCATAGTAGTATTTATAGAAAAGACTGAGACTAGCAACATAACGTCTATTTGAGAGAGAGAGAGAGAGATACAGCCAGACAGACAGGCAGACAGACAGATACAGAGTGAGAGAGAGAATGAGAGAGAGAGTGGAAGGAAGAGAAAAGGATGCGCACAATCAAATTACAGATACGTTTTTGTTAGTTTGGCAGTCGCTTTCTACAGACAATCTAACAAATGCTAGTATATAAAACAGACGTAATATCTAATTTGATGATTGTGATTTATATCAATAAGGCTAGAAAGAATTCCTCGATGTAGAAATGGACCCATAATTAAATTTAATAAAATATGCTAAATATAAACATGATTGTCTTCAGTTTTACCTTTTATTTTTATTCAAGCCAAACAAGCAGTATTTTCAACATAAGCGTGAGGGGCTATAAGGGGTGGGACAGTATTTATAGGAAGTTGCTGGGTAGGGAGTTGCCAGCAAGATGGTTGCCCACCTTACATTTTCATTCCTGCGTTATCGTACCGTCTGTGATACAGATAACAGAGAAGGACTCCAGATGCCAGTTGTCCGAGGATGGAAATGTATCACAGTTGAGAATTCCCCGGCATCTAGTGTTGTCTACAGTGAAGAGGAGAGAGTTGGTAACTAGTTGGGTAGGTCAGGAGTCGTTTCGGTTTTGGAGTACACGTGTAGTGTGTTCATCTGCGTACACTCCGTCGAATAACTTACAAAGGGCTAGTGCTTAGTAGACAATGCGGGACCTACCAGTTTGGGAGTACATGCAATCGTACCAAACCAGAAACGTGGGCTGAATAAGCTTAACTGATTTGATACGATGCTATATTATTAAACAATAGAGACAACTGAAGACAAATTGTATAGACATTATACCGTATTTGTCACAATTTTCTCAGAGTAAATATTAGAAATTATAACAAAAAAGGTTCAGAAACTATTTTTATATGTGAAGTGAAAATAACTATCGACGAGAATCATAATTGAACACACATTTTAAATATTACCATGAACCTTAATTAACACCTATTGAAGCCTTACCGTGAACCTAATATAAGTTTACTATTAATATACAGTAACTAATAACATTACATCTATAAAACAATGTATAGCTAATATATATATATATATATATATATATATATATATATATATATATATATATATATATATATATCTATATATATATATATATATATATATATATATATATATATATATATATATATATATATATATATATATATATATATATAACGGCAGAGAAGAACTATAATTAATCAAATTAACAATATAACAGTGATGCATTATAAGAATCATGATATAGTGAGGCCATACATATTATAATTGTACAAGAGTAAATCAAAATGAGATAAATATATGATAAGAAAAAATGTATCATATGATATGCCATTTAGAAAAGTAGTAATATCATTAATAACAAAATCCACCTTGGTAAACATGATAGGTAAGCTTTAGAAAATAATATGATAACTCATACTGATATGAACTCTAAATAGAAAAATACTAAGAAGAATACAAAAATAATAATTATCATATTTATTATACGAATAATAATAAAATAAATGGAAAGAGAACTAGTTGCTTTTATCCTTCATATAGTATGTACAGGGTGATTCATAAGTCACTTGGCTATTTATTTAATATAAAGTTAAGGAAATACGGTAATACAAAACAGAAAGTTTATTCAACGAATTCATTCATGGGAGTTTAAAATTACAGCAAATTTTCAAAATGTCCACCTTCGTTCTGCATGCATTGCTCCATTCTTTTTTGCAAGGAATTTACGACTCTTTGTAGCATATTTGATTGATTATGAAATAAATATATATAGAAATAAATATATGAACGAACAAATTTAAAATAACAAATAGCAGTAATTAGAGAGTAAGATAACAATTATCAAAAGTTTATAGTATGTTTGTGCTGCATATGGTAAACATTTTAAATAGCTAAGTGAAGTGACTTATGAATCACCCTGTATATTTAGACGGATAAGCCAAATGAATTAAAACAGAAATGATAATAACGTTACGGGGCATAAAACATTTAGCTGAATACTAAATCAAAATCACAATTAACATATATTTAAGAAATATGAAAATACTATTATCTGAATTTAACTAATCAAAAAATACATAAATGACTTTAAATAACACCGTAGGAGAAATGTAAATTACCAAAAAATAGAGAATGCTTGACATCTACTACATAATATAAATGTAATGTTATTGAAAGAAAGTTCTTATATAAAGCCGACATGTAGGCCATTTAAATATAACGATTATATTACAGCTATTAGAAAAGTCTGTATAGTAGGTAGTTATGTATCACTAACTTCCGTAACTGCATATATTCTTGAGCATAATGATACAAATATTAAATTAACCATATAATGTTCAATATTAACTAAAACTAATACTTATAAATATCACTGAAATAAACGTATAGGATGTTAGTAATGTCAAACTAAATCAGTGGAAATTTTAAACTAATAAGATAATATTTATCTAGGAATGTAACTGAGGATAAACAATAGTAAAGCCAAGCATGGCTGCAGACGGTAGGAGACGCTTGGCTATAACATATGTTGATCCCAATTACTTTCCCTGCTAAAATAGTCATAAACTGACAAATCCAAGCCACCGAGCGCATTCAACCCGCGTCCTTTGAAGGAGACTGACCACGGTTGATAACATGAGTGGTTTGATTGTGGACGCACGTATATAGGGTTGTTGACTTTGTTGGTCGGCGTGATTCTAGCGTTGGCATTCTTGCAAGAGAAACCACGTAATGGTTGCTGACATTCCTAAGTGATGTTATGGTAACCATTGAATTCGAACCTGGCTCACCAAGGTCGTCAGTCCGTGTCGTTGTCCACTTGACCACCGTCACCTTCCATTTTTAAATAAATTAGAGTAATGTAAGAAATGTAATGTAAGAAAACTGAAGGTGTTTGTATAGATAATAAGAATACTAATTTTGTTTTCAGTATTAAAATAATAATTATAATAATAATTATACTAATTACAATTATAATAATAAAATGTATTTCATAATCGTATTATCATAAATGATAATGATAATGATAATAATAATAATAATAATAATAATAATAATAATAATAATAATAATAATAATAATAATAATAATAATAATAATAATAATAATACAGTGAAGTAGTAATTAAGACCTGAAGTTTTCTTATATTTGGGCTTTCTAATATTAATCGAAGGATAACCATTAAATAATAATAACAACAATAATAATAGCATAATAATAATACTGTCATATTATAGATTGAGCCCGATAGATTGTGTGAAAGTGATATAAATGTTAAGCTTTGCAATTGTGGTCCCATTGTTTTGTGGATTTTAAATATTGTTCCGACATGTGTACTGAGAAAATCCCTCACCCCTTTACCGCATTGATAGGGCCACGGGAATGGAACGCATTGAAATTGGTGTCTGCTCAACACCAGTGGGATTGTGGTCAAGCTGGGGTGTGCCGCGTCGGGGGCAGATAAAACCGTGGAAGGGATCGATTTTAAAATAAGGTACCGGGTGTTGATTATAGGTTGGGCCCAGTTTTGGTCACTCGGCGTGTTCGGGGAGCAGAGATGATTCGATGTGATACTTCACCTTGCTGCCGTACCGACAACTTAGAACCATGGGATAGGGGCCTCTACGTTAAATAAAAAGGGCTGGGAATTAGAAACACGGAAGATTTTTCTCGGACATTCGCGTCGGGGGCACTGGGATGTGCGAAATGTATGGTCCAGTTTAGCAAGTGATATAAGGACGGTACCTCACGTAGATCTTGGAGGCTGAATATTTAAGTTAAAGTGTTAATGAAAGGGGTTTCTGTTTTGTTCCCCTATATCCGTTAATGTGCGAGAGTTAGTTTCAAATGGCAATCGGTCGTATACCAGTGATGCAATGAAATGTGTGAGAGTGACATGGGAACCCAGAGATAACATACAGACAATTCGGGGCAAGATGGTCAGGCAGATGTGAGGCCAGTTGAACACTAGCTCTGCTGTGTTCTTAATTTTGACCAGCCCTGGGGATGTTTTTTTTGTAATAAAATCCTGCATTGTTTTTTTCTTATAAGGGAGGAAGGTGTGTTATATTATA
>OY744532.1:80471233-80501233 GCA_963556195.1 Sepiola atlantica | reverse complement strand
AGTATAACAAAATATGGAAAGAATAATTAATCGTCGTGAAAAAGAACAAATGGTCGATAAATGTATATTATATCAATAAAAAGAATAAAAATCTAAAACTAAAAAAACAGTAACAACGAAACAACAGTAGAATGAACAAAAGCAGTACAAATAAAGCGATAAAGATAACATTAAATGAGATGAGAGATGATTAAATATTATTTCAATAAAAATAATAAAAACTCTTAAAGTTAAAGAAAGCGTAACAACGAAAAAAGAGCAGAATGAAAGAATTAAATAATAAATTAATAACGAATGAAATAATAAATTAATAACAAATGAAATAATTAATAACGAATGAAATAATAAATTAATAACGAATGAAATAATTAATAACGGATGAAATCATAAATTAATAACGAATGAAATAATAAATTAATAACGGATGAAATAATAAATGAATAACGAATGAAATAATAAATAAATAACGAATGAAATATTAAATAAATAACGAATGAAATAATAAATTAATAACGAATGAAATAATAAATTGATAACGAATGAAATAATTAATTAATAACGAATGAAATAATTAATTAATAACGAATGAAATAATAAATTCATAACGAATGAAATAATGAATTGATAACGAATGAAATAATAAATTAATAACGAATGAAATAATAAAATAGCAATAAACAAAGAAGAAGTATAAAAAATAAAAATCAACACTGGATACCAGATATAAGAAACGTAATCAAAACGCAAAAGATAAAATAAGAAATCGGAAATAAACAGTATAAAAACCGTAAGAACTATGATGAAACGAACGCCACAGAAATATCGATTAAATAAATAAATGAATAAATAAATAAAGAAGAAATAATGAAAAACCGACAAAAATATTAAAATAGGTATATAAAAAAGACAAATATATTTTTTAGAGAAAAAAGATAGAAGACTACAGAAAACAAACAGTGAGAAATTTTAATCAAATCTGAATTAAAACTAAATTAAACAGAGCACAAATAATAAAATGGGTGAAAATGAGAAAGTGAAAGTACCTGGAAATAATTACACTGGAGATAAAGAGAGGAAATATACCCGAAAAAAAACGAGAATAGATGACTAATAAATAATAAAATAGTTCAAAACGAGAGAAAAATGAATAATCGACAGAAAAAGGTAGCATCAGAAAAAATGAATAATCGAAAGAAGTAAGGTATCATCGAAAATTATGCATGAAATAAAAAAGGAAAATCTTTAAAAATGAAGGAAAATATTTAAAAAAACTTAAACGATAAAGACAGTAGACGCTATTAGAGAGGAAGAAGAATCAAAAGGCGAAATAAAGAACAAATACAGACAATAAATACGACTAGAAAGGAATAGAGTAAATGCTAAGACAGAATGGAAATAAATATTTAATAAACTATTTCCATTACTCGCTTGCGGCTAACAGGTATAGTGAGAGACAGAAAGAGACAGAGAGAGGGAGAGACAAGGTAGCATGGGAGTTGACGGAAGGTTATCTCTCAAATACATTATTTAATCTCAATTTGAGTTATTTAATATAACGTTTTAAGGCGTCCCCATACTAATAATCGCAACACCCATTCTGCAATTTTACCTACGAAATCTATATAGTCTATCCCTAACACCAGACGTGGCTTCTATTCATGTTATAGTTTATTTAGTGACGGATTTGTATCCGTCCGTAAATGGAGACTGTGTAGAAAGAATGAGAATTAGAAAATGAAATAGCGGCTGAAATAGAAATACCGTTTAAACGAAAAAAGGATGAATTATAAAAAAAAACTTACACAAGAGAAATACGACAAATAAAGGAGAGTAGAAAGGAGGTGAGAAAAGGAAAAACTGGAGATAAATAATGGAAATAAAGACAAGTGATGAAACGACAGTAGGAAAATAAAGAATATATTAAGTACAGATTAAATGAACTAATTAAATGTTAAGTACAAATTAATAAAGGGAACATATGACAAACATTATTGAAGCAAAACGACCGATATATAATGATACTAGAAAGAAAGCGGCGAACAATAACGGAAATGTGAAAGAAAAAATAAATGAATTACCGAAATTATTGATTAGGTTGAAAACGAAAATACTAGGGAGAAAGTTAAAAAGAAAACGGATAGAAAAAATAGACACAATGTAGAGAACGAACAGAAGAAATGTAAAAAGTAAGAAGGACTTAGAAATAAAAAGAAAATAGAAAGAACGAGATACAATAAAAACGCAAGAAAAATTATGAAAAATACGGAATAGACAATTGTAAAATAATTAATTAAAACCAGATCATGTAGCGACAGGCATGAGAAAATACGGACAAATGAGAAACGTACGTATAAAAGATCAGTGATATGAAAGTAAAACAAAGAACTGAATGCCTGAAAATAAAGAGAGTAGACTGAAAGAGCGTGTCAAAAATTAAAAAGCGATAGAATATTTGATACAGTAATAAACGGAATAGATATTAAAATAGTAGGAGGATAATAAGAAATCAATCTAGGAATGATAAACACAATCACAGAGTGTTTAGAATAAAAGACAATAATGTTAAAAGAGAGACAATAGAATATCAAGAATAAAGAGAGTAAGAGAAAACCAAAAGACTGAAGATAATGATGGCAGTATTAACACTGAAATAAAAAGAGATCACAAATAGGAACCGGCTAAATAAACGTTGGGCGCATAAATAAATCCATGAACAACAAAGAAAGGGTGACAATTTGAAGAAGACAATTTAATACCTAATAAGAAATACTACAGAAGAGAATATAGTAATAGATTTATAAAGCAATATATACAAAGACAGAACAAATTAGTGTAAATATTGAAAGTTCACAGACAAATTAACAAATTGAAGAAATAAGAAAAACATAACATAAATTATATAAATTAGTATTTGTATACTGGTCGGCATTTCTGTATCCTTTGAAAGGTGTAGGATTATGAAGTGTTAATTTAGGTTAAAAAAACGAAATAGTGAACACGATGTAATGATGAGAGAAGATATTTTAATAGAAGGTACAATAATGAAAGGTGAAACTTCAGTGATGAATTACTAAGCTTCAAGGTAAAACACACATCTTAGGTGAAGTACTCCTTAATATATAGTCGGCCATGGGAAAGTAAAAAAGGGGTTAAATGTATACTATTACAGGAGTAATGAATACAGAAACAAAATAAAAAGCAATAACCCGAAGAAAATAATTGAAATAACGGATGCGACAATTATGGTACCGTTAAAAAGTAAGAATAAGTGATAGTAGAACGACTAAAATTATAGATATTATAATTACAAACAGAAATATTGGCAAAGACTCGTATTAAAATAAATAAAAGTGGGCAGTAACAATCAGATTTAAGTGACCGTCTTCTACGAATTACTTAAAACTTATACCCGGTCGTCGTTAGCAAAACAGCTGACTACTCTTGTGGATTAAATAAAGTGTTCCGTTCGAAATTCTGTACGGATTCCCGAGTTGGATATAAATATCCTTAATTCAACAAGACGAACCTGAAAAAGGTAAGGAGTTACACCTGCCGAGACGACGTGAAAATAATATCCACGATGAGAATAGGAGTCTGAATATGAAATACATACATAGTAAAACACTGAAGAAAAGAAAGAATTACTGATGCAATAGAAATATTAGAAAATGCGACTAAACTAGAAATGAGAAACATTGATTGAATGCAACAATAATAAATTTAACTTACAATAAAATACATAAAAAGTAATTTTAAAAAGTACAAAAATAATATAACAATGAGAAAAAAAACTCAAACCACAACAATCTGATAGAAATAAGGATTTTGTCCATCTGCCTGTAAGTCACAATTTGTTAAACGAAATAAATGCATTGAGGGATTAGTCTCATATCGAAATATCAGTTATATTACTACTTTTAAAAATGGAGAATATTACATTAATAGTAGATCATAAATTCCCAACAAATGAAACAAAGACCATGAGCGTAAAGCGAAACCTTAACCTATAGATATCCAGTCCTAAGTGTTGCCAAATGACGTATTTGGACTTTCTTATGAGTAAAGCTTAATACATCACCGTAATAAAATAGTATCGCTTCGGCGTGAAATAATATTTAATTTACTTATATTAATCGACTTTACGAGCTTAATGATTATAGCTATCAAATTATTAATTATTGAAAGACTTCAGAAACTGGATTTTTTTATTGAAATAAAAAAAAATTATAAAAGAAACCAATTATGATATATAACGGAGAAATGGGAAATTTAAAAAAACACAGGAAAAATTAAAATGCGAATGTCTAAAAAAAGCATGGGTGAAACAAGAAATATTTTATAAAAGTTAATGTAAGACATGTCATTTAAGACTTTATTATATCTGCACTAATTTTCGTATTGACCTTTTTCGGATTCAATAAATACCTCATATTAAATTTCCAACAGAACTAATAAATTAGGAAAGTCGTTCACTCACTATGATGTATAGGTCTTTGTAAAAAAAATAGAGTACTATCTTTAACTGAAACTATTCTTAACATGAACATCTTGATCTCATTTACTCAAGTAAGCTCAAGCTGATAGCCTAACTTTTAAGACATTGTAAACCATTGTTTACCAATTTTTTAATAATAACCTTAAGTCCGAGTGGCAATAAAGAATGAGTGTTTATGCAGTTAACGAACCGGGCTACTTTTTTAGATAGGATTATCAAGTTAGATCTAATTTTTATGGTTAACTTTGTTTATCAAATTGTTAGCTGAATGTACAGAATAGATAATCAACCCCTTACCTCCCCATGTTAAGAATGGGGTTCTAAATAAGAACGTTATTATTTCAGCCCGGTTCGTAAACTAGATTAGTACCAATAAGGGGGGGGGGGTTCAATCTCAACATGAATTATATGTCAAGCTACACTGAAAATAGCACTGAAAACAACTAAACATAGAAAGTTAAGAATAAACACAACGAAATCTAAAAAAAAACGAAATATGATCAAATCAGAAATATAAACGGAGAGAAATAAAATATAGCCGAACAAACATAAAATGGTGATGGAAAAAATCATGAAACACGGCAAATAAAGTTTTTGAAATAAATGACAGTTTTACACTGTGTAAAATTCGGAAATTTCTTGGAAAACAGTTCCCAGTGCAGCGCCCTTTCGGAATATTTGCTCCACATGAATTCGACTAGATATGATTCCACCCTTTGTGTGTGGGTGCCACATTCAATCTCACTTCTTTTCTTTGCCTCATTCCACATTCGTTCTACGTGGTTAGTTGTGACATTTGTTACTTGATCAAAAAAATTGTATTTGAGATTCACACGCAAATGATGGAATCCTTCGGCACCGAGGCGATCATGCGCTCGCCAATAATCATACAAAATCGTGTGAATAGTTTTCCAACAAATAATATAACAAGCACGTTCTCTGTATGTCTGTCTGTCTGTCTGTCCGTCGGCCAGAATTTTTGTGAACGTAAGAGAGGGGCGGTTAATTACGATTTACTTAATTTTTCAAATCAACGAGAATCTTTGTAAACTTTTAAATTAGGTTCGGAAACAATTAGTAACTTAATTTAGCTTTAATAACATTAAATAGCATATAAATAAAGTATAAACAAATTGGAATATGAAACTGCGATTCAAACACACACGGTGTTTAGCATTTTACTAAATATGTTATTCTTTGAACTACTTTATATACTGTTACCAACACTCGCTTAGACAACAGACGTGTTTTGCAAATTACATAATTTCTTTTATACTTCTAATGAATTCATATTTACAAATATACACTTATAAAACTGTAAAACTGTCATTTACTTTGAAAACTTTATTTCCCGTGTTACATGTTTTATTTTTCAAAACATTCATATTTTTCAAAATCATTTAATTTTTAATTTTATTTTTCAGTTTTTTAATAATTACAATAGTAAAACATTTTCATATACATCGTGGTTGAAACATGACACTAGAGTTCTCTCCTCTTTATTTGACTCTCCTCAACTTAAATATACATTTTTCTCGGACCTACAGTTAACAGGCATAAAAGAAAGAATAAATAAAAAGAGAAATAATAATGTCGTTAGGACGAAATACACAGAATTAATATTTAAAAAATATCGGTTTTGTCTTTGGCATTTCTCTTGCAATTATACTTAACTTCTATAACCATTTTTCTATGTTTTTTTCTTGTTAATACTTAATTTTAAAAAAACATGTCTAAATGTGAAATCAACATTTAGTAATCCTCGAATGTGGTTTACATTGTACTAAAAACAATAACATTTACTGAAATAATAATATTTATTCTTCTTAGCAGATTATTTTTCTCAGTTGATTATTTCAGAATGTATACATTCTATGAAACTACGAGATCGAATTAAGTATATTTACAAAAGAAGTGTAGCGAAATACGTTTTTTTCATTCAAATGCCATTGTGCATCAAGACAAATAATAGTAACGAAGAAGAATCAGAGTTTGATTTGTCAATTTAATGTGAATTAGGTCAATAGAATGAAACTGGCAGAGAAAATATACAAAAATAAAGATTGCAGTCAAGCTAAAAGTAAAAGTCACAGAAAAAATAGAAAATAAAATAATGAATGAATAACTGAGCAAACATGTAGTTAGAGAGAATGAGTGAGAGAGAAAAATGGCAGAATCAACTATAGATGGGCATCATAATAAAAACAATAAGTTAAACGAGACTAGAATAATAAACGATCACATCGGTAAAGAAAGATAGCAGTTCTACAACATAGAATAATCATAATACAAAAATAATGCATTGCTGTTTTGCTAACTATGGCCGGAGTGACTTGATTATCGCCAGAAAAATGTCCTGCGTAAACTTAGAAGGTTTCTGTTTCTCCATTAAAAAAAGTCTTCCATGTTTTCCACGTCAATCTGTTGACAGTCGCGGCACTCAAATGTTATTCCTTTAAAAGATAGACGCTTTGAACAGGCGACCATTGAAGATTAAAAAAAAACTCCGCAGAGGCGGATTCTTTTATTGCTGCCTCTCGAGATGCTCACAAAAGAAGAAAAAAAAACACAAATGCAAAATGAAATGAGCAAAAGTTGAAACGAGAACGATGCTGGAAAAAGTGGACAATAAAAGAAAACAAAAGGAGACGAAACGAAAGAAAACGAAACGAAACTTGATTCCGAAGCGATGCAATTGAAAACAAAGAATTGAACGTGTCGATTTAAGAGAATAACTATGAAGCGTATTGATCGTATCGCTAAAATAACAATAACAAAGCAATATATAAAATATGTATATACGCACACCCACATATATATATATATATATATATATATATATATATATATATATATATATATATATATATATATATATATATATATTTGTATTAAATACTGGGAGGTTTTAATTACCTACCGGAGAGTTTGAATTACCAACTAAGGAGTTTGAATTGCCTACTAGACATCACCCTCGAGTCTATTCGGGTTTGCTGTGAAACGGTTTTTCGCGACGACCTGGCATGAGGATACTGCCCCTCACAAGTAGACCCCGACCTAATATTAAAAATAAAATTGTATTCTCATGACATATCATTTTTTTTCCGTATGTCTATACACTGGCTTATACGAAAAGTAGTGAACTTTCTCCTATTGATGCTACCTGAAGTAACAGTACTTAGCTTGATATTCCACTGGACTAGATGAATTCCTGTCCTAGAATCCGATAAGACCAAGGGACGCCATGTAATATATCCTATGACATAATTAACTGGTCAATTAGAGAGAGGAAAACTAATGCTTTTTTTATTTACTTACTCAACGTTTGGCAAGTAAAGGATAACTTTAGTAGAATCTTCTAATATCCAAGTATCTCATATAGAGATCTAGTGTTAGCCCCAGGAAGGCATCCCTTAATTTCTGAGAACTCCATGTGAAGTAAAATGAAACATATATGTATATATATATATATATATATATATATATATAAGAGGAGGAAGAAAAGGAAAAACACTATAGAACAGTCTCGCTTGACAGGGTTGTATTTTACAACGAAAATTCGCGATAAAAAAATTTAATAAATGAATTTTTCATTCATAAAAATATTGCACGATTGTTGATTTTCAAAAATATTTATTACATTCTAATCCGTGCTTCAAAGATGTTAACTTTCTCACTTTAAAAAATAGCGCCAATCTGCGCATGACATCGACCAGACTAATCTTCTAACGTCTTAAAGAACTCGACGTATTTTCGACCCCTCGGGATTAATACCACCATCAAAATGAGGAGGGAGAAAAGGAAAAAAAATCTATAGAACAGTCTCGCTTTACAAGGTTGTATTTTACAACGAAAATTCGCGATAAAAAATTTAAATAAATGAATTTTTCATTTATAAAAATATTGCACGATTGTTGCTTTTCAAAAACAATTTAATACATTCTAATCCGTGCTTCAAAGATGTTAACTTCCTTACTTTATACATATGTGTATTATTTTATGTATATAAAAATATATTATAACGTGATATAATACATTGTGTATGAATATTCAGTATTTATTTCAACATTGCTCAATACATGAGTAGAGCTTAATAGTAGAAGTGTATAAAATATATTGATGGCGATTACGCTACACAGCGAAGCCCATGTTTCATCCCCGCAATGAATAATCAGACTAAATGATTCCATGCGGGATGAAGCACAGATGCCTATGTGTACTTTAATTAACATATATATATTTCCATACAAGTAAGTTCCTGATCACGTGCATGATAAACACTTTTAAGACGGCTGACTATATTGTTCGCTTCATAACATAGATAGTATTTATTTCTGAGCGTATCGCATAGCTGCTGAATTGGGCGTTTGGTTAGAGTATAGAAAAATGAGTCAAAGCTTACTTGTGTCTGAGGTTCGAGTGGTGCGATCGGCAGAACATTTTTTTCCCACACCGATGATTCTATTAGAAGGAATCGTATGCGTGTGTGGTTAATAATGAAGTATTTATTATTAAATAATTACATATGCATACATATGTGGGTGTGTAAAGTACTTTTTCACCTATAAATATTTTTTCTATTTTTGCGTCAAATCCCTTGTTGATTAGCTCGTTGCGAGTACGTGGCAAAGCGTGGATATATGTGTGTATGCGCACGTCTATTGCACATCTTTGGTTTTTTATCATAAACTCAGATAAATGACGTCAGAGAATAATCGCAAAAATAAATCCGAAAGTTTTGGATAAGTAATCAAAATGTATGCTGTCAGTTCGTAAAAAAATGACAGGAAATAGAAAATTAATATGGAAAATGAATGTTTCCGCTTGTGTGTGCTTGCAGCTGTGTGTATGTTAGACATAATATATAGGTGTGTGAATGTGCGGTTAGTTGGTTAAAGAAATGAAGCAGATTTCAGAAAAATCGACACTCGTGTAGGGAAAACTATTTTCAAATCTTAACTCATCGGTGGCTGCTGGTATTTACTTACACAGCCAATGCACCCATCCGTTTTTTTTTAGATGTGGTATCCTGCGACGGAAAGGTTAGACACAAGTCGGGTTTTCAATGTAAACCAAATACAGCCCCGCTCCCCCAAAAGGGGGACACTGGATTAAAACAAAAATGAGTTGTCTCTGTCTAGAAAGATGTTTCCTTCACTGGACGAGTACAGCAAAGATTAAATCTAGTATTAGAACTGGTATGTTACCTTGCTCCTAATCAAGATAATGTGGGGGCAATAGACTTATAAATAACACACGTCATTTTCGAGAAAACAGATTTACAATAGTTCATATTTTGACACAACATTGAGAGGGTGGAGAATTTAACTTATTTATCAACTTGAATAAGGCGACTAAGGGCTGGCACATGATCTTTAATCTTGGGTTGTAAAAGATGTGACCGGCATTTCCCGAGTAAATGTTTTTTTACGTAAAGCAATCAATTAATTTCTGTAAACTGAGATTAGAGACAACCTTGTTACATATGTTTAAAAGTTTACTAACCGATCGTAAATGGTCGTATCTACGGCCGAAATATCTCGGTAGAACTTTACAACATGAGTTTTTGAGTTTATTTTTGTTAGTTGTTTAATTGCTTATTCTTTATTCCATTTTTATTTTTACATATTGTCTGAAACATTGTTTCTTTTTTCCCATATGTTTAACTGCAATTATGTGGACGTCAACAATGGCTAAAATTCAAGATAGTCAAAGATCTCAGCCTTTAAATCACATCTTAGTGATTCTGGTAGCCGATGAGATACACTTAACGCACAATAATAACAAAAAATGGTATTTTGACTGCTGGATCACCATATATAAAAGCCAAGAGCCAATTGAGGATAAGAGTAAATCAGACGGACTGATTATGAGACGGAAATGAGGAGGACTGTGGGAGTACTCACATTAATTAATGGTATGAACTGCGCTTCATTACGTACGCAGCTGTTTATGCACAGTTTGTCGTCATTGGATTTTATATCGACTAAGTTGTAAATCCTAAGGGCTTTATACCCGCGGTTATGTGTTCAACAGATAGGAAGCGCTCACGAATGAGCTTTGTCCCTGATAATTAAGCCTTGAGCCACGTACATGGGGAGAGAAACGAAAGTAATTTCTGCTGTGGAAGTAATATATGTTCTAACCTTGAATGGCTCATGAGAAATCAAAGATAGAAGTTATGTCGTATGAAATAAATGAATAGAAAATAATACAATTTACACTTTTTCTCTTTCATTTCTTTTCCTTTTCCACAACTCACAGAAAGTAAAGAAACTCACAAATCAGAACAGGAAACATAAAATCAGTCCTACACATTAAACAAACAATAAAACATAGGCTTAAACAATTTAAGTTTGTGCACTTTAAAAATAATTTGTAAACAGTATTTAAAGAACACCATGACTTAAGAGCATTCCAACTCATCAACCACTAAGAATAACACAAGAACAAAATGCAATGAATTTAAATGTAACTAAAGAAGAACAGTCGACCATCGCATACTATCCCAGTCACATAAATAGTTTAGTGTATAAATATGTGTGAACATGTGTGATAGGTAAATAATTGGAAAGAAAATTAAAAAACCTCCATCGGTTTACAAACATTGGAAAGCACACATACCTTGTCTAAGAGAGACAAACTAGTGTATGATGCCCCAGACCAGATGTGGGACCATACTCCATGCATGTGCGGATGGTGGTTTTGTAGAGATATAGGATAATGTCAGGTGTGATAAGTTTACTAGCAAGCTAGAGGAGACAACTTTCTTTTCTTACATTTTTATGTTTCTGTCAATTGGATTATTGAATCTCGGCGTTATATCATATCTTTTTCGTTCACACACGTTAGAATAACGATGCTGTTCTACTCATATGTGCTTAACCTTTATTTTCCCATAAGCATTTACTTTCTAGTATTATAAAGTAGATAACTTTGCCCAGTCACATGGCATTCGCAATACTATACTCATAGAAGTGCCAGGTATAATAGACTTAATTTAATCACTAATCATCCATTTGCACTTGTAAATGCCGCAGTAAAATTGTTATTGGTTGTTTTGATAGATTTTGTTTATATTGCCGAAGTATATTAAAATAAATGATCCCGTTTAAAATATGATACACTGTTTTTTTTTCCTGACGAAAGATAGAAAATTCAAGACATTAAAAATTAAAACGGTAAGAGTTAGTAAAATGAAATTGTGTGAAGAAATTTAATTACAGTTTTATTTAAACCTCAATTGTCTTACGAAGTGTTGATAGCGTCAATATCAAGACGTTGGAGTGACTAGTTTACTAGGATTTTGTAAACAAATGATATTCTAAAGTAGAAATGTTTGGGTTAGAAACAAAATAAATGTGCTCGGTAGTTTTGGGAAGAAAACAATATGGCTAAATAGACAGGCATGCAATAAATATACAAGAAGAACTTAGAGAACATCAATATATCGACAAACGATCAATTTACGTTAAGGCAAGCGAACACACTGACACACGCGTCTGCAGGTATGTACACACGCATTTGCAGATATTCGTGTTGCAAGAGCACTATTAAGCTAATGAAACTGACAAGTAATCGACAAGCGGAATCAAGTAAAACCAACAGAAATATATACATGTTTTTCATAGTGTATTGTGCTATCTAACAAAAACAAAGCTTTGCTCTTTACAATTTATCGAAACTATTGGAAAAACTACATGAAACACAAACAAAATGAGTGTAGCGAACACATCGATAACAATTAAATGCTACAAACATTCTATCATATTTCGATAAATCTTTAATATGTCACAGGAGTTATGTCCCAGTCTTATTACTTATATAAATAATGGCCATATAAAACTATGAATAATTTGAACATGCAAGCAATAGAAATTTAGCTTTTCAGGGAGTTTGATTCTATCGATTTTTAAACGCATAATTACCTTATGATTGTCTCGATTGTCATATGCGGTAATGATGTTTTCAAGCAAGACCAAAGCATTCTATGTAAATAACAGTAAAAATAAAAATTATTCTCCAAGTGTAGAAAAGTGTATCTGTAAGTGAGGGTAATGATACATCGAGTAAACTTGATGAAACTCACGTCTAAACGTATGACACTGATGTCAGAACAAGAATGTGTTCCGAGTGTGAAAGCGGTACAAGTTGTGCACCCAATCTCTGCGAGCGTAAAAGATATACGTCTAAATGAAACGGCCTTTGCCTAGTGTAAAACCGAGGCCACTAAACGATGAGTTTCGGTTTACGTGAAAGCAATAATTCGCACCTTAGCATCTATCAGTTGTGTCAAAACGATACTTAAATATCTACTTCGTCTAGTTTTTCGCGATACATCTGAGCAATATTATCTATTTTAAATGTGATTATACACACACACTCACCAACACACACACCCATATATATATATATATATATATATCGATATATACACACACACACAAATATATATATATATATATATATATATACATATATATATATATATATATATATATATATTATACGTACATAAAACTAATCCATGGGCACGTTTTTTCTGGCTCACAGCTGCCATCAGTATGGCTAACTAAGACAAAGATCGAACCTTCGATATTGATGTATATAGTGCAACATTTTACCATCGGACCAAGACGCCCTGTCTAGAAATATGTACGATTTTTATCACCTAAATATTTAATGCAGTTTTATATAATTATTTTGTATTGGTGATTGCAGCGTTCACCGTTTTTCTGCTAACTACTACTTCGATTGTCTCACTTCCTAAGTTCTGAAAATTGCATTATTAGTCGACCTTAACTTTATAGGGCGTACTTTCCTTTAATATATATATATATTGATTTATATATATATATATATATATATATATATATATATATATATATATATAATTATTATTAATGACAATATATGTATTACCATATACTATCAGTTCCTTTTACTTTGTAGTCTCCTTTGAAGATACAGTTCAATGCTTGTCAATTATTGATAGCAGAGAAAAATATAAGTCAGTTTATATTATATCCAAAAAACCATGGTTTTATTTTATTATTTTTATTTTTTCACATTTCTAAAAATATAACATTTCTGTGAGATATATTTTTACGGTCCGTTTCATTTGTCTTGTGCCAAACAACATGTTTATGTCAATAACGTCTCTGCAGCACTACAAAATCATCAGAAAAATTCAAGAGTAAAAAGTTATTGGATTATAGTGTCATGAAAACACCGACACTATACAGTAGTTTCATTTTAGGGTGTAAACAAATAAAAAACAAACAAAAAGAGAGAGAAAAAAATCACACATGTGAGATCACGTTACTACGCCATTTTGAATTTTTCGTTCAATACTATTATTTCCTAAAAATGTAGTGCGAACAATTGTAAAATTTTAATTCAGTAATATTTCCTAAAATAGTTAATAAGTTCTATAATTTATTAAAAAAATTCTAATTCACTTGAAGATAATTTATTTTTCCTACTAAAGTTACAACAATGTTAATTTAGGTCGTTTAGGTACGAAAACTCATTTAAGTACAACATTTTAGAGCTAGTTACATAATGTCAGCCGACCATTCGATCAACTATTAAAAATTATTCTACATTATTCTACGTTTTTGTGGAAGGTATATAGTATTTACTAATAAATATTTTCTAATAATATTAAGATAAGCTTAATCTCCCAGATTTCTTTACTAAAGTAGAAAGTTACTAATTTAAAATGCGAGACTTAGGGGGGTATAAATCACGACGTAAATATATCGTCCAATTTCCCAGACACGATTCCAAAAAAATACCGAAGGGGGCCATTAAATATTTATTTATTTTATTTCTTAAAATATTCTGAGGATTCAAAAGTAGTTTTACCTGAAATCACTCTTACTACGTTCTTAATCTAATTCGCATTATCATGTGAATCGCGACAAAAATCCAAATGTAAACACTGGTTTCACTTTTATTTCAATGTTTACATTTATTATTTGGTCGTGTGCCTTCTATTATTCATCTATCAAAATGTCTATTAATACACATACACGAAGATGTTTTATATCTATCAATACATTCGTTCCACATACACACATATATAGAGACACACACACATATGTATATATGTATATATATATATATATATATATATATATATATATATATATATATATATACTTATATATATATATTTATATATATATATATATATATTTATATATATATACAGGTTCATATATATATATATATATTTATATATATATATATATATGTGTATACATATATATATTTATATATATGTATATATATATATTTATATATATATATATATATATATTTATGTATATATATTTATGTACATATATATATATTTATTTATATGTATATACATATATATAAATGTATATATATATATGTATATATATATATATATGTAAATAAATATATATATATATTTATATGTATATATATAAATATATATATTTATATGTATATATATATATATATATAAATGAATTTATATGTGTATATATGTAAATATATATATATATATTTATATATGTACATTTATATATATATACATATATATGTATATACATATATATATATGAATATATAAATATATATATATATTTATATATATATGTTACAATACTGTAGGGCCCCATTATGCAAGGCACAGTAGGTTAACTAGTATCAAATAGCTAATTTTGTTATTGAAAAATAAGTTTTGTTTCTGGACTCAGAAGTAAGTTCAGAGAAGTGTTTGATCCAAGAATAGTCATAATAAATTTAGACACCTGACGTGACCTTTGAGTCAGAGATCAGAGTGAGTCGTTTTTGTCCCCATCTCGAGCGTGGGAATGATGATTACGTCACCACGGAAAACAAAAACTTAGCTTTTTAGAATCAGTCTGAGCTTAGAGGCGATACCGTTCAGACCGGGTGCGAGCATGTAGCCAGTAAACTGGTAAGGCCCCGTTCTGGGAGGGCAGAAGATATCCTAAAAGGAACCGGAAAATAGCCGGGGCATGAGAGAGTCGAAGCCGGAATCCCCCTGGCAGCAAACGAACCAGAGAGAAATAAGAAGCTTGTGTGAGAATAAAGAAATTTGTGTGAAATATCCCTTCAAAAAAATTCGTGTCTCGTGTATTCATTCTGTCTGAGACAGACCTCTTCCTTCGATCAAGACGACACAGCCAGCGGAGACTAGACGAATCACAGGCCAAAGAAGAGAACAGAAGATAAGGTAAACCTTGAGATTTATTTGAGAACTTTTTAGAGACTTTAAGATACGTATAAATGAACAGAGGCCGTAATTGAAAAAGGCTTGAGATGCCGTGAACAGATTCGTGGTTTTAAAAAGGCCTGAAGGGCCGTAAATTGATACGTGAAGATTTAAGACTGTGGTTACAAAATGATATGAGTAGACATGTAGCGTGTATTGTTACATATGGGTTGTTTTGGTAGCCGTGACCTGCCGTTTCCAACATGAAACGGTTCGATATCGATCTGGTGCTGTCATGAAGTACGAACACATCGTGTGGTCCAAATGGATAGAAAAAGGAAGAGAAAAAAAAAGGACGAGACACGGAGGGGAAAATTGTTGAGATACACAAAAGAGAGACACATCTAGTTAATTATTAAAAGACACAGAAAAAAAGAAAAGAAAAAAGAAAAGAAAAAAAAACACATTTTGTTAAAAAAAGAAAAAAAAAAGAAGAACGCACACATACACAGCCCATTATTAAATTACGCAGAAAGAGAAAAAGACAAATTTTGTTAATTGTTAAGATTCAAAAAAAGAAAGAAAAAAAGAAAGACACATTTTGTTCAAAAAAAGAAAAAAAGAACGCACGCACACACACACACGCGCAAAAACAATTGTTAAGACTTTGTAGGAAAAGAACATTCTAGTTAGAAAGAAAAGGACGATTTGCCGTAATTATGTTTTTTTTTTGTGTTGTGTTTTAAGAATTTGTTGCTGTAATTTTTTTCTGGTTTGTGTTGGTGGGGGACAAAGGTGAAAGCAATAACGGGCAAAAAAAAGAAAAAAAACAAAAACAAGGGAAGTATGTAATCAAAAGAGAGAGAAAGAGAGGAAGAATGGAAATGTTAAAAAGGGTGGATGTGCTGAAATGACATGTGCACGCGAGGACAGAATATGCGTATTTAGAAAAAAGAAAGAAAGAATGTATTAGAAAGAGAGAGACAGAGACAAAAAGAGTATAGAAAGAAAGGGATTGATATGCCGCTCTGTGGCCGAAATCTTTTGTTTTTAGAATGTATATGCGTCTTAAAAAGAGAGAGAGAGAGAGAGAAAGAGAGAGAGAAGAATTGAAATGTTAAAAGAGATTGTTTAAAAAAAAATGTGCGCGCGAGGTCAGAATATGCCTGTTAGAAAGGAAGGGAGAAGCGAGAGCGCATAGACAGAGAAGAGAGAGAGAGAAAGAAAGCGCCCGTGGGTTTTGAAAACTGCTAAAAAGTGTTGCAGGAAAATAACGACGACAGCGGCGGGTGATCTGATGGTGTCCGGGTTGGAGTTTGACGACATGTCAATACGTTATGGTGTCGGGCGCTGTTCTCTTTTCTCTTTATCTTTTGAATTATGTTGTATTGTATTGTGGAGATATGTTCTCCATTGGTTCTGTCGGTTTCGGTTTGATTTTTTTGTTGTTGTTGGGTGGAATGAATTTTTTTTTTTTTTGATGTATTTTGATGTATTTGTTACATGGAGGATTCCGGGTTCCTAATGCTTGAGTGAATGATATTTTCATATTTAGAGGATGGAGAAATTTAAAAATGTAATTAAAAAAAAAAAAAACAGTTCTTAAATTGAATGTGACGTGGGTCAGCAAAGTGTTAGGGTTAAAGTGATCTTGTATTTGAGTTGTTTGGGGGGCACTGATAGCAGGTTTGGGTCGGTTGATGGAGACCCCGGACGGGGGTCAATTAGGTTATTTCGAAGAATATCCCTGTGCACAGAGCATGTGCAGCCCAGTTGGGTCCGCGGGATTAATAAAGTTCGCTCGCGTGGTTTTCGCAAACGAGGCGGCCATGGGTTTTGGCTCGGAGAAGAATGGGCAAAGGTGCTCGAACTCTACACGCGTTAAAACTGCGAACCGGTGGTTAGACGACAGGACAGTCGTATTGGTGCGCCACGATAACGGTCGTCGATATTGAAGTTGTGATTAATTTTCGTGACCCAGGGTTGCTCCCCAATCACGTCGGTAGACCGTGTATGGAAGTGGAATTGATTTAAGCTTTATATTTAAGAGAGGGTACCTCAGTCAAATTAATTTTGGTTTAGGGAAGAAAATGATGGACCTGGATTGGTGACCCGGTGTGTTCCAGGAACGGTGGTGTCGACATCTCACCCCCGTCACGCCGTTTAGTTAGAGCCACGGGATGGGTGCCACGCCACGCCAATGGGGTTGGGAGTTAGAAACTGGGTGTTTGTTCGCTGTCATTCGCGACGGGAGCACGGGCGTGTCAGAAATGTATGGTCCATATATAGCAAGCAGCATAGCGACGGTACCTTCAGTAAGCTTCGAGGCTGACCATTAGAGAATAGGTTAATGAAGGTTTTTTTGTTCTGTTTTTTGTTCCCCTATTTCGCGAGAATAAAACGCGCAGTTAGTTTTAATCGGTTGTGTGCCGACCGTTTGTTGAAGTTATCTAAGAAAGTGATGGTGGCCCGAAAGTGTAACATACCGGGAATTTTTGGGAAGTAGTCGAGCACGGAGAACGTGTGTGAGCAAGAGCGAATTTATGTGGTGGATTTTGCAGGAGATATAGGCGAGAAACGCCTGATGTTGATTTATGACAGGGGATGGCTTTTTTTAGCCGGTAACGACCGTAAAGAGAAAACTCTCCAACATCCCGGAAACATTGTCATGTGGTGCCGAAGGAAATTCCGGCAGTGGTGAAATGATGGTAACCCCAGGAGTGCCCAGGCTCGGATTTTTACCAGTCCCAGGGTAGGGTTGGTTTTTAAAAAAAAGAGAAAATCTTGAGATTTTTTGTTTTTTTTGTTTATAGGGAAGGAAGGAGTGTTACAATACTGTAGGGCCCCATTATGCAAGGCACAGTAGGTTAACTAGTATCAAATAGCTAATTTTGTTATTGAAAAATAAGTTTTGTTTCTGGACTCAGAAGTGAGTTCAGAGAAGTGTTTTATCCAAGAATAGTCATAATAAATTTAGACACGTGACGTGACCTTTGAGTCAGAGATCAGAGTGAGTCGTTTTTGTCCCCATCTCGAGCGTGGGAATGATGATTACGTCACCACGGAAAACAAAAACTTAGCTTTTTAGAATCAGTCTGAGCTTAGAGGCGATACCGTTCAGACCGGGTGCGAGCATGTAGCCAGTAAACTGGTAAGGCCCCGTTCTGGGAGGGCAGAAGATATCCCAAAAAGAACCGGAAAATAGCCGGGGCATGAGAGAGTCGAAGCCGGAATCCCCCTGGCAGCAAACGAACCAGAGAGAAATAAGAAGCTTGTGTGAGAATAAAGAAATTTGTGTGAAATATCCCTTCAAAAAAATTCGTGTCTCGTGTATTCATTCTGTCTGAGACAGACCTCTTACTTCGATCAAGACGACACAGCCAGCGAAGACTAGACGAATCACAGGCCAAAGAAGAGAACAGAAGATAAGGTAAACCTTGAGATTTATTTGAGAACTTTTTAGAGACTTTAAGATACGTATAAATGAACAGAGGCCGTAATTTAAAAAGGCTTAGGATGCCATGAACAGATTCGTGGTTTTAAAAAGGCCTGAAGGGCCGTAAATTGATACGTGAAGATTTAAGACTGTGGTTACAAAATGATATGAGTAGACATGTAGCGTGTATCGTAACATATATATATATGTATATATATATGTATATATATATATTTACATATATAGATGTATATATATATATATATATATATATATATATATATATATGTGTATATATGTGTATATGTATATACATATATGTGTGTATATATGTGTATATGTATGGGTGTTTATATATATATGTATATGTATATATATGTATGTATATATATTCATATATGTATATATGTATATGTATATGTATATATGTATATATATATATATGTATATATGTATATATGTATGCGTGCATATATATATATGTATATATGTATATATGTATATATAAATATGTATGTGTATATGTATATGTATAAGTATATGTGTATGTGTATGTATGTGTGTGTATGTTTATGTATATGTATATATATATATATGTATATATGTGTGGTAATATGTATATGTATATAGGTGTGTAAATGTATATGTGTATATTGATTATGTGTATATATATGTATATATATGTACATAGATCGATGTATATGTATATATATATATATGTATATGAATATATGTATATGTATATGTGTATATATATATGTATATATATATGTATATATGTATATGTATATGGGTATGTATATATATGCATATGTATATATGTATATGTACATGTATATTTATATGTGAAAAGCCCTTTTAACTTACCCGTGCCGTCACCAGTTGACCGCTCCTGGGCTGGTTAGTCACGCTATCCTGTTGGTACAAAAGTTTCTGCTCCGAAGTAGGCCACGGTTGTCGAAGAGGCTTCTCATAAGGTCACATCCACCTCACGTTGTGTTTGTTTAGATAAGTGGGTGACCGTTGAGGGGGAATCAGCGACTCGGGATCCCTGTGGAATGAAAGGTCATTCATGCAGAACTGTTGAACGGAAGAAATCAAGTTTGTTGATGTTTTCTTAGAAAATAATTATTCTTAATAATGAATAATGAAATAAAATATACACTTGTTGAGTCACTAGGCCAGTCGGTCAGATTATGTTGAGTTCACTCTGGTATGTAATTGGACCGATGGACAATTTATCCCTCTATCAGTGGCGTGCTGTTGTAAGCTTGGGCGAGGACACACGTATCCCGATAGGTGTGATATCTCTTACGGATAGAGAAGGGTTCTAATGTCCGTTTCTCTCATTTATTAATTCACGGTCTGCTTGGTGTAACTCTGGCAAGTCCTCGCCCAATGCTTGTCACCGACTGACTGACTCCTTCAACTTCAACTCACTTATATGGAAACCACTTGTGAATCTAACAAGAATGTTCAACTTCGATAATGTTATTAGAGACATTAGATGTTCATAGGTCACTCTGACAACATAGACCAAACTTGAAAATTGTTTACCCTTATCCAAATTATAAGTATATTACATTTCCACTGGTTTCCAATTCGAAACAACAAGGTTCAATTCCGATAATGCCATCTGAGATTGAAGATGGTTTGAGGTCATTGACCATATAAATTTATATATAAACTTGTTTATCTTCAGTGGAAAAATGTAATTATCAAGCTAATTCTCATTTTGTGTATTTGAGGTCCAATGTTGGTTAATGTTTATGGATACATAAAAGGTATATAGGTCACTCTGACAATATAATTGATATATGAACTTGTTGATCTTCAGTGGAGAAATGTTATTTATAAAGCTAATTCTCATTTTGTTTATTTGAGGTCCAATGTTGGTTAATGTTTATGGATACATAAGAGGTCTATAGGTCACTCTGACGATATAAATATATACTCTAATTAAAAACCAGACATTATATAATATTCTACTAGGCCAATTTATACTAGCCGTGTATGCTGGGCGCCGACCTTCGTAGGGCCAGTTAATATTGTAACATATGTATATGTATAAATATATATACTTGTGTAATTAGGCAGCATTCCTTCTCTTATGCATGTTTGGTTAAAAAGGAACGACAGCTTTTGTTTATTAATTTTTTGATTCGAAGGTATGTTGAAGTGTTGTTGAAGTGGTATTGAAATGTTTTTTTTAAATACGTATTCTTAATAAATTCACTAAAATATATATATATATATATATAAATATATATATATATATATAAATACATATTTATATATATATATGTATATATATGGGTGCATGTATATTTTAATATATGTATATGTGTATATGTATATTTATATGTATATACACATATGTATATATGTATATACGTATATGTATATGTACAAGTATATGTGTGTTTGTATGTATAAGTTTATATATGTATATGTATATATGTGTGTATATGTACATATGTATAAATATGTGTATGTATGTTTGTATATTTATGCGTATATGTATATGTATATATATATATATGTATATGTGTATGTATATATATGTATTTTTATGTACATGTATATATGTATATATGTATATATATATTATATATATGCATATATATATGTATATACATAATATGCATACATATGCATGTATATATAATTATTAATTACAATATATGTATTAGCATATACTATCAATGCCATTTTACTTCGCAGCCTCCTTAAAATATTTAACTCGATGATTGTCTATTAGTGTGAACGGAGCAACTATAAGTCAGTTGCATATTATATTCCAATAACAATGTTTGTATTTTATTATTTTTATTTTTATGTTTCCCCATTTCCAAAAAACATAAACTATCTGTGAGATATACTTTGTTACGGTCCGTTTCATTTGTCTCGTGCCAAACTACATTTTTTTCTTAATATCGTCTGGCAACGTCACACAACCATCATAAAAATTGACAAAGAGTAAAAAGTTATTTGATTAAAGTGTCTTAAAACCTACACTATACAGTAGTTCATTTTGGGTAGAAACCAAACAAAAACGAAGAAGTAAGCAAACTTACACATGGGGAAGCCACTAATACGCTATTTTTAATTTTTCGTTCAGAGCTAGTACATCCTAAAAGTTGTGTGGACATTTATAAATTTTAATTCCGTAATATTTCTGAAAATAGTTAGTTTCTATAATTTCTATATATTTGTATATATATATATATATATATATATATATATATATATATATAGATAGATAGATAGATAGATAGATAGATAGATATACATATATATATGTATACGTATATATATGTATATGTCTTGTATATATGTATATCTACATGTATATATATATATATATATGCATATATAAATGTATAGATATGTATGTATATATATATATATATTTATGTGAACATATATGTATAGATATATATGTGTATATATATATACCTGTATATATGTCTGTGAAAAAAATTACAACTGAAAACAAGTTAAAATGCAAGAGAAAAACAAATACAAGAGGTGTTTTGACCGGTTTCGTTCGTGGTGAACGTCTTCAGAAGACGTTCGCCACGAACAATATCGGTCAAAAAACTCTTGTGTTTGTTTTTCTCCTGCATTTTAACTTGCTTTCCGTTTGTCATTTATTTTCACACATTTTTACCATCACGACATTTAATTTTTATGAATTATTGTGTACCTTACCCCACATGTATATATATATATATATATATATATATATATATATATATATATATATATATATATACATACATATGTGTATATATATGTGTGTAAATATGTCTGTGTATATATATGCATATATATATGTAAATGTAAATATGTGTGTATTTATAAATATATATATAGATATATATATATATATATATATATATATATATATATATATTCAAGTTTTAACGGGCCAAAATAACCACACACATTCATAACAATAAGCAATAATATGCTGACCGAATAAAAACGAAACCTAGATCAGGTTTAACCCTTTTTCTTGTCATTCTCAATATACTTGTATGCAACTCCCCGCATACACACTCACGTACTCACCTATTCTCACATGCATATTTATTCACTACGAATAAAAACTACTTTACCAGAAATAACAGCCTTACCAATAAACACAATCTACACATCCGCACAAATATTTAGATATTTAAACCTTTTCGCATTTAATTTAATCTCAAACCATAAATACATCCTGAACGAAACTACATTTCACTTATCTCTCGCCAACTTTTTTTTTCTTCTTTTTCTTTCTATTTGTTTTATTGGCATGTTCACAGCACACTTCAATAATTTACGTTATATTATATTATATACCTTTAAATATATGTATTTATCAAGAGATATATAAATTTTCCGAATGAATAGGAGTGAGCAGGGATGTAATGATTATGACGTAGGTGTGTCAATCTTGAGTTTAGTCAAATTAATAGCGCTACTTTTAGTCATAGATGTTGGCATCCTTATTAAGTTCCTCTAGTTAGTACATTATTCTTAAAAACAATAATCGGGAAGCCAATGCCAATTACAAAACTTGAATTTAGAGTATTTTTAACTAGCAGTAACAACTAAACGTTGTCTTCTTCACGAGTCTTTCTATTTTACTGTAAATTAAAATTACCATTTTTCTTCCAAAAAATAATTGGCTTTTTCAGAATTCCATGTTTTCAATAACTTTTCCAAATATGTTTCGTCAGTTTTTATTTATTGAAAATCGTAGCAATTTAATTCTTTAAAACGACAATACATATTTGTTCATACTTACTACAAAAGAATTGTTACCGCAATATTCTACTAATCTCTATGGGAATGTAACTTGTTAAAATGTATATATTTGAAATTGTACTCTTTTTGGCCGCCGGAAAAAAACATAATTTGAGATTAGAACAAGTTATTTTTAAAAGTTCAAATGTGTATCTAAACCACATCATATTTATCACTACTCACCTCATCGGATGATTTTACTTTGTAAAATGTGTTTAGTAAAATGAAACGTATTTATAAACATGAAGTACATTAGCGTATTATTATACCAAATGGTGTGTAGTACCTATTATTACATTCTTACAAAAATCTGAATGTTTACAAAGACAAACACACTTTTTTACCCGATTTGTATGATTTATTTAACTAAATATCCCATTGTATTTAAAGTATAAGTTCATTCACATAAAGTAAGAACATATTGATTTAAATATATGTTTATGATAAAGAGATATCCTACCATACATGCATATTGTTTGGATGCAATCAGATATGTAACATAGTGCCTACACTAGTTTTAATAAAAACAACATTAGTTCCGAATATTACTAAAAGGATATAAACCAAACGTATAAGCTAGTATAATTTCTAAATTAATCTCATACACATGTTGTATTATGATTGGCCCTGTATTTTAAAATGTGTAGATCCACTAGTATGAATTGTGTAGGAAATAGAATTAAGAACAATTTGAGTGCTTTGTGATTTTGGGACAAACAAACTATGATTCACGGTGACTCATTTTATAAGTCATAACAAATGTTGCTGTATGCCGCCTGAGAGGAAATTCTAGAGTCAAAAGATTAGACAACATGTGTGAACAAATGTTTTTCGCATGACAGTAACACGTGTACATCAAGTGACGTTATTCGTCTTTGTGTGAAGATTTAGTTTGGGATTCAGTCAGTTCCCGATTATCGAAGCAAGAGGATCGTGACACAGTCAGTCCCCGATCCTTGAGGCGACACGATCAACGGACTCAGCCATGTAACTTTGAGTAAAAACCTAGTTTTTAATTGAGTTCGGGACTCTGGAAGCGAGAGTCAAGATGCTTAGTATGAACTTGCTTGAAATTAGCTAACTGCCTCCAGCGACCCACAGGATGGATGAAGAGAAGATGTGAATGAAGAACCGACGAATGGAAACGTCTCCAATCGAATGTGTGAAATAAAAATGATGAAAGCTCTCTCTAAAAAAAATCGTCTGCGAATGTTCTTGTCTTCATGCTTGAAAACCGAGTCTACCACATAAAACAGGTACCCCACCACGATCACAGCCAGCAGCGGACCAGCGACAAACGAGAATTGCATAGGTAACTTTCTTATAAGGTAAAATATCTGGAAACTGTGTTTTAAAATGACTCTTGAGTAATGTGTTAAGCAATCTGTTAAAATGACTCTTAAGAAGGTGTGTTTAAAGTCTCTGTTTAAAAATGACTCTTCAAAATGGGTTAAAAATCCCTGTTTAAAAGTGACTCTTAGAAATCTGTTAAAATGACTTTAAAAAATGTGTTTAACATGTTTGTTTAAAAATGGTGTACAGAAAATGTTTTACTAAAGTATTAAGAAAAAGATTGTAACACTTATTAATCTTCTCATAGACTTTTCGCATTATTTTCAACCCGGAGAGGATGAAACTCGAACTGTTGAGGTGGTTTCCGAGGACTGTCTCAGTCGGAAGGATTTCTGCCTGTAGTAATAATAAGCTCTCCCCCTGTGGTTCTCGTGACGTTTAATTTTAGTAGTTATGCAACACACAAACGCATGAGTGTTCATTCGCTCAAAGGCGCTAAAGAAAAAACAATAACAAACACACTTAGATTAAAGGCGCAAAAGAAATGTGACAGGGGCTTTGGACCAGAGGGAAATTGTTAGGACACGGGCACCGTAGTCTCTGTCTCTGTAAAAGTCTAGCCGTGATAAATATTAGTAAATTAGCAAATAGTATTAATACATTTGTACACGGAAAACGTCTTTGTATGTAAAACAAAAATAATAATAATGAAAATAATAACAACAACAATAATAATAATAATAATAACAATGATAATCATAATAATAATAAAGATAACAATCATAATAATTAAAATATTAGACACCCCCTTAAAAAAAGGGGGCAACAGAATGCAAAAAAAATGTATTTAAATAAAGAAAACATCCTATTACAGCTTAGATAGCGATATGTAATAAAATAAGTTTTCCTTCGCTCAAACACTAACGAAAACACTAACGAAAACATTGTCGCTACTGTTTAACCAAACATGCATAAGAGAAGGAGTGCTGCCTTATTACACAAATGTATATATATGTATATATATATACATATATATATGTATATATATATATGTATATATGTATATATATATGTATATATATATATATGTGTGTATATTAAACACAAAGATAACACCAACATAGCAATTGCGACACATATGTGCCAATTAAAAGATGAGGTAACACGCATCACTATCAAATAGAATGTTTAAGAGAGAAGACCATTATACTCTCCAGCCATAAATAGGTGCCATTATGTGACGTAGAAAAATATGACATATTAAGGGAAACTATTGACCCAAATACAAACTGTTTAAACATCAGGGACGATATTTTTAAAAGAAGGTATCCATATAAATTTCTATGAACTGGGCTAACCGGTACGCATAACAGATCTGTAATAATCACCCTCTGCCAAAAAAAACAAGCTCACAATAGCCTAATTCAATACAAGACTTGCTCTTAATACTCGGGCTTAAAATTCCTCCTGCCTTTTTTTATAGATGTTTTTTTTTAATTATCACCTTCTCATTTACATAGTCAACTTAGTTTGTTCCATCTAAATACCAAAACTTAAAACCAGTAAAAAAAATTACGAAAATATAAAAGAAATTCCGTTTGTTAAGGGAGAAGACATCTCATTTCCAACCATTTTCATTGTTCTATATCTGAATTAGATTTTATTCGGCTATATCATTTCATATATATATATATATATATATATATATATATATATATATATATATATATATGTTTGTATATATATATATATATATATATATATATATGTTTGTGTATATATATATGTGTGTGTATATATATATGTATATATATATATATGTGTGTATACATATATATATATATATGTACATATATATATGTGTGTATATATATACATATATATACACATATATATATATATGTGTGTGTGTGGGTGTGTATATATATATACATATACATGTATAAATATATATATATAATTATGTGTAGAATAAATATGAAACTAAAAATAAACTTTTAGTAGAAAGAACCTATAGTGAAATGGTAAAAGCTCAATATACGAGATTATTATAAAGATAGATGGACGAAGAGTGATAAACATGCACGAATGTCCAAATTTATTTCAAACTTCGATTGTTCAATGCAAGGTATATTCTGTAATAAAAGTATGTTTATTATTCTCAATATTTATTGTTTCTAACTTAAGCCATTGCGTTCGTTATCACCTTCCACACACATTTATATTAAGTGACATGTTCGATTTGTTCGTTTAAGTTTGAGCAAATAATTGCAATTATATCTGCTATTATGGTCTTTTATTCAGCCTGCAAAAACGTGGCAGACCTTTTGTTATATTCTTAAAGTATTGCAAACTATTATTGGCGCTTTTAATACATGGTAATATATCAATTAGGCAATGTTTAATACGTGATTTCCTTGGGACTATCCTTTCCTGAGTGAAATCTTAGAAGAATACATTCGTCGATCATCTTCAAGGGCAACATTATTCTATTCAATGTTGTTTAATAGCCACATTAACTATCTGAGCACTTTTCGAATTCACCTTGTGATCTGACATCCGTCGGTAATCATAAGTGCATTTGTATAGTCAGTTTTACTATTTAAGAGTGTAGATAGGCTTCAGCGCCGTATTGCGGTCATATTATGAATCATTGTTTGAATATTCAAACTGCATTCACAGAGACGAATCGTTTTGTAAGTCTTCGTTAGAATGGTTCGTTATTTAAATATCCGCTCGGTTAATAGTCAAGTTGTTATAGACGACGTGGTTCAAGCAATTTAAACTTCTGCCGAACAAGTTTCAGCCATGGGAGCATGCCAAATACGTAGGAACATTTGAAATTCATGAAAATGAGGAATTAAAATATCTTCATATGTAATAAGTATTTAATAATACGCTCAAGCATTTTTTGTGAGTACGCACGTTTCGCTAACCCATCTTTTGTAAAATATGAGATCGCTGTGTCGCTGAAGCTGTTAGTCTAAGTGATAGTCATCTGAAGGTTGAAGCTTCAATCCACAGTGCGGGCGATACCAGGAATTGCGAATTATTGAAGATTTTTCCCAGTCATGACTGACGAAACGAGAACATGATGCCCCCGTGGACTAAACAAAGAGTTCCGTTCGAAATTCGGTCCAGATTCCCGAGTTCGACAGAAATATTCCCAAGTTCTAAGATATACACCTGAAGAAGGCCGAAACGTTATAATGAAAAACTCAAGATAAGAACAGTAGTCCGAATAATCCAAATTATATAAATTATCAATCATTACCTTAAAAAATACCGAAACATGAAATCGAATAGCAATGCATCTATATGTATTCTATTAAAAAGTTCTTCTGTTTTGGGAGTTTATCTGTTCCTGTATAAGTAAACGCATATGATTGGTTTACTAAAAAAGTACACGCAAGGTACATATACCTAACGCAGTATTGTTTACAATGTCAATACTCGAGTTGCACTCTAACGTAATTCTAAGTGATTTTTTTCATTTGGATACGCGTTTTTTAAGTTAAAAACATTACAATAACATAATAATATTTTAAAAATTGCATTGCATAATAAGTTTGATCACGTGTTATATAATTCGCTGCCAAAACTACACAGGCTTACGGTATGAATTTAAAGCGAATTATTTTGCTAAATACGTAATTTGAAATGTGTTTGCCAATAAACACAATGCATTAATTACATTAATGTATTAATGCAGTTACTTACTCTCTCATATAAAATAATAAATAATAATAAAATAATCATATATAATAAATAATATAATAATAAGGAAATGTAAAAATAATAATAATAAAATGTTACAATTAATTAATAAATAATTATTAAGTATAACGTATAAAGGATAAATAATGAAATATAACATTTAAAAACATCATATCGAAAATGGAGTATTACTTCGCTTTTGTATTTACTTAGTATATTTTCCAAATGTGTAGTACTTGTATATATGTAATACCTATGTTTATATACAAATACTATATGAATTAGAAAAGGCCAGATGAGTGTTAGAGATTACAGGGCTAGGGTTAGGGTTAGTGTTCGTGTCACCTGCCTTTTTAACTCTTGCGACTGAGAGATCCGTTTAAATATAGAAAATCACCATCAAAGATTAATTAAAATTTGAGAAGTCCTTAATAACTTTACACTCTTATCTATAAGAAGCTCAGTGGATAATCACCATAGGGTATGTGTTAATCGTCTTAGAGGATTAAAAAACGCAAGAGGTGTAGCTCCATTTGATCACGATAAGAAGGATGCGGCGAGTGTTCGTGCCACTCAAATCTCAGAGACAAACGCCGGCCCGTATTAGTGTGAAATCACTTGTAAGAGGAAATGTGCGAGAACCATAGTTAATTTAAATTCATAAAAAAATGTTTCGATAAGTACTAGAATTATGTTCAAGATTGCTGTCAGACAATTAGTAAAAGTTTATGTGCTAAATTCAAGTATTATAGTTTGTTTGTGCGTCTAAAGTAGAGCGAAGAATTATTAAAGGAAGACATTGAAATCAATATGTAATTCAAAGAAACGTAGATAGTTGAAATTTAAACAATGTCTATTTTCTTTTTATTCTTAAATTTATAAAAATCAAATGAAAATCACCCGGTAGTTCAGAAATAAGACAAATATATTAATTCCATCGATGGTGTCAAAAAGGTGTATTAAATTTTCTTACGTACTTTTGTATTGGTTGTTATGACACGTCATGATTTTATATTTTACTTATATGCTTTTTTTAAATAATTA
>OY744532.1:80448733-80463733 GCA_963556195.1 Sepiola atlantica | reverse complement strand
CAACCAACCACCATCCACCTCCCACGGTTCTTCAGTACACTGACGAAGGCCGAAGGAGTTCGGCCGAAACTTTTGTTCACTTTTCTTGGAGAAAAACTTTGTTTTCTATATGAGGGGAAATGGATATTCCTAACGTCAAAATATTAAAAATAAATTGTTAAAATACATGAAAATATATTTTTCGCATTGATTTTAATACACACACACACACACACAAACACAGACACACACATATATATATATATATATATATATATATATATACATATACATATATGTATATATATATATATTTATATGCGTGTGTGTGAAATTTATTTTTATTGAATTATAAAATACGTTTAGTATGTTGAAAGCTACTTTTGTTAATAACAAATAAATAAGTAAATAAATAATAAGAAGAACAAAAAATAAATAAATATAAATAAAACCAAATAAACATACAAATCGAATAAAATATAATATAACAAGACAAAGTAAACATACATTCATAATCAACTCAACCACACAACCCTCTCTTTTCTTTTTCACCCTTCAATAGATCTAGAAAAACAATAATTCAAATCTCTTCATTCATGATAGAAAACACTACTCTTGAGGACGACCAAGAAGGTCGAAAGCGCTAGAGAAATGGCCGAATTACGAACAATCAGCGAAATACTATATAAATTACCTCCTAGAACCCAATGCATTGCTCGATCTAAAACCTCAGAAAAAGATATACCCAGCCTGCTTAAATAATAACTTGCTGCCTGTATATATAATGACATGAAGATGTTACAACAGCTTAGAAATGTTATCATCAACCTACATGACGCGAGATTTTGTCAAATGAATGAAATATTTATTAAATAATTTTTAAAACACTATACAAACATGCTAAACGTATGTTATCATTAAATGAAAATAAAGTACACACACACACATATATATTTTTATTTATTTATTTAGTTGTTACATTCACCGATTAAAAAAAATATTTCATAAATATTTATTTTGTTTGACCAAATCTTGCGTTGGCTGATTCTAAAATTTCAAAGTATATATGTATATATATATATATATATATATACATATATATATATATATATATACACACACACACATATATATATATATATATATTTATATATATATATATATGTATATATATATATATTGCAGGCTTTATACTCAGATTTTTCGCTGAAAACTTCACAAATGATGAAGAGAACTTGAAACAAACAGGAACTAACTTAAACCGATATAATCATTTACACATTCCCCCATTAATATATATATATATATATATATATATCAATATCAATATATATAAATATATATATATATATATATAAATATCAATATCAATATATATATATATATATATATATATATATATATATAAATATCAATATCAATATATATATATATATATATATATATATATTTTCATTTTTAAATACAGATTTTAATCAGACATGGACCAGTGGTTTCTGACAAGAAAAGGGTTTTAAATTCCCTATTCCGTCTTCTTCAGCATAGTCTGAAATAGTAAATGATGGAATTTCTTCAAAAAACATTTATAACCGTTATAAAACGCCCTGGACAAAGAATTTGGAATGAGAGGCCGGCCAGACGCTAGGTCAGAAAAATAACCGTTAAGTAAGAGATTCTATATTTAGAAGTAAAGAACCAGAGAGAAAGAAAAGTTTATGGTAGGGTTTGTGAGTATTATTTTTGAGGGTAAGAGTAGAATCGAGGAAATCTATTTGGTTTAAAAACACAAACCCTACTATAAACCGAATGAATCACTTCAATATATCCACAAAAACTCATGCCATCCACCATCAATCCTCAAAAACCTTACTAAAAATATAAGCCTTAGAATTTCAAACCTCTCCTCCAATTATGAAGTTTTCACACAGGCCGCTCCATATTATAATAAAGCCCTCCGCGACAGCGGATTCCATGAAGGAATCTCATACATCCCAAACCAGAATATTCCACAGAACAACAGCCGCAAAAGGAGGAGATCGATTATCTGGTTTTCGCCGCCCTTCTCCAGCAGAACAAAATCAAGAGTAGGTCATATTTTTCTCTCTTTATTAAACAAACATTTCCCTCCAACACACAGTTTACAATAAAAACACCATCAAGGTCAGCTACTCAACCATGCGGCCTATAAGGAGTTATATCACCAGTCAACAAAGCACGGCAGTCGACACCGGATGCTCATGCCAAAATAAAAATGCTTGCCCCCTCGAGGGAAATTGTAAAGTTGACTCAGTTGTATACAAAGCTGTGGTTACGAGTCAAACTGATAATAGTACAGATGTATACTATGGCATGACACAAGGTTCCTTTAAACAAAGGTATTATTCACACCTATATTCCTTTAGAAACAAAGATCGCGCAAACACATCTTTGGCTAAACGAATTTGGGAACTAAAAGAAGAAGGAACTCCCTTTTCTATAAATTGGAAAATCATAGAGAGAAAACCCATTTATTCACCTATATCTAATGTTTGCCATTTGTGTAATGCTGAGAAGTTTCATATTTTTAAGGCCATCATGAACCCAAACACCAGATGTTTAAATGTGCGCGATGAGGTTTTTAAAGGCTGTATACATCGTAAACAAGCACTCCTTATTTATTGGATGGATCGAGTGACTTAAGCCTACCTAGAGCCCTACATACATTTTTCAGACACTTATATATTTCTACTGCAGACTTCTCGTTCCACGAACCTGATCACAGTTCCTTTTTCTCCATTTTTTCCCTCTTTTCTTCTTTAAATTTTTAAATTTTTAAATTTTATTTTTCAAATTTTCATATTATATATTGATTTTTATTTATATATTGATTTTTGATTGATTATTGATATTTTATATTTATATATTGATTTTTTATTTATACTTGCATACAATTTATGTGTATATATATATATGTATATATATATGTGTATATATATATATATATGTATATATATGCATATGTATGTGTGTGTATGCACATACGTGTGCGTATGCATATATTTATTCTTTGAATTTTTTTATATATTGATTATATATTGATTTTTGATTTTTTTATTTATATATTTATTTATTTATATATTGATTTTTTTATTTTTTATTTATATATTGATTTTATTTATATATCGAATTTTTATTTATATATTGTTTTTTTTTGTTTTTTTTTATTTATTTATATATTGATTTTTTTGTATTTATATATTGATATTTTAATTATATATTGATTTTTTATTTTTTATTTATATTTTATTTATTTATATATTGATTTTTTATTTATATATTTATTTATTTTTAATTATATTTATATATTTTTACTTTAATTTGACATTTATTAATTGAAACTATCGTGATTTATATATATACATATATATATATATTTTATATAACAATAAATAGTTACCTCCCCTTCTTAGATAATTTAATTAATTAGAGTTACGTTCCTTATACTATGCTCTAAATATAAATATAAATTTTTCTTTACTCTTAATTAATAAATTTTTTTATTATTATAAATTTAATTTCATTTTAATTTATTTTCCCTTCCTTCTTTCCTTCTTTCTTCCTTTCTTTCTCTCTTTTCTTTCTTTCTTTCTTCTTTTCTTTCTCTCTGGTTCTTTACTTCTAAATATAGAATCTCTTACTTAACGGTTATTTTTCTGACCTAGCGTCTGGCCGGCCTCTCATTTCAAATTCTTTGTCCAGAGCGTTTTATAACGGTTATAAATGTTTTTTGAAGAAATTCCATCATTTACTATTTCAGACTATGCTGAAGAAGACGGAATAGGGAATTTCAAACCCTTTTCTTGTCAGAAACCACTGGTCCATGTCTGATTAAAATCTGTATTTAAAAATAAAAATATTACGCTCTTAATTTAATTTAATTGAGCACTCTGCTGGTATTTCCCTTTTATTCTTTTTTGAGTATACCTTTATACTTTATATATATATATATATATATCAATATCAATATATATATATATATATATATATATATATATATATATATATATATATATATATATATATACAATAAAGAAAGTAAGAAAGTGTTTTTACGTTATGGAAATTGTGAAATAAAAACTAAAACATATTATTTCTGTATTCGTCAACGTTTCGACTTTATTATAAGGCTTCCTTAGGATTAGTGTCTGAAGAAAAACATTACATTTCAAACATGTTTTACTTGTTTGATGTTTTCTTTAGGCAAACATTCTAAGGAATTCTTATAATAAATACGAAACGATGATGAATACATGAGTAATACGTATTGGTTTTTCTTTTTTCTATTTCCATATACATGCATACAGATAAATATTATTACTGTTATGCCGGTTCTTTTTTGCTTTCGTCAGTGTTGTGCAAATAAATCTGACTACTTTATTTCTCTTTCGTGAAATCGAAAGTTTATTATTTACTAATTATATACACAGATAAGGTAACCGAACCCCACGTTTATTTACTATAATCATTTGCCGTACAATTATATTTTATTGTGCCAGTGATGTAGACAATATGCATAAGTTGGCTCTCGGCATTGTCTAGAATTTTGGATTAACAACAAACATACGTTGACATTTTCTGCTGCATGATGCATTGTTTCATCAGAAGGAAATGTGTATTGCCAACAAAAATAACTGTAATTAGTGCCTCATATACAGGGTGCCCCCCCCAACAAACGGGTCCACACTCTAATTAGGCTCTGTTTCTTAGTGTTCTTTCTGAATTAAATGAATTTTTGGTCATAACTAGTTTATTATATTCAACACATCACATCAAAACACTAGGATCTTTGGCCTTTTTTTTCTCCGTTCTACAGCATGTGTTCTAGACGGCCTCCATTTAGCTCCGTGCATTTCTTGAAGCGCAGAAAAAAGTTGTCCATGACGTTCTTACAAACTGAATTGCGAATGGCTCTCATCTCCTCCCTGATGGCTTCCTTGAGTTCAGTGATTGTTCTGGGTTTCCCTGCGTATACTCTGTATTTCAGATAGGCCCAAAGGAAAAAATATGGGGGGGGGGGAGGCTTAGGTCCGGGCTATGTGGTGGCCACTCAAAAGTAGTCTTGAGACTGATCACTCGACCTCCGAAGTTCTCTTTCAGCCAATCTCGGGACAGGTTTGAGGTGTGAGAACTTGCTCCGTCTTGCTAGAACCAGAACTTGCTCATGAGCGACGGGTAAAGGGTCTGGAGCTCACTCTTGAAAGTTTTGAGGGCCTCCAAATACTGCTCCTTGGTGACTGTCACTGCTGCGCAAGATTTTTCGATGAAGATTGGTCCGATGATGCCTCTGACCGAGATTTCAGCCCACGCCGTGCACTTAGGAGAGTGCAGGGGATTGGTGGCTACTTCATTGGGTCTGGAGGACCCCCATAAGACATTTTTTCTGGAGTTCGCCTTTCCGTCAAGATGGAAGTGGTCTTCATCTGTGATCAAAAGGAGGTTAAGGAAACCTGGTGTCTCTTCGATCTTATCGAGCATTTTAGCTGCCATAGCGCTTCTCTGCTTCTTGTCTGAGGCTGTAAGGATCTGCAGCGTCTGTATTCTGTATGGGTAAGCCCTGATATCGTTCACCAGCACTCTCCTGCCAGTCTCACAGGAGATACCGAGGAACTGACTTCGCTTACGCACAGAACGTTTCGGACTCTCCTGGAGAGACTCTCTCACACTTTCGACCAGCTCGGCTGTCCGCTTCTTGGGACGTGCCGAGTAGCTTGGACGGTTCTCACTAGCAGCGTTGAGGTTCTCCACGGTCCCATACTTCTCGAAGTGGTCCACTCAATTCTGAATTCTGCTTTTGGATGGAGCATTTTCACATTCGAACTGATGCATGAAACTGTCCTGGGTTTTCTTAAACGAGCCTGTCTTGTAGTAAAATTTAACACAGTGTATTCTTTGTCCCAGCTCCCACTGAGGTCTTGGTGTACTCACGGTCGTTCATTCTGCCATGTCATGTAAAATAAGGGCAATTGGTGAATAAATAAAGGAGATATCACATAAAGTGTACACGGGGCCCGTTTTATTTTAGGTCTCCCTGCATTACAATTAGAATCAAACATAACTCACATACTATCTAATTATATTGTAAGTGATGATCATGTTCGTGCATCGCTTTCAAAGATCACCGTGATCATGTAGTCGTTTTGTGGATCCAGAGATGGTTAGTCAGTATTATTCGAGCTCCGAAGAATCTCCCGCATGTACATCACTTATGGGATGGTTTCTGTGCAGATGGGCGGACTGCTCTGTCTTTTCTAATAGCATGTTTCATTGTGTGTTCTTCAATACCATCCAGATTAAGCGATCGTGACATGTTTGTTGCTTGTAGTACACCAGGAGCATTTAGTCTGAGCTAGATTTTTTTGTCAGGAGTCGGAATACAACCGAACTGTTTGAAGGACTCCTTCATGTTGTCTCTGAAGTAGTGTGCTCTTGTCTTTCGCCGGCTCAGCATAAAATAGCTTTTTTATAGCAGTCTTGAACCTGACACCCGCCTTACGACCTGACACTGTGACAGCGTTGTGTATGCTTACGAGACGCTCGATCGGGCAAAAACATCTACGTCTAGTATTTTGTCTTACCATTTGATTTTCATCAATCTACGTAGGGAGCTCATTTAGAAATGGTACAGGTTCTTAGCGTGTCAGAAATATACGGATCAAGTTTCACAGCCGTACATGAAGATGTGAAGAATGACAGCTCTGTATACCTGAAGTTTGGTCTGTAGCTGAATTCTTCTATGCTCCTATACAGTGGATTGAAGACGTCTCAAGGGATCGCTAGATTCGGCTATACTGCAGTCGACTTCATCGTTCATGTGTACACCCTTGGCATAGTATTACCCTTTAAGTTTTTTGTAGTGGTTGAGATTTGTGGCTCAACATATCGCTTCCCCGGTGTAGGCTGGTACATTACTTTTATATACTTTTTGTATATAGTCAGACCAAAGTTTCGCACGCTTAAAAAAAACGATCAACAATGTGTTGAGTGTTTAACTCTCTGTTGGTATTTAAGGCACAGTCATCAGCTTACATAAAGTCTCCTATAATAGTTGTCTTCAGGCTGGTGACAGCACTAAGTCATTTCAGGTTGAAAGACAACCCGTCTGTCCGGTAAATGATGCATACTCCGACGTTTCTTGCGTTGAATGCATCAGTCAAGATCGCTGAAAACATCATGCTGGAGAACGTTATGTCCAGGACACAGTAAGTAAGAAGAATCATTAGTTATCAGAGCAAGCGATACCAACCATACAACTGCTTATCTGCTGATAGGTCTCCGAAAGTATATATTCACCAGGGTTCTAGATGACAAAATTATTTGTATTCTTTTTGAATATGGTGCGCATTTTAGTGAAGGGATCCAATGTATTGATATGTATCTGATATACAAATCAAAGTCGGCCAGATTGTCGACCTCACATCTTAATGGTTGCCGCCCTTAAATATCAATATTTCATTCTTCTTAACGATTTTGTTTAGTATTAGTTCATGTGGGTAAACCATGTATTCAAATTAGAATTCAGTCCATGTTCTTTGGAAATACAATTATTCTTTTCCGAATATTTATTTTTGTCGCAAGTTTCAGTTACATATGGGAACCATTTTTTTTCTATCAGCAGACAATTTCGCTATTATTACATAATAATGTTGATTTATTTCTTATAATTGAAATATCTGTTAAAAATGCATCCTTTGTTTCAGATAGAAACTACCAAAGAAAAATAGGTTACAATCTGAAAACGTATAAATTTCGGAGTCAAAAAGTATCACGTGACATATTATTCGTGAACGGTTACTTCATAGATCCGAAATGAAATAATGAAATAATGTAAGGGAGATTACTCATTTGTAAATCGAAGAATTTAATAGGCGTTATTTCGATTTCAACAAATAGTATTTCAGATGCTGACTTAAGAATTTATATCTCTATTCATGTGAACCTGTTTATATCTCTATCTCAGGAAAATCAGGTAGTTTTATATGTTTATCTATTTGTATGTAAAATAATAGGTAGCAGCCATCAATTCATGAATATTCCACAATTTTATTTTAATTTGGAGTAGTTTAAATGTTTTCGTTGCTAATTTATCATAATAGTAAGTGTTGTCGGCAATGGGCTAGAATATCAGCGTTCCATTCCTCGGTCGAGGCATTCCAAAGTCTTCAAAATGGTAGTTTATATCCTCTTGGCAAACAATGAGCATTATAATATGAGGATCACGGGTAAGTACATTAAACCTGGAAAAGATGTGACAACCTCTCTTACACCTTCGTGTAGAAGCTAATAAAACGCATACCTTTGGATCGCTGCTGACTATTGTCGAACATGCTACTTTACTTTTAATGGTTCAAAGTCGAATTACAATCTAATTGCATTACTCAATTATAGAGATTAACAAGAAACAATGTGTTTAATTAATTATATTTATGATTTTTATTAGGAGTATTATCGAGGAAATATTTTTAATACATCTGTAAATCTGAATTAATAAAATCATGAGTGTATATTTGCGTATATGATATTTTAAAAGCATTAATACAAACAAATAAATTATGTAAATTTGAAAGACGCGTGATGGTTGCTGAAGTTTTGAAATGAGTATATATATATATATGAGCCGATTATTAGATATAAAAAGAGAGCAATCACAACTAATAATATAGTTTTAGCTTCAAACCAACAGACAGCCAAATATACACCGAAACAAACAGATACACAATCTCCATTATCAATAGATTGTAATTATTATTATTATTATTATTATTATTATTATTATTATATATTTTTATTATTATCATTATCATTATCATTATATATTATTATTATTATTATTATTATTATTATTATTATTATCATTATTATTATCATTATTATTAAAGTATTATTCGTGGTTGTCTTCACTTACTTATACTTTTACTTTCTATCGAATGTAACTTCATCTAAAATATATAGAGATGCGTCTTTTTGCATCACAAATCTATGGCATCAATCATTCGGCACATTAAACGCTTTAAATTGTGGAAAGCACATATCCGCCATCACCTTATCTTCAACTCGTTCGTATAATGACCACAGGTGAGAAAAATCCACCAGCTTATATATACATATACATGTATATATATATATATATATATATATATATATATATATGTGTGTGTGTGTGTGTGTGTGTGTGTGTGTCTGTGGGTGTGTGGGTGTGTGTATGTGCGTGTGTATGTGCCCTGTGTTCAGTACGCTAGACGTTTGAAATTATCTTTCCTTGTTTTCAGCCGGGTTTCCGAACAATTTGATTCACAATATTGAATGTGCGGGGTCGGTAGAAAGTGATCTTCGGTGTCTGAGGTGACCATCCGGTTGCAGCAGTTTCTAAATGAATCTTTACAAAGCGAAACAAAAGGGTGGCTGGATCGTATTTGATCAGCTAACATCTGCCGAGATTTCTAGTTTAGAGGGGAATCGCCTCCAGTAAATTGCATATTGTCCTGCCCAGACGCGACGATGACGCGTTGAAGGCAATATTCAAATTGTGTACTATGAATTAGTAATAATTTATATCACGAATTAAATAGATAATTAGAATTCTGAATGTAGGTTATGTCGCTGTAAGTTTTGCGACATTTACTTAAGAACTAGAAGCGTAGAAGATAGATTAATTTTGAGTTGTGTTCTTCAGAATTATATGATCTACTCCCTGCTTCTTTTGTTCCAGCTCGTTTTACACGTTGGTCTAGTGGTCTCCATCAATTTGCTGTGTTGATACTTTATTGTAATACATTTTCTAGAAGTGTCTTTTTAAGAACAGCAGGTTCGTGGAACTCTCTTCCTGCTGATTGTTTTCCAGCTACCTATAGCCTAGTTCATTTTAAAACTAAGGCCGATCCTTATCTTTCATTCTTGTTAGCTTCTTATAGTAAGTGATGTCATGCCTTGCCTGGAGCGATTTCCGTTTTGAAAACTTCGTTCATCGAATTTCAAATTATTTTATACTACTCAATTCTGGTTTAAAAATGAATACGACATTCTATGTAGAGCTTATCATCTCAAGACGGCACCTCTTTGTTGTTTTTTACAAGTACTTTCAGTGAATGGGCTCTGAGGAATGTGCAGTCCCCAACGTAAGTTCCCCCGATATATGCGACGAGCATACCCCCCTTCACTGTAGACGCCGAAAAAATATTTTACTCTAAAACTTTGTTTTCTTCGGACCGCTTACCGTTGGAATTTTTTCCCTGTTTCCTGTTTCTACGACTCAAAACACTTGAACGAATGTAGTGTAAAAACACCTTACTGCACAACTAAACACCTAGGATAGTCCTACAAATCTACCCCTAATCACACGAGCTCGTTTGATCTCCGTGGCAATATATCATGTTTGGGTGAATTAAAGTCTTTTGCAGAGATTAGAATTAATTATGTTACCAACGCGAAGAGTGAATGCTAATTCAATTGAAATCTTAAGAGTTCCTGTTGTGGCTTTTAAGGAACGGATTGAAATAGGATAACAATTATATAGAGTTACCAATAAACTGTGTTTATAGAAGGGGCAGAGCAATGTGTTGTCAGAGTTATCTTCTTGGCTTGTTTATAGGGGCTCTGTCTCTCTCTGTCTCTCTTTCTCTCTCTCTATCTGTTCTATCTGTAACTACTAATATTACTCTGCATAGTGGCATAATAATACATCTACTGACGCATTACATAGATCACAATAACAGTTTTTAAATATGGAAAATAGTTATCAAATATCCCTCGTTCACATTAAAAATGTATTGCACAATTTAAAATGGTATGTATTGCTCTGTTGTGTTATTTTGCTGATTGGTTATAAAATAGTGTGTATTGATCTTCTGTGTTATTTTGCTGATTAATTATAAGATGGTATGTATTAATCGTTTGTGTTATTTTGCTGATTTAGTATAAAATGGGATGTATTAATCTTTTGTGTTATTTAGCTGATTAACTATAAAATGGTATGTATTAATTTTTGTGTTATTTAGCTGATTAAGTATAAAATGGTATGCATTAATCTTTTGTGTTATTTTGCTGATTAAGTATAAAAGTGGAGGTATTAATCTTTTGTGTTATTTGCCTGATTAATCTTTTGTGTTATTTAGCTGATTAAGTAGAAAATAGTATGTATTACTCTTTTGTGTTATTTTGCTGATTTAGTAAAAATGGTACGTATTCATCTTTTGTGTTATTTTGCTGATTAAGTATAAAATGAGATGTATTGATATTTTGTGTGATTTTGCTGATTACGTATTAAATTATTTTGCTGATTGAGAAATATCTTTTTGAAACAAGTTGTACGCTTAGATTTAGATCAGCAAGAGCGTATAAAACTTGAAGATTGATCTAGATTAATTCGGAAACTTTTGTAAAGCATAAAGTAAGATGCCATTTTGTGAATTATCGGAAGAAAATATTTTAGAGCATTTATCTTTATCGGTATTCTAGAGTTTTGTGTGAGGATTTTTTTCAAAGTTTTTGATCAGAAATATTTAAAAGAAGAAATGCTTAAGTTGGCATAACAAGTAAATAAATACATGTTAATAATAATAAACCATTACTAATGGTGTATTTGTATATCTCTTTGTGAAGCCGAAACTATACTTTTCCTATTTTATAATGAATAATTTTAGCGGGAAGTAATGATGAAGCATCCATCTTTTTTATAATACCGTACTGCAAGGCATTACCTACTCATGAATTAAAACTCGAAATAATTGACTAAAATGTGAAGACGTAGACTACAGAGCAGACGAAAATGATAACAATAGCTGAAATCTTAATGACAATTCTCGAATGCGAACCCAACCAACATAAATTACGAGCGCTAAACAGCCACATAGACTTGCAACAGAAATAAAACAAACACATAAGGGAACACCACATGAAATCTAAATTTCACTAGCCTTGGCAGGTTGCACACAAAATAATCATGAATAGTAAAAAAAAAGATGTAAATGTTGTGGATAGAAGGCGTCATCCAGCCATTTACTGAAAAGGTGTTGAGAGTACTGAAACTTGAACGAGTTATATGAGCACTTAAAATTATGTCAATTGAAAAATTATATATAGTCTAATCGCTTTTTAATTCTCGTAAAATCCAAATTACATCAGATTATCTTATTTTCGCAGTTGAGCGAGAAAGATATAAATAGTAAAATATAAAATAACAAAGCAAGAACGTAATCGAGTGAATTACATTAAAATGAAGGGAGCAAGAGTACAATAAGGACCCCAGTTCATTAACACAACACGCGGAACATATTCCGGAAGTCACCGGCGTTTTCCGGTTCGTCTTTCGGTTGACCTCGCAATACACTTTTTCTTAAAATACACAACACGAAATATAGAATGTTCTGCGTTTAAAATTTGTTTTTTTTAGTAAATAAAAGTAAAACAAAAAAAACGATGAATTGCTTTGTTTATTGCAAAACGAAAGATTACAAGTCAGCCGATTTTTAAAAAAGCGTATATATTTCGTTAATTTTATTTACAAGTTGTTTTGTAAATAGCGACCACGTGTATTGCGAGGTAAACCGGAAGACGCCGGTGACTTCTGGAATATGTTCCGCGTGTTGTGTTAATGAACTGGGGTCCTTATTGTTTTCTTGATCCAAATGAAGATATATCACCTACTGTATCTTACAAAAAAAGTAATTAGCGTTGGGATAAAGTTTTGTGTATATGTAGCAAAACTTTCTTGTTTACATATAAAAAACATTATTAATTTATTTTGAAATGTACTTAACCATTAAATTTAATTAGAAAATATGAAATATATAAAGAAACTAATTTTTCTATTTTTGATTTCCTTTAAGATATATCCACGGAATTATTCATATGTATGAAAACAATAGAAAACGTATATAAATAATTAATATTAGCGATTTATTTGTTAAAATGATTTTTTAAAATCACATAGGTAAATGTGACATACCGTAGTCATGTGACCGATTATTTTAGTATATCTATATTCAGTAGGCAATATAATTAAGTGTAAATAATATAATACATCATTTCTGGTTGATTAATCATTTTAAAATAAAAGAAAATCAGCAATAAATGTTACATTTTAATTTAGATAGTGACTGCGTTTCGCTTACAGGTAAACAAATATATGATCTCCATTATAATAGTTATGATAATAGTTATGATCTCATTTTATAATTCAGTACATTCCAATTGCTATGCTTGAATAATTGGATTATATAATTCAATCTTTATTTATATACATGAGGTATATGTATATGTTTATACATTTATGTACACATGGTCCACTCTTAAACTAATAAACCGATGATTATCAATTGTGGAACACTGCCGCGATGCGTAAGAGATCGTAATGTGAGGTGTATATATATATATATATATATATATAAATATATATATATATACTGTAACAATTACATTAAAAATACATTAAATATTTAGATGATGGAATCATACATATTTCCATGCAAGGCGTCATATTCCGGAGGTAAACCCCAGACTATAGACATCAATATCGAAGGTTCAATCCTTGTCCAACTTAGCTATGCTGATTAGGGCTGTGTGCTAGAAACACGTGTCCATGGATTACTTTTTTCTACGTATAAAATGTATATATATATATATATATATATATATATGTATATTTATTAATCACACACATATATATATATATATATATATATATATATATATATATATATATATTAATTTTATACGTAGATAAAAGTAATAAATACAAATATGTTTCTGCTCGTAGTCATCATCAGCATGGCTAACTTGGACAATAATTTAAATTTCGATATTGATGTATATAGGCTGACGTTTTACCCCAGGACCATGACGATTTTTGATCACCTAAATATTTAATGTATTTTATGCAATTGTTACAATACACACACACACACACACATACACACACACACATATATATATATATATATATATATATATATATATATAAATAAACGTCACATTACGACCTCTTACGCATCGCAGCAGTGTTCCCCAATTCATAATTAATCATGTGTTTATATATATATATATATATATATATATATATATATATATATATATATATATATGGGTGTGTGTGGGTGTGTGTGTATGTGTAGTATATTCTTGTTTTATAGAACAGAGGTAAAAAAGCTTTTCGTCAAATTTCAGATACTTCCGATATTTGTGAAATTTTAACAATATGTATTTTCAAAATGTCAGATAATTAAAGGTATCTTACATTGTTTTAAATGCATAAAACCAATTGAAAATACAAATATTTCAGATTGAATTCAAACATTATTCAATAGACACCAATTCAGCCAGATTATTTTAATTTCCTTTTTGTTAAATCATTTCAGACATTCATTTTCTAGAAGAAGATTTATGTAATATATTTTTATCAAAATTAGAATAAGGATTCTAGGCATTAGATTATTCTTATTATATCTATTTTAGTCTAGGTAATATAATGATCAAGATATATACCAAATAAAATAAAATAATGCATTTTTATTTTCAATTGTTTGCTTTTATTAAAGAATATACATGTTTAGGTGTGTCTGTATCAAAACTCAAACAAAAGTATATGAACAAAACTAAAAAAAGCAGAAATAACAACTGTATATATAGATTGCAATGTTGACTAGTATCTCTCTTATTCTCCATTATTTTATGCGTAGTTTATATTTCGGAAGCCGTCGAAGCCTTCTTGCAACAACAGTGATAATCCGATACGCAAAAATATGACGAACGACCAAACTTCGCTGGTTCGGGTTACATTCATATAACGTTCGTTGCATCCGCTGTTCTTTTCATGCTGAAGAGACAATGAGTAGAAAGCGATAGGGAAGTTGGAGTTCAAGGAGAGAATACAACGAAATTGAAACTCATCGGGCAGCAAAAATGTTGACGGATTTAAATAACGAAAACTGAAAAAAAAAACATACATTATATTTAATATGCCACAGATATGAAATGAATACAATTCAAGTA